>OU426879.1:35249805-35842017 GCA_911387805.1 Cantharis rustica
TATACTATGTAACTGCAGAAAGATGAACTACTTAACACTAACCGTAAATTGTCTTAGCACAAATAAAAACTAATTAACAAGTTTGCTTGGAAAAAGGAATGAAAAACTCTCAAAATACCATAAAACACAAGCACTGCCGTCACACGAATGTGTTTTAAGTTAGTTCACATTTTTACACGGTGGCGCTGCGATCTTAATCTTATATCCCTATAGATACTATAGTATTATAGTATCGATTTCGACAATTTGTAATAATTCTAATTTTAAAATTAAAAATTTTGCAGTTGTAAGAATTATGAATTAATGTTATTTAAAAAAAAAAATTTAGATTGCAGATAGGTAGAAGTAATTACAGAAATTGATAATATTTTATTTTAATTCGTAAAATAAAGTTGAGTTAGAGGCAGGGTCACATTCAGATATATGAGTATCAGGGCCGGCAACAGTTGCGTTGCTTGAGTGCTCGAGCACCACACGGGAAAATACAAAACAGAAAACAATTTTGGAAAGAAAAACACTAAACTAAACAATTTAAAAAATTGTTATTACAATTTGTCGATATACACGGTAAATCATCTAAATAATAAAAATAAAAAGTTGATTTGGAAAACTAAATTAATAAGTAAATAACTATAGTAATCTATAGTAATAAAGCCATAAAACTACTCTGCTAACTTCTGCTTATTGCTTACTTTGTCGGCTTAAGTATATCTTTTTTTTGGAAAACCCAATTTTACTGGAAAAAATTAAATAACATCTGGACATTATATTATAAATTTGGATTTATTTTGATATAATAAATAATAATAAAAATAATAGATAATCGAATAAATGTGTGCTACCCGAGTTAGCTCGTAATAACATTAGCGTTGGGCTGCTTTGTGTGGATCCTAAATATATATTGGAAGCCCGAAAGAAAAAAGAAGAAATGAAAATAAAAAAAGGAAAGAGAAAGAAAACGGAAAATTTATAAAAATATTTTAATATTAATAAAATACTTATTGGTCTATTTCATTATTTAATAATTTTACAAAAATATAAAATTAATAAGTCCTTTTAAAATAAGTTTATTTAATTATCTACGTATCAAATAAAATTGATCAAAATCAATTCATAGCAAAGTAACAATTTACCAACCAATTAAATCAAAAAACCTTCGATAACTGCATTAATAATGCGAAAAGCGCTTATTTTTTATTTACTTCATTCTAAAAAAAAGTGAAGTCTCAAAAATAAAACATTTATAAAAATTTAGCAAAAATGAACTTTTTGTGATGCACCTCTGTACATGTACCTAATTTAAATACTACCTCCGATATAATATTATTGTGAAATAAATAAGTTTCATATACCTGAAGTTTTGTCAAGGATTACCTGAAGGGAAATTCTAGGAAATTCTACATTCTATTAGTTTGGCGATATACTTGCAATATGTAGTAACAGATGAGGTGACATCTATTGGATTTTAGCACAATCACGTGAAGTGTGTAACTTTTCTAAATTTTAAATATTTATAGTCGAATTTTTTTTAACTTGCGTATGACTTATCAAAAAAATTGTATGAATCAAAATTTACAAAACGTATGTCTTAGGGTTCTTTATATCAAACGAGATGTCAGATGTCATAATCTTTGACGAGATTATATGTCAAAAATCAAACTAGATGACAGTTAAAATCGACGTACGTTTAATTCATTTTCATTACAAAGTTACGGCGACGTATTTTTTTTTCTGTCTCTTTTCTAATAGTTATTTTTTTCTAAATATGACAAAGATAACCAAATGTTATACGTGAAATCTCATTGCACTTGGAGATTAGTCATACGCGAGTTAAAAAAAATCAGACTATATATATATTTTTGCGCCAGTAGCGATGCATGCGGATATTTATAAAAGTTTGTCAATCCCCGACCTTAAGTAATTATATTATTTTATTGTCGATAAATTAATGTCATAGATACGTGACAATCGCAAGATGGCCACATTAGCAATTTTGAAATAATTATATTTTTAAAATATATTCATTGTCTTTGTAATCTTTAGATATCAGTAATATTGTCACACTCAAAATATAATTATACGGAATTGGGAATATAATTTATTAAGTTCAAACTAAAGTTCATATAAAAATCATAACAAGAACATTCTTTAGGATGTGTGACATTTCCGTTACTAATAAGAATTGTTTAGGTAAGACATATAGAAATAAGGTGAAGAACCCCGGGACGATAAGATTGATTGTAATCGTCCGGTGGTTCGATGTAAATTAAAGGAGGGGTTAAGGGAGGTTTGGCGAAAACAGTAAAATAATTAGAAAATGAGTCTCGAAACGGTTTCGAAAGAGGCTCGAAGGAGTCTCGCGAGTGCAGTGCTAAAGAAGATGAGCCAATCCGTTCTACCCCTCACAGTATTGCAGATACTGTAAGAACTAGAATTAAGTCTGTACATAATTAGAACTTAAGAGTGTATCCCTTCAACCATAGTAGTTAATAGAAACAATATTTAGACATATATTTGTTTTACTGAAGAAGCTGACATCACTCTGAGCTACACAACCACAGCATGTGGACATGGTGAAAGTTCCGATAAAAAATTAATACATGCGACAATATATATCTGCTAAACTTTTAACATTGACAGGAATTACAAAAATAGAATAGTGAAATGGAATCATTTATCTATTCTATTCTTTTGGTTTCATTCATTATTTTTTAAAAACATTATTATAAGAGGTTAATAAATTGCATTATTATTATTATTAATTATAAACTCTTATTAAGAACTGTGGTTTGCGCTTTTCGTTTTCCTATTTTTCTTTTATCATCTTTAAGGGCATACGTCAAAAGTTTATCAAAATACTCGGAATTTGATATATGATTTATGATATTATATTGAATGGTTTAACACTAAGTATTTGTAAACAAAAAATTGATAATGTGTCTTATGTAACATAACAAAGAGACAAAATCTTTTTTGCAAAAATTTCCGAGTATGAAAAAAAAATTATAAAAAATGTGGTTTTTGCTACGTTTTAAACGAAAGCCTACAAATCTTCATTTACAATAAATTGAAACATGTAGTGCACACGTTATTTTCTAACGAAACTGAAAGTATTAATTTAAGATATATGTATTTGGAAATACCTATCTAAATGGTGTAGGTAGATAAAATAAAAGCTAAATAAATATTTTTCAATTTAAACATACTACTATAGAGCAACCTTTTAATAAAATAGAAATTCTTTCGTTTTATATTTTCAATGTTTCGGCAAATCTTATTTATTTGAAGCTTAACAATTTCTTTGGTGTCATATGAAAGTTCTCTAATATAATCTTCACTCTGTCGCAATATTCGTGCAACTCATAGATTTAAAATGACACCTATATTGCTGCCTACCTAGATTTCACATTTTTGTATTAAACTTCTTTCATCATTTGATGTTATATTTTTGGTCATAATATTTGAGTTTCAACAATAGAAATTTAAGAAGTGTAGTAAAATTCAAGTTAATGAGTCTCTCTAACTGCCAAGTTCGAAACAAGAATTTTGGTTATTAATATTAATAAATACGATAATTAATCTTTATGTTATATGCCTAATTAACGTTTGTAAAATTAAATAATGTCAATTTATATTTAATTTAATTTTATGATTAAAATTTATTAGAACTTTACAATATTAAACATCAGATACAACCCATAGCATTCGGTCGTGATAAATCGATGCGAAGCTGTGCAAAATGTCAATGTTCAATTTTTAGTCGCTCTTGGAACTAACGTGGTGGTGGGTTGCTTACACATCACTAAGGGAGAAGATTTAGCATCTTTTTACTCGATTCAGATTACGTAATTATTTACACTCCGTTTAGAATGTAATCTTGACGATCGAATCAAAACAGAAAAGCATTCTATTCCTGATTGAACGAGAACTGGTGAATTTATGCAAAGATTTGAATTAAATATTATTTCATCATACATTAAATATAGTTAAAATTAAACGTTGGCTACATTCATTATAGTACCTTGCTTAAAATATTAGAAATGTTGACTGTGTTTTATCGTATATTATAAAAATTAAACTTGTTACTATATTAGATTATAATATATCCAGGTCTACATAGCAAATTATTATAACTACCAATATATAATAGGGTCTCTGTTATTACCACATCAGTCAAAGTTTTTAATATTTAACAAAAAAGTGTTAGCTAAAAGAAAATTCTATAAGGTGTTCTCTAATAGATAAAGAGTTTTTAAAGATATTTTGAAAATATAATAGCCAAAGATGTAATTGCAATATACGAAGAAGCAGATTACAATAAAAGCAAAAACGACATTCTAAACTCATTGATAA
This sequence comes from Cantharis rustica, assembly GCA_911387805.1. NCBI lineage: Eukaryota > Metazoa > Arthropoda > Insecta > Coleoptera > Cantharidae > Cantharis > Cantharis rustica. Next base: position 35,254,159 of record OU426879.1, read on the forward strand.
TATTATGATGTGCAAGTGAAAAATAATCAAAGAAAAGCCAGGGAAACCTGAGAAAATCCGGGAAGATCTAAGAAAATTTTAAAGAATACTATAGATTTTAGCTACAAGCACGCTTATGAAACCAACGCCCGCGCTGCGCCGTTTGCCTTCACGAAAAACTATAAACAACATTTTGTTTGCTTTTAACTATTATTCGTTATATATTTTTGTTGCAATTTTCCATAGTAATAGATAGTAATTTTGCTTCAGAATAACAAACTACAGGATTTGCTAAGATTTATTGTTTTACTGCAGCATAGATCTCCGTTTTATTAAGAATTTCAAGCTGGAGATCATAGACACTGCATATAGACTAGACATAGACACCCTTGAAAGTTAAAAAAAAGTATTCACCGAAGTGTTCAGTTTAATCTTCAACGCTTATATCAGTATCAGAGTCACCGATTATTACAGTTAACTTAGGTCCAATTGTATAACAGAAGATCAACCAAAGATCAGAGTTAACCCAAGATCAACTTACGGTTCATCCAATCAGAGTAACCAAAACCTAGGAATACAGTGGGTTAACTCTGATCCAAAGTTGATCTTTTGTTATATAACTGGGCTTTGGTGGTAAAGCTCTCTATTCCATCCATAAAATTTAACAAAAATTTCCGATCGTCCTTCCAAATGTTCGAAATGTGATTTAGATAGGTACTTTTTATGTTGAACTTCAGTCAAGTTCTTGACACATTTTCTTTTTTCTTTTTTCTCTATATACAGGGTGTCCCCGTGACCGTGGAGAACTTTTGAGGTGGTGATAAAAAACACTTTTCTAAGACAAATTTTCAAAAAAAATGTTTGTTCAATTCTAAACTCTTGGGGGGTACTTCTCTTTAAAGCAATATTTTGAATTTCTGATTTCAAACGGCCATAGCTCCGATATTAATAATTTTTTAAACTTAATAGATTAGATCTTTTCTAAAGATCATTCGCTTATCTATAAATTAGTTTATATCCCCTTATTGTCTAGAATAAACGGTTTTTGAGTAATAAATTAAATTAAGGGAAAAAATGTTAAAAAATTTTGATTTTATTTTTTTTACTTTGCTTGTAAACTGCGTATCTCTTAAACAAAACGTCTTTGAAAAAAGCTAATGGCCCAAACCGGATAGGTAATTTAGCGGGCTACAACATTAGTGAAATAAATTTTTTTGGGAAATCAACCGTTTTTACAGAAATTCTGAAAATAATGAATAAAGTGTAGGTAAAAAAGGATAAATAACGAACTAATTAACAGTAATAAATAAACACTATAAATTAACAAAGTAATTAACTATAAATTAATGCGCTTTATAACAATGTCGCTCAAACGTTAAACGCTACAATACGTTTTCACATTAAAACAAATTGTAAAACAAATGAGATTTTTAAAAATTTTGTGAATTTATTTCTTCTTTACCCTACTATAAACTATATAAACTAATATATATAAATATTATATATAATAAAATATAAAAATATATAAACTAATTTGTAGATAAGCGAATGATCTTTAAAAAAGGTCTAATTTATTAACTCTAAAATAAAAAATTTTATTTAAAAATGTGTCTTAGAAAAGTGTTCTTTATCACCACCTCAAAGGTTCTCCACGGTCACGGAGACACCCTGTATATTGTCGCGTTATTTTTATAGAAGCTGTTCTATGCGACCCTCTTGTTGAATCTTCAAGGTCCGGGATCTTTGGATGTTGATTAATACTCGCCAATGTATTTATATTTGGTTTATTACACAAAATATTTAGGGTTTCACAGTTTACAATTTGGCCCAATCAATGGAACTTCCCTTTGCTTCAGGTTATAGGGGAACAAGGCACTTCACACAACACCCGCGGATTCCAATTTTGATCCGTTTTGAATCTTAACGGAGACTAATCTTTTTACTTCCCAACATTGATTAACATATTGTGTGATTCCTCTAATTTTCCCCTACTTTTCCTGGCAGGTCGTTTAACTTTTTTATGGTTCATTATCCTATGTTTAACACCTATACAAAGTGCGTTTAGATTATTTGCAAGCGTTTCCCAATTTTCTCATTTTCTTTGTCGTTTCCTGTTTGGTTCATGTTAATAAACTTGCAGGAATTACTTCGTAGCATTTTCTAAGTTTGCATTATTATCACCATTGATTTATAAAATTATAGATTGATTTAAATATTTATTTTGGGTTACGCCCAAATGTGACATTATATTGTAATAACCCGAGCTGTACAAATTTATTAAGTTAGCTTAATCCAAAAATCACTTCTGCTCGGATACATCCATTATTATTAAAAAATTCGGTTTACGGACGATAATTTTACGTGATAACGTCATAAGAAAACATTGATGAAAATTGCATACTTTTATGAATTGAATTGAATTATAGTTTCTTATGACGTAAAATCACGTAAAATTATCGTCCGTAAACCGAGTGTTAATTTAAAAATTGAATTAAATTATGTTTATGTAACAGATAATACGAATTAAAACTATGTTATTACATTAACCCTTAGTAGGTTAGTGCGTTATGTGCTTGAAACACAATTGCATCATTTGGTGATCGCGAGATCAAACCTCATGCCAGACAAGTTTTTTTAAATAGCATTTTATAATTCAAATGATGTCTATGTATAATGCAAAGCCGATCGTGCCTCTTTCTCTCGCTTCTTCCGCGCTCTCAACGTGACAATTTTTCGTGCGTGCAGCCGGTATATCAATTTATAAGACGTTATCACGTCAAAAACAATGTGACTTTTCTTCTGGTATTTCATTTTCTTAATGTTTCAATTTGGTTTCAATTTTTAATTTTAAAAATGTAATAAAATCGTTGCTTTGTTAAAATTTTTATCTTATGGTATTGCAAACGCATGTGTGCGTCTCACAGCTGTTGTCCTCGCCTCTTTAACAAATTCGTTGCATTATTTTTATTGCAATTATAAAAATGATTAAATTTATCCAAAAATTTATAATTTTTCACTTATTAATTATCAATTGCACTAATAAAAACAACTTTAATACAAACTTAATCACTTTTTTATTTTTAAAATAATCACAAATCAAATTTAAAACTTAGACGAGAATGAACATTCATCCCGCCTATAGCTAACGCAAAACGCGTCTGGCATCAACTTTGAACACTTTCTTTCTCCCACCTTATTTACAACTAAATTTTATGTACAGTACATTTACAAACAAATAATCAACAATAACAAAAACAAAACTTCAAAATAAATAAATTGAACGTTTGTAGCGTTTCAAAACACGACAATACACTAGCTGACCCGACAGATGTTGTTCTATCTTGGAACTAAAATAAATAAAAAAACAAATATTTCAAACTCATGGTATTTTTTGTAATGCTTGTTTGATACACAACATTGTTAGTTTTGTTTTCTAGTGCGTAAATAAATAATGATAATGATTTTTCAACACAGGAACAGGTCACATACAATTGACCATGTGAAAAACATAGATTTTCAACATTGATACCACAAACACTTAACGACTGCCATTGCGATTTATTTATCGACATTGCAAATGCAAACCGCACTGGAAATTGTAACTGTTGTGTAATTGTAACAATCATAGAAATGCGTAGAACCAAACGTCTACGCCTTTGTACTTCTCTTTTAAAATTGTGGCTTCGATGACGTTGTTCATTAATTTCTTCACCGCAAGCCGGATGTCAATACAAAGACGTGGCTGGTTAGCAATATAAATGATTACCGATCCAACTTTTACTTGCATATTATGAAGTGGTAATCCGGGAAATTCCAGTGAATTTAAAAATTCCGTTAGATAGTTGACAACATCATCTTGGTTAGTAACGGAATCAACCGTTTTGTATGTCATCAATTCGCCAGTTATCTTAATCTGAATCCGAAAATTGATTTTCTTGACATCAACGTTTTGTGCAGCCAATATAACACATTCGCTCAACCAAACATGATTTTTGTAATTTTGATTAATTTTTGGGAACGCTATCTTTTGAATTCGGTCTTTGATTCAGTAAACTGACAAAAATTGACAGGGAATGTAATGTATCTAAACGATGGATCAACGGGAATTTTGTTATTACCAATGTCGAGCAATTGTTTGGAAAAAACTTTTACAAATCGGTTCTTCTATAATTCGATTTGCATATTTATATTTAATTTGAATGAATTGGCGTATTTCCATAAAATGGACGACTTCAAACATGCATTAAGTTCGTTGGCTGGCGTTGATCGTGGAATTATCGGCAATGTTTGCCGAAAATCACCTGTCAATAAAATCATCGCACCACCAAACTGATTTTGATTGTTTCGTAAATCTTGCATTGTGCAGTGTAATGCCCCCAAAGATTTCTTGTGTGCCATCGTGCATTTATCCCAAACGATAAATTTGCTTTGCTGCAACACTTTGGCCATTGCAGAATTCCTTGAAAGGTTGCAAGTTGGAGTTTCATTAATTTGCATGTTCAACGGAAATTTGAGTGCAAAATGAACTGTTCGACCGCCTTCCAATAACGTAGTTGCAATACTTGATAAAGCAACCAGCGCATTTGCAATTTTAATTTCGCCAGTTTCATAGTTTACTACTTTCATGAGTGTATCGTAAACATTTTTTTGTTTCTGATTTAAAAGGGGAACGTTTCTTTGAACGGTTTTTCTCAATGCCTTAGAATCGCATATTAAGTACTTATTGTCATTGTAAAGACAGATTGTATGATTGTGGAGTCAAATAAAAAAAAAGAAAACCGTATTGGGTTTCGCATCTCAACTCTTGATTAAATGCGTTGTGCATTAGGCGATTGGGCATTAGCATTCATAATTGTATTAATGCTTTGTTGGTAAGCATCAATTACATGTTCTTAATTAAAATTAATGTTTTATTGTGAATTTCTTCGTTTATTTGCAAATCTGCTTTTGATGTTCTGAGACGCATTTGATGCAATATATCTTCGACCGTATGATCTTTATATTTGTTCTATAAATCAATTGATGTTGATAGGAAGCATGTAGACAAAATTATAGAAAACAATGTTCGTATTTGGTTAGCATTTGACACAATTATTACAGCATCTTCGATGCACGCAGCGACACGCAATGATATCAACAATTCCTTTTCTTCTTTCTTTTTTTTTGTTTGTCTTATCTCGCATTTCCTCATCTTTTTTTCTTATGTGTTTTGCTGCGACTTTTCGTTTTGCGATATCTAATTCGGCACGACGACATATTATAGAGTTTTTACTAAAATCTGTTAGTGCCTGTTTTAAAAAAATTTCAACAATTCGAGTGTATTCCGATTTTGTTTCCAGATCTTCAAAGCGTACGAAAAATAAAGCCCTGTTCGGATGCTCTTTCATAACCTATTTTAATTCTTTTCAAATCATTTTTATAATCGATTGCCACGTTATAATTGAATGCAGCTAAAAATAAAAAATTGATAACCAAGTCGACCGTACGGGAGATCGATCCCCTGATTTTCAGGCAAAGCTCTTCTGTTTTTGCTGGATGCGACCTGTTCTTTTAATCACCAAGTGAAAAAGTGTACTGAAAATGATAAATCATAGCACCATCTACATATTACTATGTTAAATAGAATATTTTTGAGAAATAGCGTTGATATTTTGAATTACATTTGATTGTTGCGATCTGAATTGTTTGAGAGTTTTCGTTTTAGTTGGATTTGAGCGGAGCTAAGATTTTTAGTATTTTCGTAAGTTAAATATTCATTTTTTATATTAATAAAGATTTACTTTTGTCTGAACGATTTTTTTTAATACAATTTTAAGTTTGGAGTTAAATTTAATTTGATTAGGAGATTTGGAAAAGTAAAATTGGAAACCTACATTGGAAGAGAGCCGATCGTATGGCGTTTCTGATATTGATTTGAGTTGCTAAATTAAAATCGTAAGTTTAGTCCTCGAGCAAGTATAAAAATTTTAAAGTTTAAAATAATTTCGATTGTAAGTTTTTGAAATCGAATTTTGGTAATAATATTATTGTTTACGAACATTAAACTTACTACCCAGAAAAGAATATTTTTTATATCCGTACACCGAGTTAGTCGTGGTAAAACAAGTGACGTAGAATTTTATTAATAAAATATCACTTCAACATAATATATCCCAAGTAACATTTTCAACCTGGTAAATCTCTTATAAACTCCTAGCAGCGAAATCTCACAGGAACCTGTCCCTGTCTAGAACCCTTTTTTGGATTAAACCAGGGGTCTGTGCCAGGGCATAATGGCGCACATTTTGCACCCCTACCAGATACCCCAGACAGGAATCTACTAAGCACCTTTACTGGGTACACTGGCAGGGTCCCTGCCACGGGGTCTACCAGGGTTCCTGCCGCAGGGATCTACCAGAGAGACGAATCACAGGAAATTCAAGGCCTTTTGTCAAAAAATGGTCGACATGATGGACATGAATTTTACACGTCCATCATGTCGACCATTTTTTGACAAAAGGCCTTGAATTTCCTGTGATTCGTCCCCACCTTGCTAATTTTACAATCTTACAACATAAATCAATTTAAACATAACTTAAATAAATAAATGAATTTTTACCAAAATGTATAGGGTGGGTCCGAATCACTTTTGAAACATGACAATATATATAAGTAAATATATATTATGCATTTCTATGAGGCTTTCTCTGAATATTTCACGAATTTGCAGTTTCACGAATCTGCAAGCGCGTTTTATTTGTCAGGACTTTTTGAAATCAATAACATTACTTTTATATTCTGTTGATCTACCATTCCGGAGAGACAGTAGAAAAAATAGATAACACAAAATATTCATTAAAAAATCAATCAGCCTGTTAATTTAATTAATCTTTAATTCTCTCCCATAATCACTCCTTGTAATCTAGATAATAGTTTGAAATTTGAAGTATAAAAAGAAATATAGATAGATATTCTAATCACGGAAAGATAAAACTTTGAAATTCACCAGTGTATTTCGGGTTTAGATAGTAAAAAACCATCTACAAGAAGAATATCATCTTACGGAATTAGTCATACTACTTGGACTAATAAAAGAAACCAAAAGGAATAAAACAATACTAGTAATCAATTTCTAACTTCCTAACGGTTGACCGATAAAAATTTACGTCATCATAAAATTATAATCAAATCTTGAAACCATATTGTGGACAAGAAAAGATTTCCACTATAGATTTACTATCCGTTTTACTACGACAAACATTTAAGTTGGTAACAAGCAAACGAATAATTATTATTATAAAACGAACTATCAAACAAAACCTGAGTACTAAAAATAATTTGTCAACACAAAAATAAATAAAAATAATTAGTCAACACAAATTAATTTAGATTGTAAACCATAAAACTGTTATTGATTTGACAATTCAACGCGTGCAACAATTCATTGAGAGTGACAATTTACCGCCAGCGACAATTTATCGCTAATGACAAATCAAAGCGTAAGATAATTCTTAAGGTAAATCATAAGTTGTGATAAAACCATAAACATTAAATGAGTATATTGTTTTTATAAGGATAGTGTTCTATAAATGTTTTTTGGAATAAATTGTTGTTTTGCAAAAAAATATATTTAAATTAAACTTTTTAATATTTTTATGGGTCTCTAGGCTCATGTATAATCTACAATCTATAAAGATGAGGTCTGTGGGTCCACGTACTTGGTAAAATCATCCCCGAAGACTGGCGGAATTCGAAAGTTACAGGTCTCTAGAGTCTAGACTGACAGGCATTTGTTTTTAAGTAAAATAAAACTATAATTTACAAATTCAGCTTTTAGTTAGTCAGTTTAACTAACTAAAGACTTAACAATCTTTAATTCGAGGTAATCCGCATAATCGTATGCGATGAATTGTCGCCTGCGATGAATTATATATCTTAAGCGATGGATTGTCGTTCACAATAAATTGTCGCTCAAAATTTTACAGACAAGATTTCAAGAACAAAAATTTCAACAACAATGTCAAGACAACATAATATGCGACTGAGGACTGACATAACTGCCTGCGTGGTATACATCCCAAGTAACATTTTCCCTGTTGAAATTTCCTGTGCTCCTATTAGACCCCTGACAAATGCCTATTAATTAAGTATGCTAGGCATGTTAATACAGAGATTTTCCAGGTACCTGTTTACATACTCTTTGTGGAACCCTGTGAAATGCCCGTAGTAGGGATTAGCCAGGGATCTGTTCACAGATTCTTTGTAGATGCCTGTGAAATGCCCATGGTAGAAATTTGTCAGGTACTCATTTACAGGTTATTTAGTAGGGCCTGTGCCAAATTTAACAAACAATAGAAAACGTTTGTTGATACTATTAGTAGACCAATAGAAATCATTCATTAATATAAAAATATTATAGTTGCGGTTTTTTATTTTAAAGCTTTATTTCGGCCAACTATAATTAGTTAAATATTTTACCAATAATATATTTTATTTCTTAAACTATGGTTTTCCATTTGTTTTTCTACCTTTTATCAAATCAACATTAAATTATTATTATTACCTACTTATGTAGGTACTAGTATAAAGTAAATTATAAAGTAAAATATATTATAAAGCCTCCGTAGCGAAATCGTTAAAGTGTGAAGTTACAGAACATTCAATAAATGCCATCATAGGTTCGAATCTCCGTAAGTTAAAAAAAAATGTGTAAACTTTCTTTAGATAATTAAATAAAATGTAATTGTTAACTTTCAGATAGTATTATTATACAATCGTTGTTCTAAAGGCATAGTTTATAATATAATAATTATAATGTTAACAATATAATTATTTTTTTTACATTCTGCAAATCTCCCTGGTAGATCCCTGCGGCAGGAACCCTGGTAGACCCCGTGGCAGGGACCCTGCCAGTGTACCCAGTAAAGGTGCTTAGTAGATTCCTGTCTGGGGTATCTGGTAGGGGTGCAAAATGTGCGCCATTATGCCCTGGCACAGACCCCTGGTTTAATCCAAAAAAGGGTTCTAGACAGGGACAGGTTCCTGTGAGATTTCGCTGCTAGGAGTTTATAAGAGATTTACCAGGTTGAAAATGTTACTTGGGATATATTATGTTGAAGTGATATTTTATTAATAAAATTCTACGTCACTTGTTTTACCACGACTAACTCGGTGTACGGATATAAAAAATATTCTTTTCTGGGTAGTAAGTTTAATGTTCGTAAACAATAATATTATTACCAAAATTCGATTTCAAAAACTTACAATCGAAATTATTTTAAACTTTAAAATTTTTATACTTGCTCGAGGACTAAACTTACGATTTTAATTTAGCAACTCAAATCAATATCAGAAACGCCATACGATCGGCTCTCTTCCAATGTAGGTTTCCAATTTTACTTTTCCAAATCTCCTAATCAAATTAAATTTAACTCCAAACTTAAAATTGTATTAAAAAAAATCGTTCAGACAAAAGTAAATCTTTATTAATATAAAAAATGAATATTTAACTTACGAAAATACTAAAAATCTTAGCTCCGCTCAAATCCAACTAAAACGAAAACTCTCAAACAATTCAGATCGCAACAATCAAATGTAATTCAAAATATCAACGCTATTTCTCAAAAATATTCTATTTAACATAGTAATATGTAGATGGTGCTATGATTTATCATTTTCAGTACACTTTTTCACTTGGTGATTAAAAGAACAGGTCGCATCCAGCAAAAACAGAAGAGCTTTGCCTGAAAATCAGGGGATCGATCTCCCGTACGGTCGACTTGGTTATCAATTTTTTATTTTTAGCTGCATTCAATTATAACGTGGCAATCGATTATAAAAATGATTTGAAAAGAATTAAAATAGGTTATGAAAGAGCATCCGAACAGGGCTTTATTTTTCGTACGCTTTGAAGATCTGGAAACAAAATCGGAATACACTCGAATTGTTGAAATTTTTTTAAAACAGGCACTAACAGATTTTAGTAAAAACTCTATAATATGTCGTCGTGCCGAATTAGATATCGCAAAACGAAAAGTCGCAGCAAAACACATAAGAAAAAAAGATGAGGAAATGCGAGATAAGACAAACAAAAAAAAAGAAAGAAGAAAAGGAATTGTTGATATCATTGCGTGTCGCTGCGTGCATCGAAGATGCTGTAATAATTGTGTCAAATGCTAACCAAATACGAACATTGTTTTCTATAATTTTGTCTACATGCTTCCTATCAACATCAATTGATTTATAGAACAAATATAAAGATCATACGGTCGAAGATATATTGCATCAAATGCGTCTCAGAACATCAAAAGCAGATTTGCAAATAAACGAAGAAATTCACAATAAAACATTAATTTTAATTAAGAACATGTAATTGATGCTTACCAACAAAGCATTAATACAATTATGAATGCTAATGCCCAATCGCCTAATGCACAACGCATTTAATCAAGAGTTAAATGTTAAAAACTTAAAACTAAACTTAAATGTTTGTCGTAGTAAAACAGATAGTAAATCTATAGTGGAAATCTTTTCTTGTCCACAATATGGTTTCAAGATTTGATTATAATTTTATGATGACGTAAATTTTTATCGGTCAACCGTTAGGAAGTTAGAAATTGATTACTAGTATTGTTTTATTCCTTTTGGTTTCTTTTATTAGTCCAAGTAGTATGACTAATTCCGTAAGATGATATTCTTCTTGTAGATGGTTTTTTACTATCTAAACCCGAAATACACTGGTGAATTTCAAAGTTTTATCTTTCCGTGATTAGAATATCTATCTATATTTCTTTTTATACTTCAAATTTCAAACTATTATCTAGATTACAAGGAGTGATTATGGGAGAGAATTAAAGATTAATTAAATTAACAGGCTGATTGATTTTTTAATGAATATTTTGTGTTATCTATTTTTTCTACTGTCTCTCCGGAATGGTAGATCAACAGAATATAAAAGTAATGTTATTGATTTCAAAAAGTCCTGACAAATAAAACGCGCTTGCAGATTCGTGAAACTGCAAATTCGTGAAATATTCAGAGAAAGCCTCATAGAAATGCATAATATATATTTACTTATATATATTGTCATGTTTCAAAAGTGATTCGGACCCACCCTATACATTTTGGTAAAAATTCATTTATTTATTTAAGTTATGTTTAAATTGATTTATGTTGTAAGATTGTAAAATTAGCAAGGTGGGGACGAATCACAGGAAATTCAAGGCCTTTTGTCAAAAAATGGTCGACATGATGGACGTGTAAAATTCATGTCCGAGTAATTTTTAAAAAAGTTTATAATTTTTAGAATACAAGTAAAAGTTTTGAAGTTAATAAAGTGTTTTATTGAAATTATTATTATATTGGATTATATTGATTTTGAAGAAAGTGTGAATTTATTTTGGAAGAAAAAAATTAAATGGAAGCTGATTAAATAATTAAATACAAAATTAAATACGAAGGAATTGGAAGAATTCAGATTTATTAATAAAAAATTATTTGGATGGGCAGGATTTTATAAAATTAAAAATTATTGAAGGTAACACAAACGTTGATGATAAGCGGGCGATGCGATACGGCTATCGTTGCATTTTGTATTCCCATTTTTATAAATTATTAAATTGAAGTTTCACGAATTACTTTGAAGAAAAATATTTTTGATTGGAATTTATTGGACAAAATTTTAAAATAAAATTAATTTGGATAAATTACATCTCAATATATATATATTGTTGTGTCCGCACTAAGTGATGAAAATGGGTTGCGAACTTAGCAATAAAATGACGGTATTTACAACTAGAGGAACCACAAAGCAAAACTCTATTTTAACATTTTATTACTAGTGTGTGTTTTATTTTTATATATTCTTAATTTTGATTTCAGTGTTTGTTTAATATTTTATGTTTGTCTAGTTAGTAAGTTTTTTTGTTTCGAATTTGATTTTTATTTTATGTTTGTATAATGACTCACGTGAATGCCGACAACAGCAATATTTTTGAAGAATAAAAATCTAGAGGTAAAAAAAAAAGGAAGACAGTTTAAAAAAATGGATATCCAAGGCGATAATTAATAAATCAAATTGGATAATAAAGTGAGTCACATAAAGATTTGTAAGCAGTCAGTCGAATAAAGTTTGAAGGCAATTAATCAGAAGAAGATTTGTAAAGCGGTCGGTCGACGAAGGTTGAAGGCAATTAGTCAGAAAAAGATTTGAAAGCAGTTGGTCGACGAAAGTTTAAAGACAATTAGTCAGATATTTAGCAGAGCGGTCGGTGAAGAACAAAAAGAAGGAAGATAACAGTGTTTTGTTTATAGAAAAGCTGGGGTCGGCTATTTGCGTGAGTTTTTTGCTATTGTTTAACATTTGTTCCTATTTTTTTTATATTTTAAATTTGCAAATAAAAATTATAAAAACCGTTATTTTATTGTTTACTTGTAACAATTTTCCACATTCGAGAACCTACGTAATCCCATTAAAGAGATAAGAGGCGCGCATAAGGTCGCAGCATAAATAATTGGCTCCCAACGTCGAGGCTCGAATAAAAATAGTTACACGCAAAGCAATAAAAAAAAAAAAGGTAATTTTAAAGGTCTAAAATTACAAATATCAATCACAAAATTTAATATAATTTAAATAACTATGATTACAAGAAGTAAAAATTTAGATTTAATAACAGAGGATGAGGTAGAAGGAGAAAGGGGGGATGTTGAATTAGAGCAAATGGAAATAATCGCGCCGGATAAAAACGAAAGGGACGACAAAACAATCATGGAATTCTTGAAAAGTATGAATGCTAAAATGGATGAAAACACGAAAGGTATAAAAGAAGAAATGAATGCCAGATTTGATAACAACTCCAAAGATATTAATGCTAGATTTGATGACAACAAGAAAGAATTAAACAATAGAATAGATAGTATAAATGAAAGATTTGACGGGATGGATCAAATGATCAAAGAGGAAATGAGTAAAAGATTTAATAAAATTCAAAAAAAAGTAGAAGAGATAGATGAAGAGATAAAATCTAGCATAGTGTTGATAAATGCAAATACAGAAAAAATAAAAGTCCATATTGATTTAACCACAAAAGAAAGAGCAAATATAGAATCAAGAATGGAAAAGACACACGAGAAGATAAACAAAATTCAAACGAAGTTGTCAGAAAATAAAAAAGATGAAAACAATAAAGCAATGGGAGATCTAGTGGAAATACTAAGGACTAATGCGGGGCACGAAGAAAACGTGGATAGATACACAAAATTCTATGGGGACAATCGAATAAATCCAAAAATTTTCATAAAAAATTTGCAAAATTGTATAGGTAAAATTAAAGATGAGAATAGGTTAAAAAATATTATTCGGGCAACCATGAAGGGGGAAACCGAAATTTGGTACAGCATGATAGAGTAAAAGGTAAAAAACTTTGAAAGCTTCAAGGTTATGTTTCTAAAAAAATATTGGGGGGATTTTGAACAAAATAGAGTTAAGGAACAAGTAAATGGGGGTAAATATAAAGGCTACGAGAAATCAAGGGAGAACTATGCAATAAAGGTAATAAATCAAGCCCAACAAGTGGAACCACCATATGAAGAGATGTTACTAGTAAAGGCAATGGGGGGACATTTTGAAAAGGAGTTGAAGTCAAGAATAGGTATTGAAAACATCGAAACCATTGAAGAGTTTTTGAGATTGCTTAAAAGATTTGATGAAAATGTAGAATTTAAAACCGAAGACAACCATCAAATGTACCGGCAACCTTGGAGGAAATTCGGTGAAAATCAAAATCCGCGAAACGGCAATTATGAACGCCCAGTTTACCAGAATTACAACCGTGGAAATTTTAATCATAACAACGGCAACCGAGGTCATGATAGAAGTGGATACAGGGGAAATTTTAACAGAGGAAATCCGAATCGAGAAGCAGAAGACCGAAATATAAATACAATTGAAGTGGCAGTTGAGCCAGAAATAAAGAGGAATACAACACAGGCTATGGTACATTCGACAACGGGGTCGAATTTTCCGTAGACGGCAAGCTGCGAACAGTGTGCAGCACCTATGTACACCCAAGGGAGTATATGGGCGAATATTTGCATGACTCTTCCGATGCAGAGGAAACGGTATGCTTGCCGATGATAAAAATAAATATAAATGGGGTAGATTTAAAAGTATTAATAGATACGGGGGCGGAAGTTTCTTTATTAAATGAAAACATAATTTTAGAAAACAAAAATATTTTTAAATCAAAATTAATACCAATACGTCATCTAAATTTAATTACGGCAAATAGCCAGAAAATTACTACAGTTAATCAAATGTTAATCGGAGAAATCAAGATAGGAAACATCACAAGAACAGAGGGGATAATAATTATAAAAAATTTGAGATTAGAAGGTTTATTGGGAATAGACTTATTACACCGTTTTAAAATTAAAATCGACATGGATCTAAAGCAAATAGAAATAAACGGAAAACAAATTGAGTGGGAAAATTTAGACCAAATCACTTTTAGGCCCAAGTTGGAAATTAATAACCAAATCAATTTTAGGCAAAATTTAGAAAAAATAAATAAATTTAAGGAAACGTCAAATTTAATAAAAAATGTAGCAGGCAGATCAAAACAAACAAATGTAAAAATAAATTCATTAACACACGTCAATAAAATAGTTGTTTGCGAAAAACGATATTTAAACCAAATAAGTCAGTTATTATTGAAACATGATAAATTATTTAATGAAGAAGAAAGAATAGCAGTTGGATATGAGCACAAATTAGAGATTACTGACGAGAAATCATTTTCGTGTAAAACATATCCAATCCCACAACACTATAAAAAAGAAGTTTGGGCTCAAATAAATATTATGATAAGTAAAAAAATAATAGAAAGGTCAAGTACTTCTTTTATTAATCCTTTAGTAGTGGTCAAAAAGAAGGATGAATCGATTCGCTTATGTTTAGACGGTAGAAGGATAAATAAAATAATACTCTCGAGGTTCGAAAAACCTGAGAACATAGATAGTTTATTTGGAAAAATAGGAAATAACAACGTTTTTAGCAAATTGGATCTAAAAAACTCTTTTTGGTTAATTCCTTTGGAGGAAGATTCAAGGAAGTATACGGGGTTTAGCTTAGATGAGGTAACTTTTTGTTTTAGAGTCGTACCGTTTGGTCTAAATACATCATCATCTGCATTGGTGAGGGTTATGCAAATAATTCTGCAAAAACACGAAAATTACGTAGTCCACTATATTGATGATATGTTAATTTTTTCAAAAAATGCAGAGGAACATATAATGCACATCGAAGAAGTTTTAAAAACCCTGGAGGAAACGGGATTAAAACTAAATTTGGAAAAATGTCAATTTATACAGCAACAAGTAAAATTTTTGGGATTCAAAGTTGATAAGAAGGGAATTACAGTTGATGAAGAAAGAATAGAAGAAGTAAAAAATTATCCTCAACCGAGGAATTTACGAACTTTGCGTGGGTTTTTAGGTATTATGAACTACTACAAAAAATTTATTGATAATTATTCGGAGAAGACGGTTGATTTATTAACATTATTACGAAAAGGAACCCGTTGGAAATGGGAAATGAAACATCAAAATGCTTTCAAAAATTTGAAGGATACATTTTACCAACGATTGTTGTTGACACATCTAAATTTTAACTTACCTTTTATTTTGCGAACAGATGCTAGTGACTTTGCAATAAGTGCCGTATTAGTACAAATTAATGAGGGAATGGAAGTTCCCATTTACTTTACATCTAGAATTTTAAGGGGTGCAGAAATCAAATATACCATTTCAGAAAAGGAAATGTTAGCAATTGCTTATGCGTTGAACAAATTGAAATTTTATTTAGCGGGAAATAAATTCACGATAGAAACGGATCATTCGGCGTTAACATTTATGATGAAAACAAATTTTAGCAATAACAGGGTGTACAGATGGTCTTTATTAATACAGGAATTCAATTTCGAGATTAAACATAAATCCGGGAAAGATAACTTAATTGCCGATGCTTTAAGTAGGAAAGATGAAGAACGAAAAGTAAAGTTAAAAGATATACTAGTAGCTTTAAATTATTTGGATCAAGAAGAGGGGATTTATTCAGGGGACACAGTCATTCAAATTCAACAAGATGAAATTTTTAATCACATTAGGGAAAAATTACAGAATCAAGAACAATTCAGGGGCTATCGTTTAAGGGATTTATTTTTAACAAAGACAATCGGTGAAAATGAAGTTTACGTTTTAAACAAAGTAGCCACAATCAAAATATGTTTAGATTTGCACACACGATTCGGTCATATAGAAATCAGAAAAACTTTCTTGATTTTTAGGGAGTCATTCTATTGCATTAGGGATTTATCAATAATTAAGAATACGATCAACAAATGTGAACTTTGTATTTTGGCAAAGTACAAAAATCACGTAAATCAAAACAGCATAAAAAGCATCAAAGTAAATGCACCAGGGGATTTAATTGCAATAGATTATTTGAGTAATTTCATACCAACAGAAGATGATTTTAAACACATTTTAGTAGTTTTCGATATTTATACAAAATTCGTAAAATTGTATCCGACAAAATTATGTAACACAGAAGTTACAATTCAGAGCATTGAAGATTTTATTTCCAACGTAATAAAACCAAAAAGAATTTTAGCTGACAATGCGACGTATTTTAAAAATGATCGTTTTATCAATCATTGGGAAGAACAGCAAATTGGAATAAATTTTAGTAGTATTAGACATCTTCAAGGAAATCCATCAGAACGTATGGTACAAGAAGTAATAAAATTTCTAAGAATTTTAACCCACCAAAGACATAAAGAATGGTTAGAAAAATTAGAACAAGTTGAGAATTTTATAAATTGGACTCCAAATGTGCGTACAAAGTTCTCACCATGGTATTTGATGAAGAATGCAAATCCACATCGACCATGGGTAGAAAATTTAGAAGAAAGAAATTTTAATGAAGACATGTTAAAGGCAAGAGAAAATCTGCACCGAATTTCAACAAAATATGAAGAAAGAATAAATCGTAATATTCGAAAGAAACTATCATTCAATATAGGGGACACGGTAGTTATAAAAAGTCTGCGAACCGCAAATCGAGCACTTAATATTTGTGCCAAACTATCCTTACCATTTGAGGGACCTTTTTACGTAAATAAAAAAATAAATGAAAATGTTTATGAGCTAAAATATGAAGGAGGGAATATTCGGGGAAGGTTTCACATAAACCTCATATATCCATTTAAGAGGCAAACGTCAGAAGAAGAAGAGAAAGGAGACAGTGAAGAGGAACAGTAGAAGAGAAAGAGTGGTAAATTTATGGAAAGGGGAGTACGAATGATGGTAAAAAGTTTTTTTTTTATATTTTTTTTATATATAAATTTTGATATTTAAGTTTAGAAATTTAAAATTGAATTAAGGCAATGCTTGTTAACTTTTTGACATTCAAAACAAAGTTCATTAAAGATCAAAATTGAGAAACGTTTTATTAAAAAAAAATCCCGTGAAGATTTTATATTTCAATTCGATTTTGATTTTTGTTTTAATAAAACGGAGGGGAAATGTTGTGTCCGCACTAAGTGATGAAAATGGGTTGCGAACTTAGCAATAAAATGACGGTATTTGCAACTAGAGGAACCACAAAGCAAAACTCTATTTTAACATTTTATTACTAGTGTGTGTTTTATTTTTATATATTCTTAATTTTGATTTCAGTGTTTGTTTAATATTTTATGTTTGTCTAGTTAGTAAGTTTTTTTGTTTCGAATTTGATTTTTATTTTATGTTTGTATAATGACTCACGTGAATGCCGACAACAGCAATATTTTTGAAGAATAAAAATCTAGAGATAAAAAAAAAAGGAAGACAGTTTAAAAAAATGGATATCCAAGGCGATAATTAATAAATCAAATTGGATAATAAAGTGAGTCACATAAAGATTTGTAAGCAGTCAGTCGAATAAAGTTTGAAGGCAATTAATCAGAAGAAGATTTGTAAAGCGGTCGGTCGACGAAGGTTGAAGGCAATTAGTCAGAAAAAGATTTGAAAGCAGTTGGTCGACGAAAGTTTGAAGACAATTAGTCAGATATTTAGCAGAGCGGTCGGTGAAGAACAAAAAGAAGGAAGATAACAGTGTTTTGTTTATAGAAAAGCTGGGGTCGGCTATTTGCGTGAGTTTTTTGCTATTGTTTAACATTTGTTCCTATTTTTTTTATATTTTAAATTTGCAAATAAAAATTATAAAACCCGTTATTTTATTGTTTACTTGTAACAATTTTCCACATTCGAGAACCTACGTAATCCCATTAAAGAGATAAGAGGCGCGCATAAGGTCGCAGCAATATATATATATATATATATTGCTGTGATACGCTACAAATAAGCTACGATGGTCTCTTAAAATTGCCCGGCGCCAGTTATCATTTATTGATAACAATAATAAAAAAACTAAACTATAGCAGACCTACCTATCTTACTTATCATGTACACGCCACTGAACATATCATTACTATGATTATGAAAGTAAGTTAGCAACCACCAATACTCGTTATCATCTCGCCAAATGTACCTGTGCAAATTTCGTGACAGTCTTACAAACTTTTCTGAAAACAAATTATAAACGTTGTGCTGTAGAGTGAATTGAAATACTATAAATTTCTGTCATCTGGTTTAATTGCATAACACACGTAAGTACAATTTTTTTACAATTAAACAAAAACATAAACCTACCCCCACATATTTTTAAAACTTAAACTAAAAAAACGTTTTTACCTAAAAAAAAGACACAACATTTTTACAATCAAAATTGTTTTATCTACCTTTTATATTCTTCTTATGTAATTCTTTTAACAAAACCTAATCACTTAAATTTCAGGAGGGCACTATCACATAACCAACAGGTAAATTTGCACGTAATCCTTTTGAAATTATAGTTGACTATATCTTCTCCACTAACGTCTTCTTCTTTGAAGAATTGTTGGTTATTGAAAGTAAATTTTCATAGTAAATAATTTTTGTAATTATTTTATTTAAATTGCCATTGCTCGACAATTATAATTTCACTACATGAATAATTAAATTAATTTTTAATTATCAAAAAAAATTTCATCAAATTTTTCTAACCGAAAATTACTTTTCAAAATTTTTCTATCACAGAAAAATACTTTATTACCTTTTTCTATCACCGAAAAGTACTTTATTTAAATTTGCCATTGCTCGACAATTATAACTTCACTACATGAATAATTAAATCAATTTTTAATTATCAAAAAAAATTATTTCATCAAATTTCTCTAACACCGAAAATTACTTTTCAAAATTTTACTATCACCGAAAAGTACTTTATTTAAATTTGCTGATTTGTCTGGCAGAAGCTCCCGCAGCAACCAGTTCAAAAATTGGAAACGAACTCACTTATTTTTACAAACGCACCTCCTTTTATACGGAATCCGGGCCAAATTATTCGTTTTATGGCTGATTGACCAATGTCCATCGATAATGCCATTTACTAATAAAAATCCACTAAATCACATATTAAAATTTAGGGTGGTGGATGATCTTCGCGTCGGCCAATGATAATTCGCGGTTCCATAGGATGCCAAAATTTTGCGTTTCTGTACTAACTAAAGTACTTAATTTCACTTGGTGTATCCACCAACACAATTTTCTTGAGATTAAAAGTGATCTAAAGTCATTAACTTTTAATCCTGCATCTTTTGGTATAAATTTTCCTATCCTAAATGTTTTCGGTTGGACTCCAGCTTCAATTAAAAAGTTCAAATTGTCCAGATCCGTCCACATTCTCGGATGGAATCTCTTCTTATACTCTTAATTTTCATCATCGGATCTTCAAATTGTCCTAAATTAAAGAGAATTTCCTGCTCTTTCCGATGATGTTTTCCATTTCTCGTTTGACTCTTTTTTCGTAAGTCCAAACGACTTTTTGTTAAATTCCGATGCAACCGTTTTTCTTACACGCATTTGCACCACAAAAATCTTAATTTTTTACAAATCCGTGAACACTCGCAAACCTAATCGTCTTTCGTCGCACCTTTATAATATTTTGGTCAATATAATCGTCCCAAAATGTAACCACTTAAATCTATTCTTAACCTAACAATAATAAACACAAATTTTATACAATTTTCACTCCAGCATGTTTAATATTTTCAATTTTCAGCACAACGATTTTTTTATGGTGGAAACAATCCAACTTTGCAATATTGGAATGTCCAGATTGACTTTAACCATAACAAAACTTGCAATGCCAGACCAAACGTAGCTGAAGGTTCTCCGATAACAAATATCTGGTACGTTGCCTAAATTTACTTTATAAATTAATAAACATTTTATTTTCAGTTGAATCTCCCCCAATGAAGACTTGGAAAGAAATTTGCTAAAAATAATTCTAAGATGATTTCCCTATTTAACCCAATGGTTTCGACCAAAGTCGTTGTACATGAATTTTATGTACAACTATGGATAATTCAAGATTTTAGTGTCATGGGCAAGAATAAACATAGCAATATATATTACTTATTATTTATTTATTGATAATAAATATTACTTATATTGATATTACTTATTTACTGATGTTGTATGTCAGATTCAAATTTTTTGAGTCAATAATTCCAAAGTATATTAAGATTCCGTGTTTAATTAATCTCAACTGAGACATAACTTTCTTTTGTCTGATTATCTTCCTTAATGATACAATGATACTCAAATATATTTTTTGTGACACAACTAAATCTACCCTTAAGGTGGATGTCCATTTATTTAATTTTTATTTTTATTTTGTGTTCTAATACATAATTCTTAATTACATGTTAGCTGTACTGAATTATTCTTGACTAATGAAATAATTAAACTTATAAAATTTAACAAAAATTAAACAAAACGTTAAAATACTAGAATTTTAACCGTAAAGTATACATACGTAGAAAATTATTATTTAAGAAAAAATTGACATGCAATACATTTGACAGGTTAGAACTATTGAATCAGAAGAAAAACTGATATTACGTTATAAAAATTGATAAAATTCAAAAATAAAAATTTTTGGGACTGTAAGACAACCCTCACCACGAATTTCAAAATTTTAACTAAACTATAGGAAAGATGACACTTTTCTAAGCATATTAAAACAAAAATTTTGTTAGATTATCCATTAGTTTTCGAAAAAATCGAATTTAAAAATCAAAAATTTACATGTATTTTCGATATACGTTTTAACACAGATGCATGAGTTGTCGTGGTTGAGTTTGTCAAAACAGACTCTTTTGACGCCTTCGGCGCCTTCCGGGCCTGTATTTTGACAAACGGATAACAAATTTCAAAATATCCCTGTAGAATGACAGAACTAACCAACTCCCCATAGAACTCGTATACGGGTGTCGACCGCAGCTGACAGCGAACATTAAGAGTATATCAAAGCACGCGTACCGTCAACAGAAAAGAGAGCGGGGAGCTTAACATGCGAGTTACCGTCACGCGACTCGTTGCATCGGTATGTATCGTATTACAACTCGACCACGGCCTATCGTACATCCATGTTAAAATGTATATCTAAAATACATGTAAATTTTTGATTTTTAAAATTCGATTTTTTTGAAAACTAATTTATAATCCAACAAAATTTTAGTTTTAGTATGCTTAGAAAAGTGCTCTCTTTCCAATAGTCAATAGGAAAAACTTCAAATTTTGGGATGGAAATAGTGACAGATTCCTCAAAATATTACCTATTAATTTTATTATAATAGATTGTGATTGTGAAAAGCACTAATTTTTCCACGAGCATATAAGAATCGGAATCCAGATTTAAAGCGTTTTAATTTAAATTAACTATTGTATTGATAGATAATGTAAGCCTGCCGTTACAGAAGCTATTCGTATAGAAGTAACTTATTTTGATTTTTTATTATCTCTCTACACTTTTAAACATTTATTAGCGAAACCTAAAGTGCTTTTATTGTTATTTACTACGAGGTAATTTTAAGTATCCTGGTTGGATCAAAAAATTGTGCCAAGTTGTTTTGCACTCGGATACTTCATTTAACTGTTGTGTAGACTTTCTTATAATGCTCATTACTACCTATATGTTTTTTATCAGTAAGTATTTAATTTTGAATATACTTTTCGTTCAGATACTTCTAAATCTCATCCTCTCCATATCATCTCTTAGCTAATATGTTTCGATCACCCTGATCGAAACTTGATGATTTTTGAAACAATGAATTAATTACTTAATTGAACAGTTTTTTCTCGTTCTATTGAGTTATTTGATAAACAAAAATATAAGAAATTCTTTACAGTAATTAAATTTAATATATAAATTATTAATTTGTGAAGTATAATAAATTAAAAAAATTTTAATAGAACAAGTTAATTAAACTTTAATAACATTTAATATTATTAAGCTTCCAAATTGCTTTTGTTAGAAATTAATTTATATCCTTCGCTGAAATCTTAATAATATTAATTATTATTAATGTTTACTTAACTTTTTCTATTAAAAAAAATCATTTTTAAAATGAATTTATTATAGTAATTAAATGGTAAATTACAAGCTGTTTTAAAATTTAAAAATCGACGATACTTGAAGCGCTGTTTGTTATTATAGACACAATAATATGATACTTTTATAAAACAAATTAGAAATTTTAACCATCTCCTAACAAAATAAAATTCTTTATGTTCTAATTATTTTAAAAATTCTTTCTGTTTTAGGTAACTATAGCATTGCAACGTAGGAAGCGATTTAATAAAAACAATCCTTATGAAGTTACCATGTAAACTGATGAATAATAAAGCTTATAAATTATTTACAAACTTCTTTCAATAAAAATTTGCGTTATATAAAATTGTTTACATTACACGTTTGTTTCCAGATTCCTACACAACATAATACACATAGTACATATTTTTAAATGTACTATTTTCTACAAAAAAATATACAATATATTATTATTTAAAAAACACTAAAAACAAATTAATTTACCACTTGTGACAAAGTAGAACTAAGTATAATTTAACATAATATAGTTTAATAATTGGTACTTAATCGCAATGAAAGCAATCGACTTGTTTACTACTAGTTTCGCAATTATTAAATTCATCTTCAGGCAATTAATAGTAAATGGCTTAAATAAATTATTGTTAACAATTATATAATACATAATTTAATTAATGAAATACCACTATTCTTCTCTTTTTGCTTTAATTTTAATGTACAAATTTCTATATCAGATATTAAAAATAAATAGACAGTTACAGTTTCGAGGAGGTGAACAGTTTTATTTATCTAGGAATATATTGCTTTGATACTTTTCGTGGAAAGTTATCTCACACTTGTAGGTAACTCAAGGTATGGTAACCCTGGTATGCCGGAGCAGTTGATAATTTTTCAAGGGTCGAAGGGTTCTTGCGCTATCAAAATAAAATATAAATTTTTCTTGTTTTCAAAAATTAACAAGTAGTGTTTCAAAAATTAATTAATTGCATTCAAATTCAAATTTAATAATTTATTGTAAAATATTATTAGGCTCGTACTTTCGATTCTACGCTTATCCAAATCACCCGCTTATCAATATCAACATTCGTTCCTACGAATATAAATTTAATTTTCTAATTTTAAGTATCCAAACTTAATTTATAATTTCACCAGCTTTTTCCAATTCAATCACATCAATCAATCAACTACCGCTCGGTAGCAACTTATCAAAAATATCCAAATTATCAAAATATCAAAATAATCATCCAAAAAAAGCGCAATAATGCATTCGCATAAAAATCACTTTATTTAATAAAAAATAATTACTCACAATTTCAAAAAAATATCAAAACTCAGCGGGCATACAAAATCTCGCACCCGCTGTCGGCCATAGTTGGTCAAAAAAGCCCCGTCTCTATCTTTTCTCCCCACTCTGTACTTTTCCAATTTAAACGTTTAAAAATGAAATTAACAAATTTTTACAATTTAGCACAGGGTGGGTCGAAATATTTTGTTTCACGACAATATATAGACAATAGTGGTAACCGACAAGAAGAACTACGCAGAAAAATACAATTTGGAAACAGAGCGTATTATTTAAACAAAAAACTTCTTAAAAATAAGAAACTAACAAAACAAACAAAAGTAAAAATTTATAATTCGCTGATAAGACCGGTGATCGCAAATGAGTCAGAAACTATGTGCTTCTCTCGGGCCAAGGCTGAACATCTAAGAGTGATCGATAGAAAGATCTTCCGTACGATACTGGGCCCAAAAATAGACAACAACGGCGAAAGCAGACCTCTGATGAACCATGAAATAGAAAACGAGATACAAGGAGAAAAGATAAGAAGGTTCATCAAGTCACAAATAATCAAATGGTTGGGCATATTATGAGAAGAGACGAGAACAACATCGTGAAGAAAATAACAACATGTAAACCCATTGAAGCAAAAACACGAGGAAAGCCGAGGCTGAGATGGTGGGATCAGGTGACAAGCGACCTTAGATCAATGAAAGTAGGTGAATGGTCAACTAAGTTACAGGACCGGCTATAGGGCAACATTTTCAAAGATGCAGCGACGCATCCAAGGTTATGAGAAATAGAACGAAGAAATGAAAACGAACAAACACGTTGTTATACGGGGACTAATCCACTCCTTCTAACGAATTTATAAATCCCAGTAAGGAATAGCAATATTCGAAAAAATGTATAAAGCTGTAAATAAATATTAAAAATAAAATGAAAAAATAATGTTGCTCCATTAATTAAATTAGGTATTTTATAATTGTTAACAATCATTTTTATAAGCTAATAACTATTAATGTCTAAAGATGAAATTTAATAATTACAAAACTAGTTCCAAATTAGTAAATTTTTGTTGTTGTCAATAAGTGCCAATTATTAAACTATTCAAATAAATTCACTGCTATTATAGCAGTGTAGTATAATACTTCAGATAAAAATTTAAACAACACACGTCATAAGCATCGATGACGTTATATTCAAACAGTTTTCTCAAAATTTTAAAAACCATGCGACTACAACGGTTTAACATTCTAAACTTAATGTTTAACATTCTAATATTTTATTAAAAAAGCGACAAATAGTTTACCTTGTTTGTTAATACAACGTGCCATATTTTATACGAGAAATAATAATTTTCAACTTGTATAATTTTTAACAAAAATACAAGTACACTACAACATTGTAAATTCAGATTGACATAAACAAACTTATTAAACTAGAAATCACCAGATAATCGTATTTCGAATTATGTGAAAATTTGAAATTTAATTTTCATGTTGTGGTGATATTGACGTCATCAAATTTATAAATCTGTGACGTGTATCGACTCAAGTTTTATTTTCCCTATATACCTATAGCTATATCGTATCGCTATATGTACTATAATCGGAAGAGATCAATTTCCACTAAAAAGAGTTATTTGCTCAATACATACTTGAATCGCACTCGATACAACCACGCATATGTATTTGCTATCGAGTACATCGTATGCGTAATATTTTAGGTAACGTATAAAAAAATTAATAGAACTGGGCGTTAAAAGGATTTGATATCCTACATCTATGAACGAAATTTCTTTAAGAAAGCTAGAAAAAAAATAAAGAATGTATAGGTAAACAAACAACTTGGACAGGATATTGAGATTATCGTCTAAAATAAAATTTTACGTAATTATCATACTCAATTTAGTGCATTTTATAAAAACTATCACGAAATTACTTATATCACAAATAATTAACCGTTTCTTATTTTAAACTTAGTTTCTCAACAAAACTTTTAACCAATTTTCTATCGATTGTAAATTTATTTAAATATTATAATTAATTATTTTTACAAATCGAAAAATATTTTTAGTTTATATACTTTCTATATTTAACTATGTACATATATCATTTGTACAGTATATCATTATAATATATATTGTCGTGTAATAAGTTAAAAATTTCGCAAATTTATTTGCTTTGATCTATCTAGTCAACTACTGCGGGTCGGAAAGTAAGGATGTTAACCAAATAAAATTTGATAAAGCTTCGGAAATCCTTAAAGATGTATAAACTAAGAAAAAAATTTTAATTAAACAATAATAATAAAAGTTTAGAAATAACAACAGCAAAATACTTACCAGACAGGTGAAATTTGTAAAATAACTAAAACACATAAACTAAAAATACAAAAAGAATTGGAAATAATTTAAATATTTAAAAATTTAAAAGGTGAGCGAATTTCAAAACCAAGTGACTTTAATTGTAAGTGGAAGTGGTAAATTTGGAATGAAATGCACAAGTTCCAAAAAAGCAACAAATTAGTGATTATGAGTGTAGAAAGTAGTCAACCGTTTCACGCTATCGACGTCTTTTGTGTTATTTTGAAGATCGGTTGTGTCGACGACCATCGTAGAGAGTGGTCAAGTGTTCCACGCTATCGACGCCTTTTGAGTGATTTTGTAAAGTTGTTGTAAAGCAAAATCGGATATCAGGTGAAATGCATCTGTACATCTCTCTACCTGGTACAGCAAAACATCTGGATACACAAAATTTCAGAAGCACGAGATTAGAAATCGACATTGGGGAGCTGAAAACTAGATGAAAAAAGATCATCAATCATCACTACAAGTGGCTAGATGTAAGGCTCATAATAAAAAAATTTTTTAAATTGAACTTTGTGCTGACATAAAATTTTATAACGTTTAAAAGGCGATATTAGGTTTAATAATTTAAAACATTTTCTAAATTGTACAGAAAAACACACACATAAATCACCACATCTGGCAGAAATTTGTCTGCTGCACAAAGTATTTTTATTAGTATTATTTTTTTTTTCTTAGAAAACGTTTGATTTAAAATTAAACTTTACTTTTATTTAAATTTTTTTATTAGTTTTTCATTTACGAGAATGAGTAATAACGAGAATTCACTCCCCGACGAGATCATCTCAAAATTATTAATGTTAGCCGAAGTTTACAAAAAATTTGTAAATTTATAAAATATCATTACAATATATAAAAATATAATTGATTATTATCATAACATTATCATTGCATATTTAAAGATGTGTATATGTATATTTTTAGGAATTATGAGATTCAAATTTGGAAGGTTAAATCTAAACAAGGTTTAATCGGTTGACATTTCGCTGGTATTTGTTGCTAGCTTCTCCCAGGACTAAATATTTATTACTTTATATTCGATAATTACTTTGATAAATTACAATTTATTCTCACATTTTTCAATGTAATAATAGTATAACAATTTTATGTAATATTTAATTGTAAAGTATCAAATTACATATTAATCCTGAAGAAGCTAATAATGAAGACTAGCAAAGCGCTAACTGATACATAGCATTAGAGGCCTTGTAGGCCCATAGCTTCATTAACAATCTTTTTCCAGTCTCCTCTTTGCCTGGCTTTCTCCTGCCAATCCGTCACGTTAAGGAGTCGCAAGTCACTCAACACATTCTCTCTCCATTCGGATAGTGGTCTACCACGCCTTCTCCTTCCATCAATCTCACTATTCCAAATCTTTCGTGGTATTCTCTCCCCACTCATTCTCAATAAATGACCCAACCAACGCAATCTTTGTGCTCTTACGAAACTTGATATTACTGGTTCTCCGTATAGTTCCTGGATTTCGCTGTTGTTTCGTCTTCGCCATCCTGTTGTTTCCAATATCCCACCATAAATCCTTCTAAGCACCTTCCTTTCCCATATCTCGAGCATAAGTTGGTCTTTTCTTTTCAAGGTCCAGAGTTCACTAGCATAAGTCACCACCGGTCGTATTATAGTCTTATACACTCGAATTTTGACTGCTCTCGACAGCATCCTTCCTGCGATTAATGTGTTCGGTGCTGCCAGGCTTCTATTTCCCGTTGAAATTCTAGCACAGATCTCGGTACTGCTCTCTGGTTTGTTTGTTATAACAGTACCCAGGTAGGCAAATCTCTCTACTTTCTTTACATCAATGTGCGTCTGCGCGTTTATCGCAATTCGTAGGTGGTAGTTCTCTGCACTTTGCTTGTCTTCCCATGACATGTAGTTGGACTTATTTTGATTAATTTCTAGCCCTATATTGTGGGCCGCTCTAATTAGTCTTGAAACACAATCTCTCAGCACTCCTTTTGATCTTGTTATCAAGGTTATCATCTGCAAACGCCAAGCACTGATGAGTGTTGTTGAATATAGTTCCAGTTCTGTTTAATTGACTATCTCTCACGATCTTTTCTAGTGCCAGGTTAAATAGTGCTGCAGAGAGAAGGTCACCTTGTCTCAGACCATTTTTCACCTCAAATTTCCTCGATATCGACCCGTTTATTCTTACTTTATTTTCGGTGTTCCTCATAGTCATCTTTATAAGTCTTATCAGTTTTGATGGTATACCTAGTTGATAAAGTGCTTCGTATAATTTATTTCTTTTAATAGTGTCGTATGCTTGTTTAAAATCAATGAAAAGAACATGTGTAGGGAGTTTCAATAGATGACTTTTTGCTTGGATTTGCTTGAGTGTGAACACTTGATCTATCACTGATCTATTTCTTCTAAAACTGCACTGGTATTCGCCAATAATTCTTTCGGAATGTTGGGATAGTGTTTCTTTAATCCATATGGCTAGGATTTTGTATACAACACTCTGTAATGCTATCCCTCTGTAGTTATTGCAGTTCATCTTATCACCTTGTTTATGTATTGGGCAGATCATTGACTCGCTCCATGCCTTGGGCATTTGCTCTTTTTCCCAAATTTCCGCAATCAATTCAAATATGGTCTTATGTAATTCCTCTCCCCCATATTTGAGCATTTCAGGTGTAATGCCATCCTCTCCAGCACTTTTATTATTTTTCAATTTCAGTATTATTTCTTGGATTTCTTGCAGACCAGGCGCTTCTATGATCTCATTTACTTCCATATAATCGTTCTCTACTTCTCTGTTTATGTCTTGTTGACTATTTAACAGCTCTTTGAAATACTCCGCCCATCTATTCATAATTTCTTTTTCGTCGCCAACCAGATTTCCTTCTTTGTCCCTGCAAAACACTGTATTTTTTTGGTATCCTTTCTTTACTTTTTTTATGTTCTGATAGAAGTTTCTTATCTCCTTGTTCTTATATCTTTCTTCAATTTCATCTAATAGACCTTCTCTATGTTTTCTCTTTTTATTTCTGTAGATTGTCTTGCATTTCTTTCTTTGTTCCTCATATTTACGCCTATCTTCCATTAGTTGCGTTTGTAACATCCGGTATCTAAATTTTTCTCTCGTCTTCCTCTCTTCATAACATTCCTCATCATACAACCCTTTATCTATTCTTCCTCGCTTTGTCGGTTGTAATTTTGACACCACTCGATTTATTGTATCTTCGATATTTTTCGCTTTTTCCTCAATGCCCTGTATTTGGTCCAATCTTTCTAATTCTTTGTTTACTTCTTTCTCGTATTCACCTCGCGACTCTTCATCTTGTAATGTAATTCTGTGATTATTCTTTTGTTTTTCTACTCTTCTTATTCTGTTGGATGGTATCATTTGTTTCATTCTCGCGGCAACTAAAAAATGGTCCGAGCCCACATCTGCACCTCTATAGCTCCTCACATCCTTTATAAGATTTCCATCTCTTTCTTCTATTAATATGTGGTCGATTTGATTAGTTGCGTTACCATTTGGTGTAGTCCATGTGCCCTTATGAATCCTTTTGTGCTCGTGGTAGGTACTCTTAATTATCATTCTTCTTCCCATTGCAAAGTCTATCAGCAGCCTACCATTTTCACTTGATTCAGTGTGCAAGCTGTATTTACCTATTGTTGGTCGAAAATCTGTCTCCTGGCCTATCTTTGCATTAAAGTCACCCATAACTATTTTGACATCATATCTTGGTATTTTATCGTATTCTCTTTCAAGTTTTTCGTAAAATTGTTCTTTTACTTCTAGTTGTTTGTCCTCGGTGGGTGCATGTACATTAAATATAGTGATCTTACCGTAATGACCTCTCAATCTTATTTTACAAAATCTGTTGGATATAGGTGTGAAATCGATAACCGATTTTCTCAGACTCTCGCTAATTGCAAAACCAGTACCCAATCTTCTGTCTTGTTCGTTACTCATGAAGAAAGTATGCTCATCCAAATCAAAGACCCCGTCATCTTTCTGCTTTGTTTCTTGTAATGCCGCTAAATCTATTCCGTATCTCTTCAGTTCGCTTGTTAGTTGCTTCATTAATCCTTCCTCATACAGACCCCTCACATTCCACGTAGCCACAGCCAACTCTCTTTCAACGTCTCTTCCGATATGTGTGTTCTTTATTTTCCCATTGAATTTTCCTTTGTCTTGCCGGTCCGTCTTATATTTTACCTGGTAGCCCCGTTTATTTAGTTTTTTGGAACCTCCTGCAAGCACCCCTCATCCCCGTTCTATCCCAAAAGTTTACCATCATATGATAATTTCTGGTAACCTATTTTAACTTTTTTGCCGGACTTTCTTAGCTCTTCAGCTTGCTCTCTTATTTTAGACTGTATTTTTCTCTCCATGTAGGTCAGGTCGCTATCTATATATATTTTTCTTCCGGGCAGGCGGCTAAGTTTTGATTATACTAAATCACTTATTTATATATTATATATTATACTAAACTGATTGTTTAATTTTGAGCTGAGCTCTAAATATGAAATTAAATATAAACTAAACATAAACGTTGAAATAACAGAATTTTAACCATAAAATAAAGAATACATACATAAAAAAGGATTTAAAACATAATAAAAATACTTACAAAAATACTTACTACATTTAACAGGTTAGAACTAAGAATATTTGAATACAAAAAAATTCTATACATTACTAGTATAATTATATGAATAATTTTAAATATTTCGTAAGATCTCAGAACTCGACGGTCTGGAACTCGTCTGCTATAAACTTCTGGTTAGAAAAAGCTCTCCTTTAAATAGCCATTATATTTTGTTTATTTTTGTATTTTAACTATTTTTATAGCGTAATATTGTTTTTTCTCTTTTTTCAAACATTCTTAAACTTCAAACCTTTTTAAGCTAGTCTTAAAAACTTTCAAATGTAGTAAATTAATGTTCTTTCATTATTTTTTTAAATAAAATTGTTTTACATATGTATTTCTTAATATTGCGAATAAAATTCTATTATTTTAAAGTTTTGTTTAGTTGTCTTAAATATTATATTTAATATTATATTTAATATTTAATTAATATACATTATAGGTAGTCCTGTAATATTTAAAAATAATATTTGACAAACTTGAAACAGTTTTAATTGAAATTAAATCATTTTAACTCGTCGGTTTTCCCTTGGTAATTGCAAATTATCGTTTAAAATAACAGTTGGACTTACATAATTGTTATGTGATCTGTATAAGAGAACTAATTATTTGTTACTTTATTCTGAATTGAATTTGTCATTGTAAAATGCTTAATGGCAGTTTCATTTTGAATTAACTACTTTTGCAAAGGTTATCTTTTAACATTGTAGATTCAATTGAAGGGACAAAAGCATAAAAATTGTTTGTCTATTATTTATCATTGAAAATTTAATTAATTCCATTGTTCAAAAAGAATTTGTAAATACATTCAAAAATTGTTCATATTATAAACAATACACTCAACAAATAGCTTTTATGTTACTTATAGGTTTTACAATGTTTTGAAATATTTTCGGACTCCCATGTCCGATACAGATTGAAAATACTTGATGAACGCGTGGCCTTTCAGATTATGATGAATTTAAAAACACGTTAAAAGATGATCTTTACCACAATTACTTGACACAATTACGTAAGAACTTTTGCTATAAATAAGAATAAATTATGCTGCAGGGGTGGACAAGAAATCAATTCATCATAATAATAATAATTCTTTATTTAACGGAATAATTCCTTATAGCTAAATCACTATACAAAAAATTAATTAGAGGTATTTACAGTTACAAACATAATAACAATTAAACAGTTAATACCACTTAGTTAAGTTTCAATTTTTTTCTTAACTGTCTTCTAAATTCATGCTTCGAAATATCGAAGAATTCGACATTAAGCTGGTTGGCAAGGTTGCAAATTCTGGATATAGGTGAGTAATAGCCATATGTGGTCCTGTGGAAGTCGATGGAGAACAGAGGTGGATTTCTCAGTACATAAGGATTGACTGAAAAGCTTATCAAATCCAGGATAGATTTGCACCACGATTCAAGTGCCCTCAAGTCCTTACATCACAATCATTCACAAATAGCAATTCATATTGTAACAAAAATTAAAACGTTTATTTAATTCTAAAAGAGCTAATACAAATATATACAGATAACGGTTAATAACAATAAAACACTTATTACACTAAGATTAACACTAAACTAAATTACACTACAATTTATTTAAAACTAAGTCCGGATTTATTTAAACACTCGGTATATCGTTTATCACTTTATTATTTATTTACACTTCATTTATCTTCACACTTGTAACTTCAAACTGGAACTAACTCGTTACAGGAAAGCATCTATATTTATACTTAAATGCTGCATTCCAGAAACTTCCATGTTATTCCTATATATTCTGTGCGTTTCTAGATTGAAATTCACGCTAATTTGAATGACTAATGATTTATCATGCATGACTCATCACATATGACTTATCATATATGACTCATCATGTTTGACTCATCATACACGACGTCATACATTAGTCATCAAATATAATTAAACGTTCTTTCGTAACAATATCATAAATGTTAAATTATATAACTAATAGTTGCACACTAACTTAAGCTAATGCATTAAAGGAAAAAAAGACTGATTTTCACACCTATAGACCTAAGCAAGATAGACCTTATCGGGTAGTGTTGAAAAACTTGCACCCATCAGTAGATGTTGCAACACTTAAAGAGGAATTAAAAGCATTAAGACACACTGTTGTCAATATATGGAATATACCACACAAAATTAGTAAAACACCTTTGTCGATGTTTTATGTTGATCACCAAGCGAAAAAAAATAATACCGAAATATATAAAGTGCAACGACTCATGAACGCGATAATACAGTTTGAAGCCCCTCATCAAAAAAAATAAATCTTGCAATGCAAGGCATGTCAGAGATTTAGCCACACAAAAAACTTTTGCCACAAACAGCCACGATGTGTTAAATGCCCTGGAGATCATCTGACCATTAACTGCACCAGAAAAGAAAAAAATTACCAAGTAAAATGTGTAAATTGTGGTGGAAACCATCCGGTCAATTACAAAGGTTGTAAATAAAAATTCAACCTGCCCTTGCAGGAAGACAGTATTTTCTTCACACTCTGGAAAAATCCAGATTTTTAAAAAAATAGTGAAGAGGCCCACGATGTTAAAGCTAACCGATTTAGGGCGGTAAGCGAGAGTGTAAATTTAATTGAATACTGCAGTACGGCTTCCCCAAAAAGAAACACAAATTAAAACAAAGCGTATTTATTAACTCCAAATACAAGAGATCAAAAAAGTATAAAAGGTTGCCAATCGTTTACAATTATCGGCGTAGTTGGCAAAAAGTTATGACAAAAAAAGATCGTCCTCAAACAAATGTTCGGGTGCACTGACCAACCATTGTCGAAAACTATGATGACACTCAAAAAAATTATAGTGTCGAATGAGAAATCAAAACTGCTCACAAAAGTGGCTCGTTAGGTTAGAAAAGAAAAAAACACTTACCCGGGTAATTACAAAGTTTATCAATACAAAAATTCCACCTAACGGAAACCAACAGCTTATGAAGTGATGCAAGTAATCGCAATCGTTGTCCAGCCCTCAAACTTCGGAAAAAATGACGTTGAGCCGTTAACGCTTGGAAGTCTGCGGTACCCCTGCACTTGAATATGACTTGAACCAAAAAGGAAGAACTCTAGGGGTCACAACTTCGAGACGTGATGTAAAGTAAGGAAAAATGAAGAATCTTCAACTGCGTTGAAAATTTCCGTCCGTAATTAATCCAAAAATGGCACAAACCAAATTATAATGATGTGATTAAAAAATATTTTAATTCTTGCAAATTTCGTTCTTATTCAATTATTATCGGAATAGTTGGTGTATCCAAATTCATAACAAAAAAGAAAGGTAAGGTAAGGTGCTTCCTAAAATCATTAGATGATAAAAAAACCAATGTAACATTTAAAATATTTAACCTAATTACAGACGAGATATCACCTTAACCGTGTCAAACGTGTTATCAAAACAACCTAGCAAAAGCGTTATCAAAACTCGCTCTTTTATAAAATCATAGGCGTCGCGCTAAGTTTGAACGCAGTGACGTGCGCACGGTAAAAGAAAACAAATTAATAAAATTTGTTACAAGGTTGCAAGGTCTATAAACAGTTACAACAACAAATTTATCCTACCAGAAGGCATACAGCCATTCCTGCTCCTATGGCAACTCAACAAATGGTACAACCAGGAACATCATATGCTCAAATCACAACACCACAAGTCACCCATAATCCAAGCGAACATAATTTAGCTCATTCAGTACAACAACCAATACCAATAATACAACAACCAAACGACATTAGTCATCTCAAATACATGATGAAGAAGCTTATGGAACAAATGAGCACAATGATAAATCTGTTAACTGCGGTAGTCTCAAAGCTTACTTAATGGCCAGGATTATTAAAATAGCAACATAGAACGCCAACGGCTTGCGACAACATACGCAAGAATTAAAACTATTTATTGAAACACATAACATAGACGTAATGCTTATTTCGGAAACCCATTTTACCACAAAAAGATACTTTAAAATACCAAATTTTATAACATAAAAGACCAATCATCCGGATGGAAACGCGCATGGTGGAACAGTAATAGTTATCAAAAAATCAATTAAACATCATAAACGGTATAAATGTAAAACAATGCAAAGTATAATCATCTTTGGACCTTTCATCTGACTATACACCTGTGTTATTAACAATATATTCGCAAATTTTGCATAAACAGAGACAACCAACACTCTACACCAAGAAGACGGCTTGGAAAACCTTCAAAGTGAGACTGGACGAACAAATTGACCTGCAAGTGAGTCTAAAAACTGAAGAAGAATTGGAATATGCAGTTAAACATCTAACGAAAACCATACAAAAATCCGCTTGGAAAGCAACCCCAAAACAATATTTAATGCATATCAAAGAACCCTGCCCAATTATAGTTAAATAAAAAATTGCAGAAAAACGAAGATTTTGTAAACAATGGCAAGATTCAAGAACAGTAGAAAATAAAACCAAACTTAACAAGGCGGTTAAAAGACTCAAAACACTTCTTCTTGACTTAAAAAATCAAAACTTTCAAGAATACCTAAGTAGTTTGTCCAATAATGCAAAAAATGACTATTCACTTTGGAAAGCGACCAGAAAACTCAAGCATCCACAAAACATGATACCACCTATCAAAAATGATAAAGGAAGCTGGGCCACAAGTGATAAGGAAAAAGCCTATGTCCTTGCAGAACACCTCCAAATGTATTTCAACCCTTCACAACCTCATCCATACAAGAAGATGAAAAAATACACCGCCAGTTAGACTCGCCATTTCAGATGAATTTTCCTATTACAAAATTTAAAATTAACGAGTCAATTAGTAATTCTTACCGAAATTAGTTCAAAAAAATCTCCAAGATTTGATTTAATCAATTCTAAGACTAACATACTTTCTTTTTTTTTTTGTTATGAATTTAATTATTTTTCAATTTCATCTAACATGTAAAAATTAATTTTATTAAAAAATATTTTCACATGTTAATAACATTTACCATTTTATTAACATACTTTCTTAGTCAGTGGAAGGTTGCTCAAGTTATCTTACTTCCTAAACCTGGGAAAAAAACGGATGACGTAAAATCATATAGATCGATAAGTTTACAACCAACCTTATCTAAGATTTTTGAGAAATTACTGTACAAGGGATTAAAACCCATCCTGCAAGAAAGGTAACTCATTCCTGGTCATCAATTTGGCTTCAGAAGTCAACATGGTACCATTGAACAGGGACACAGAATAGTGAAAAAAATTAATGCTGATTTGGAGAGTAAAAGATACTGCTCAGCGGTGTTTTTAGACGTGAGCCAGACCTTTGATAAGGTTTGGCATGGGAGATTGTTTAGCAAGATTAAAAAGAGTTTGACATGCTACTACTACCAGATACTTAAGGCATACCTACAAGACAGACACTTCTGTGTGAAGCATGGAGAAAAATACACCAAACTTTATCCAATCCATTTAGGGATACCGCAGGGTAGTGTTCTGGGACCCATGCTTTATTTGTTATATACCGCTGACCTTCCAACTACTAAATTAACAACGGTAGCGACTTTCGCTGACGACACAGCCATACTTGCATCACATATAAATCCTGCAACAGCCTCTAAAAACTAATCTAAACAAAATTAAAGCTTGGTTGAAGAAATAGAGGATTAGAGTAAATGAAACCAAATCCTCACATGTCACATTTACAATGAAATGTGATACTTGTCCACCAGTGACTTTGAATGGCTGTACCCTACCACAAGTGGAAGAAACCAAACACTTGAACATGCATTTGGATAGGAGACTTACATGGCGCAAACATATCTTTACCAAGCGAAAACAGTTGGAAATGAAACTTGGACAAATGTATTGGTTGTTGGGAAAAAATTCGCAACTGACAATGAAAAGTAAGATATTAATATACAAAATTGTATTAAAGCCCATTTGGACATACGGCATACAACTTTGGAGAGCGGCTAGTATATCTAATATTGAAATTTTAAAAAGATTTCAAAATAAGGTCCTTCGAGTTGAACAAATGCCTCATGGTATGTTGTAACAATTAATTGTTACATTTTTTGTTTCTTTGAATTTGTTTAATTTTGGTTTAGTGATTATTTGGATTTCTGTAAATATTGCTTTATTTTAATTTAAAAGATGGCGTTGCCAGCTTTTGAAAGAGAAAAACCTTGGGAAAGGGGCGGTTTTGTGTGGTTGAGGAGGGAAGATCGAGGACGACGATCCAAGATGATCGTTTAAGAGCGTCATAGAACAAAACCGCAAAAGCAGTAATTGGTGATTTGGAAAACATAATTTTAGTTTTAAAGTGAAATTTAGTGAATTAGGTGAGTCACATTTTAATTGATTCTACCATTGATTTACTTTTTGGAATTCTCAAATGAGAAATATTTGTTTTTGGTTAATATAAAATTTTACAAATGTCGATTGTAAATTCACATCTGGCAAACAAGTTTTATGTGATATAAACTAAGTTCATAAATTACGTTAAACGAATAATTTTGGTATTTTCTGATAACAGAAAATTTGATTTCTTTTACAACCATTTTTGCAAGTGACTTCAGTTGCTTGGATTTGACTTGATTACCTTTATATGTTTATCCTTAGGAAATACTAAGGTAATTTAAGTCATCCGCTCGCTTTGTATGCAGATCAGGACGAAAGAGGAATTTTTCTTTAGTGAACCGTCCTGTAGCGGTATCACGTCAATTCTTTTATTGTTGATAAATATTTCATTTGAATAATAATTATTTGACATTTTGGAAATCTAGTTTTGTGCGAGTCATATTTTATTTGTCATTTATTATTTTTTGTTGAGCTAGTAGAGCGACAAGAATTTTGTAAAGTCGTTTCATTCCTCAGCTGGCGCCCAAACAAATTCTCCTTTTATTTTACGTAGCCACCATTCTTTTAAAGGACTCACGAATCTGTAAAGCTACCCAGCTTCTTCGACAGTGGGTAAAAACCCAACAGCTAGCCTATCTACTATTGTCATCAGTAGAGACAAAAAGGATTTCTGTAACCAAGAGGAGAATAACGTTACAATGTGCCAAACGATGTGATCCAACGAGACATACAAGTGACTCCAGTGAGTGAAGAAATTAAGAACTTTTGTCATAAATATCAAAACAAAATAGAAATTCACCCAAATAAACTTGTAAATAAGCTACTGGACGATACTCACGAAGTTAGAAGACTGAAGCGCTACAAAACTACAGACTTAGCGAAACGATTTGCATGAACTTTAATAAATTGTTAATTTGTTATTAATGCATATTATTTATTTAAACTTCATATAAGAATAATTAACGGTAAATGAAATGAAATTTCAAAAATCTTTATTGTCGACCGTAAAAACTAAGAATAAGAAATAAATAGTTGAGATAGAGGTCGTTATAATCTACAAAGTAGATGAATTTCAAAATACAAATTTGTAGCAGGACATCGGTAGTCAGGACCGTATTAGGAATCAATAACGAATGAAAAAAAATAGAAAGAAAAAAATTATTAAATTCAAAACGCCTTAACGAACGACATGTTTCGGAGTTATTCGTGGTATTACCCAACGAAATTGACCTCATCGGGCTCATATTGACATAGAAAATATAAAATTAAACTTACCATTCTTTTCAACCGATCATGTAAACCTTCCACGTGCTCTAAACTAACCAAATGCCATACTAAGAAAATGTATTTTGTAAGTTAGTAAGCGTCCACTAGGGATATCTAAACTTACAAGTCTGTTATCTCACCAAACTAAAAATAATTAACGGTAAATGAAATGAAATTTTAAAAATCCTTATTGTCTACCGTAAAAACTAAGAATAAGAAATAAATAGTTGAGATAGAGGTCGTTATAATCTACAAAATAGATGAATTTCAAAATACAAATTTGTAGCAGAACATCGGTAGTCAGGACCGTATTAGGAATCAATAACGAATGAAAAAAAATAGAAAGAAAAAAATTATTAAATTCAAAACGCCTTAACGAACGACATGTTTCGGACTTATTCGTGGTATTACCCAACGAAAT
Source organism: Cantharis rustica (assembly GCA_911387805.1). Classification (NCBI taxonomy): domain Eukaryota; kingdom Metazoa; phylum Arthropoda; class Insecta; order Coleoptera; family Cantharidae; genus Cantharis; species Cantharis rustica. The sequence goes on from OU426879.1 coordinate 35,292,976, forward strand.
TGACCTCATCGGGCTCATATTGACATAGAAAATATAAAATTAAACTTACCATTCCTTTCAATAAGTCGAATTTCGAATAAGTCCGAAACATGTCGTTCGTTAAGGCGTTTTGAATTTAATAATTTTTTTCTTTCTATTTTTTTTTTTCATTCGTTATTGATTCCTAATACGGTCCTGCTACCGATGTCCTGCTACAAATTTGTATTTTGAAATTCATCTACTTTGTAGATTAAAACGACCTCTATCTCAACTATTTATTTCTTATTCTTTATATAAGAATTTTTAAGTTAATTTAAATTGAAAATATAATAATAATAATAATATCTTTATTTGGTAACATTTACCACTATGTGAATCACAAGTTTTACAATTACAAACTACAAATAATAATTAAATAAAATTTTCATTCTTTCATAAAACACTTAAATAAATTCAAAAGTAACGTATTCTATAATTTTCCTTTTAAAATTTAAAAAATTTGTCTCCAACTTAAGAAACGACGGCATACCGTTAAACAATTTTAAGCCATTATACATGATCATGTTGTGAGCCCTATTACTTCTGTACAAATTTAACCTAAAATCACAAAAATTACGCAGTGGGTAGCTATGAACATCACGAACCGCAATAATGCTCCTACATAAATACCCAGGAAGCATCTCATGTTTTAGCTTGAACACAAAAATTAATACGTTTATCACAATTCTTTGATAGACACTATTCCATTGCAATGCTTCAAGCAATGCAAATTTCGATGTAAATCTGTTCACTCTCAAAATTATTCTCATACCCCTATTCTGTAGTTTTTATGTAATCTGCTTAACATGCCCATATTGCCCATAAACAAAACAGATGAACAATACTCAAAATGAGGTCTTATGATGGTATTATAAATCTTTATAGCACTTAAAATTGAAACATCTTTCCTAATTTTCGATAAGAAATACAATTTCCTTGCCACCTTTTTACATATGTAGTCAAAATGACATTTAAAGGTTAAATTATCATCAATAACCACCCCCCAAGTATTTAAATTGACTAACAACTTCTATAACTCCACCATCCATCATAACATCTAGATTTCTACTTCCTTTATCATTTAATATAATGCATTTTGTCTTATCTACATTAAACTTGAGCCTATTCATCTGAAACCAGTCCCCAAGAACTTTTAACTCTTGATTTATAACATTAATGCAAGAATTTATATCATCACCAAAAACATATAAGTGACCATCATCCGCGAATAAAACAAACTTAGCCCTACCACCTACCACTTTAAACATGTCATTAACATACAATAAAAAGAGCAATACACCAAGAATCGTTCCCTGGGGAACTCCCAACTCAACGTCCACTGTTTCTGAGACAACGCTATTTACCTTGGTTTTTTGTTTTCGATTACTGAGGTAAGACTTGAACCACCTTAATTCCTGATCCCGAATACCATATTTCTCCAGCTTTTTTATCAAAATTTTTCTGTCCACTGTCTCGAAAGCTCTACGAAGATCTAAAAAAACCGCTACTATCACCTTATGTTTATCTAAGGCCATCTTCCATTCACTCATTATATATGTAATTAAAGATTCACAGCTATGCTTCTTTCTGAAACCTGATTGATATTCAGCTATTATATCATTTCTGTCCAAGTACTCAATCAATTGTTTATAAACAATCTTCTCTAAAATTTTTGCTTGAGTTGATATCATATTGACTGGTCGAAAATCTTCACATCTAATCGAATTCTTTACCTTCTCAACAGGAATGACCAACGATTCCTTCCATTTATCAGGAAAAATTCCAGTCTTCAGTGACATATTAACAATTGACAAAAAATTATGTTCTATAAGATCAACGATATCTTTAAACATATCAGCACTAACAAGATTTACATCTTTCTTATTATTCATTTCTTTCAATACCAGTTTCAAATTTTCGATGGTTACTAATTCAAACTTAAAAGAGCAATCCATATCAATAATAACACTCAGATATTGCTTGATCGGGATATTATTATTAATTTCAATAACGCTATCTACGAAATATTTATTGAACTTGTTTGCAATCATTAAACTGTCCATGCACTTATGGTTATCAAAAACAATCTCATTAATATCACTTCTTGGCTTCTTTATAACAATTTTTTTTTAATTTTTCCACATTAACTTTTGATTTATGGAATTATCAATTTTCTTACTAATATAGTCGGATTTCGCTTTATTAATTTTATTCTTAAAATTGTTTCTAATACATTTATATTTTGACCACTCTAATGTACTCTCTGTCAGTACCGCTCTTCGATATTGGTTCACTTTACAACTTTTTAAGTTCTCCAACTCAGGTGAAAACCACGGGCAACCAAAGATAGTCATCTTCTTATTAGTGATAAACTCATCAATAAGCAACTGCAAATCTCCATCGAATTTGTTAGCTTTAAAATTGCAATCCTCATAATAAGTAGTTATTATATCACTTTTAATAACCTTGCATCTAAATTTCTCTCTGTCGTATTTTAGAGTGCTTATAATTTTTTCTTCGTTCCTACTAACCTTATCATACTTAATTGATATCACAATTGTCTCGTGATCACTAATCTTCATCTCATGGTTAACTTCAGCATTGAAACTATATATGTCATTTACTATTACATAATCAATTAATGTCGTCGATTCATATGTATTTCTAGTAGATTGATTCACTATCTGTCTGAAACCACCATCCACGATAACATCCCTCACTCTATTTCTTGCACTAGAATCTCTAAACCAGTCAACATTGAAATCACCCATCATTATCACTTCACCATTAATTTCTCTCAAATCATCAACACAATTTTCAAAATGTTTGTAAAATTCATTATCAGCGCTTAAATATTTTGGTGCTCTGTATAACACCGCTAGACATAATACATCTTTTCCCTTGCTTACTTTAACAATTAACCACCATAAGTCCAAACCGATAACCATGCTATTAACCACTTGACACTTCCAATTGCTTTTAAAGTAAATCATTACTCCTCCCGTATGACGAGATGTAGAATCAACTCTCATTACATCATAGTTGTTGCACTGGATCAAGCTGTCATCATCTAACTCTGACAAATGAGTCTCACTCAAACACACAAATTCTGGACCATATTCCTCAATCAATTGTTCCAATTCACAAAAATTATTTATAACTCCTTGTATGTTTAAATATACACATTCTATAGACTGTGATTGCTAGTATACAGTTTTATTTTTTTTCAATATTTACCTTCCTTTTATATATTGGGCATTCTGAGCTCCACGTACTATGGTCCACGTTATAATCATAAAGATTAAGTTCCCTCTTAGCCTTACAACAATTGACACATTTTGTTTCCTTCTTCATACAATCTTTAGAAATATGATCACTAGCTCCACATTTGTAGCATAATGATCCTAACGTACAATTTTGAGCCTTATGATTAAAACCACTGCATTTCAAACATCTAAATACACTCATACTCGCATATACCGGACATCTGTCCCACATAATATTAATTTTTCCACTCTTTATAACCAGTTCAAATGATTTACCATCTACCTCCAATATAGCATTAAATTTCTTATCATTTTTGTACGATCTGTACACACTTTAACACAACTCAATTCATTAAAATTAACATCATTTTGAGATTTAATTGCAGAAACAATTTCCTCTTTAGTCAACTCTTCGCTCATACCAGCTACTAAAATTTTTGGCTTCCTCAAATTGGACACATTTACTTCATACTCGTTTCCCAGCTTACTCACTATTTCATTCTTGATCTTATCAGCTGATTGCTTATTACTGCAACTTATCGAGATCGCTTCATCATTCTTCAACCGGACTATATTATTTACCTTAGCAGAAATAGCTGACGGGTTAATAGAATTCCTGATAACTTCTAGTGTCTTTTCAACTTTTTGTGTCTTCACTTTAGGTTTAACGATTACAGGCAATCTAAGCCTATCCGCATATGATTTCGACGCTTCTTTATCTTCTACATTTGCATTTACAATTTTCAAGTCTGATTTAATTTCACTTTTAAAATTTAAAATTGCATCTTCCACTCGTTGAATAATTCCACTAGTTTTTTTTTCAATAAAATCTTCCATTTCCACTTTATAATCCCTAATCTCCTTCAGAATATTTTCCTGACTCAACTTCAACACCTCGAATGTATTAATGCAGGTATTACAAATAAACTTAATGTTCTCACTACGTTTCAAAACATCACAATCCATTTCAGGGATGCCAAAGATGCCAAAGATGCCATGACTTTCTACAGAAGCCAGCACATATCAGTATACACTGCTCTCTTCGCAGACTGCCACCGCACTTTCCACAATCCATCTCCATACCGAAGACTATGGTCACTATGTTCACAAAAAAACCGTTAAAAACTCTATCGAAAAACACACTGAAACCAGGTTAAATCGGCACAATTAAATCAACCACATTTGGTTGATTTATCAACCAAATCAATTATTCAATGGAATATTTTCTTCGTGTCATTCTACTTTATGTCATACTATTTACTGAATGTTTATTGTTTATAGAACAGATTGTAAATTTACTTCAATAAAAAATAATAAAAAAAAACTTAAGCTAAATTGCAAAATAAATATTGTAACATTGTATTGTAAACATGTTGTATCTATAAAAAAAACCAAAACTCTAGTTTACAACGATTATTTTAATTTTATTAGTAATACCTTATCATTAAATAATCTTGAAATAAACAAGTTAATAAAACGTTTAATAATAATGTTTTTATTGAGCTTTCAACGTTTGGTACACGTCTTACCTACGTAATATTACCACGTATTACCACGTAATACCTTATCAGTACAAGAATCTTAATGTAACAGAGCAGCAGAAAAAAATGAAAATAATTGTTTTTTATATTTAGATAATTATTACAATTATAAAAATAAAAATTTTTATTTATTTTCCATTAAAAAAAATTTCAAGATTTACATATTTTATCACCAAAAATGTAGATAATCGTATTTAAAATACGCTTATAGATTACAAATAAAATAAATTGGAATCAAAATATTAATTCTATAAAAAAATTCAAAATATTTTTACAGAGAAACAAGCAAATTTTACATTATAAAAATAAACGTTAGAATTTTAGATTATTTTAGATTTTAGATTAAACGTTAGATTATTTAATATAACATAATAGTATAAATCTTCTAATTCACAAAAATTCTGAAGTGAGAAATACCACAAATGGCTATAAAATAATTACAATAGCTCAAACTAACGATTGATACTGCCAACGTAAAGCTTACAAATAAATTTTAATTGAAAGAATGGTAAACACCACAGGTTATGCAGTATTACAAATTAAAGATCGATACGATACATAATATTAATATACCCTTAAATTGCAATATAAAAAGTTAAATTTCCTTTTTAGGACTTTATAAAAGTTTGTCACATAGAGGAAAAAGTTGTAACTAAAGTTTTTAAGCAGTGAAAATACAGTGTATCATTTATATTTCATACTCCGATTCATTTTTCTTTTCGCTTCAGTAAATTGCTTTATTGGACATAAATAACTTTTAAATCGAATTTAGCTTTTGCATATCTACCTTTCATTAAATTTCATTTAAAAACTTTTTTTGCCGTTTTTCATAACAAATATATAATTTATTACAAATTACAATAGATAGAATTCAACATATTTTTTCAGCACTCATCAATTACGTTTCTGTAATACATGGTTTACAAAACGAAGTGATTTGATCTCAACTAATTTTTAGACGCTAAAAGTCCCCAAAAAAAAGTCCTATTACCAAAGTTGAGCGTTTTACTAAAAACAGATTTTTACAAAATGTTGTACGTCGCATAGGTTTTTCATAACTTTTAGTAAATAACAGAGATTTTTCAGTTAGAAAGACTATTACATTTACTATTCTTTAAAAATTCTTTTAAGAATTTAAAATATATTTATTACACTAATTGCTTTCATACTGGGGAAACATTATTTTTATTTGTGAGAAAAGCGAAAATTATGGTAGTTTTGAAGCCTGATAAATCAAAAGACAGTTCTAATAATTATAGACTTATTTCACTTCTATGTTGAAACTCTAAGAGTTCTAAACTCTAAACGCTAAAATGTAGGAAAGCAATCAGTCTAATATCTGTTTTACTCTCGAATCGATTATTTAAAGTTTCTGTAGTTAACAGGAAACTCAGTAATGACCTTCTACAAGGATGATATTATGTAGCTCCGCTTTTATTCAGTTTATGTACCTCGAGTTTACCTATTTCTACATTCTGTCAATCTAGCAGTAGCATTGCAGTATAATTATGGCAACCCACTTGAAAAAGTAGCATTATCTACATATTAATATAGCTAAAATACTACACTAAACTAAAGGCCATTATAAATGTAATGAATCATTCATAGTATTAATTAGATCACTTTTATTAATAAGTATAGGGATCCTAAATTACATATGTGGCGGCCTTGCCTTAAGTTAAATAGTGCAACAGATATGACTAGTTAGTACATGCATATTAGTTTGTCTTCGGTAGCTATTTGGTCTGTGTACACAAAGCACTATTACATATTCTAAGTAATTCAAGGTTTAAATTTTCAAGTGGGTAATTTTATATATTACACCTTAGATTATATTTAATGCTTTATCTTTGGTTTAACAAACATCGTATTTAAAAATTGTTTAACTATGTGCCGAAAAACTCTAGACTAATATTTTATAAGATAGAAAATTTTTATATTTAGTCAAAATAGGCGATTCTTAGTATATTTTTTTAGATTAAGTTGTGAAAATTTGTGGGGAATATTGAACAATATGTAGGTGTTAAATAAAACTAATTTTTAATGATTTACGTTTCGAAGATATATTTTTTCTTCTTCTTCAGGATCTAAAACGATCACATATAACAAAACAAAAACAAAGATAACAATCAGATTTTTACCATTAAGCAAGTCTTAAGCAATTCAAAATTCCACAATCCATAATAACAGAAGAGTATGAAGAAATAACATTGATCAAATTTAATTATCTTATATATTGAGATGTCCCGATTCTCAAATTTCAAAATAATAAAATTTAATATTGACGATATTAATTTCTTAATTAAAATAAAACTTGCATTCAGCGTTGTTTGTATCGGCTGGTCAAATGTGCGCAATAACACCACATGCCTCGCGCTTATTTTCTGCTTTTAATTTACTCACTATCCAATTTAGTTCAAAAAAATCATCCAAATTAATAATTAAAGGAAAATAATTCACTCACATTTTTTTTTTTTTTTTTTTTTATTTAATTCAATTTATATTTACAATCTGTTCAAAATTAAACAATAAGTAAATGTACTGGCAATATTACATGTCATGCAGAAAACTTTCCATTAAAAGTTTTCTTAAAAGAATAATTTATTATGACAAATTGAATTCAATGTTTGAATCGAGTCGATAAATCAGATGGTCTAAATTTCTTCAGTCTTCTTATACCTCCAGTATTGCTCATCAATTTATTGGCTAGATTATTTGGATGATCTTCTAGTCTGCTCTCATATCTCTTGGTAAACTTTTGAATTTCCTCTTGAACTGATGTGACTTTTAAATCTTGGTGAATGATATTATTGGGTACATACCAGGGCGCATCGACAATTATTCTTAATATTTTGTTTTGAAATCGCTGTAGTATTTCAATATTGGAGACGCTTGCAGTTCCCCATAGTTGTATGCCATATGTCCAAATTGGTGTTATTATAGATTTATAAAGGGCGAGTTTATTTTCAAGAGACAATTTCGATGTTCTGCCGATCAGCCAATACATCTGGGTGAGCTTCTTTCCAAGTTGTTTTCGTTTATTAAAGATATGCTTTTTCCATGTCAATCTTCTATCTATGTGCATTCCTAGATATTTTGCGTCATCTGCTTGAGGTAAAGTGCAGTTGTTTAGTTTCACCGGTGGACATGTTTCTTTTCGCGTGGTAAACGTTACATGAATAGATTTGTTCTCGTTGGCTTTCATTCTCCATTTACGCAGCCAATCCTGTATTTTGTTTAAATTATCTTGCAGATTTTTGGAAGCATGTCCAGGATCGGTATGTGACGCAAGCACAGCTGTGTCATCTGCAAATGTAGCTGTTGTTGCAGATTTTGTGGTTGGTAAGTCGGCGGTATACAACAAGTACAACACCGGTCCCAAAATGCTGCCCTGAGGAACGCCTGAGCTTATTGGGTAGAGTTTGGTATATTCTTCTTGATGTTTTACCAAAAAGTGTCTATCGCTCAAATACGATTGTAGTATTTCGTAGAAGTGATAAGGAAGACTTTTCTTTAGTTTGTAGCGCAATCCTTCATGCCACACTTTATCGAAAGCCTGGCTAATGTCGAGGAATGCGGCTGAGCAGTATCTTTTGTTTTCCAAATCGTTGCTGATCTTTTCGGTTATCCTATGTACCTGCTCGATTGTGCTATGCTGTCCTCTGAAACCGAACTGGTGATCTGGAATAAGTTTCTTTTCTTCTAGTACCGGTTTAAGACGTTTAAGGAAAAGCTTCTCAAATACTTTTGATAATGTTGGTAATAAACTGATTGGTCGGTACGATGTTACGTCCTCCGGCTTTTTTCCTGGTTTCGGAATAAGAATGATTTGAGCAACTTTCCATTGATTTGGAAAATATCCCAATCGTAAAACGGCGTTATAAATAAATGTAAGTAGTTTTATACATTTCGGTGTAAGTTCTTGCAACACCTTACCCGTTATTAAATCAAACCCAGGTGCTTTTTTTGGATTGATGTCATGGAGAATTACACGCTTGACTTCTTTGTATTTAAAGACTTTGATCGGCAGGTCCATTTGGAATGGCGCTTCCAAGTTACGAAGGATTTCGGAGTTTTCATCTGTTGTAAGTGTTGAAGGGAATGGCTTAAATACCTTTAAAAGATGTTTCGCAAATACATCGGCTTTATCCTTGTTGCTTCTTGCCCACTCTCCATTATCTTTTCTAATTGGTGGTACAAATTGCTGCGGACGATTGATGTTTTTCGTAGCTTTCCATAATGAGTAGTCATTTGCTTCCGAGGTTGACAAGTTGCTAATGTATTCGTTAAATGACTGATTTTTAAGGTTAAGAAGTAATGCCTTAAGCGCTTTAGTTTTTTTGTTATATATATTCTTATCTTGGACTGTTCTTGTTATTCTAAATTTTTTACGGGCTTGACGTTTTTCCGCAATTTTTTGCTTAACTATTATTGGCTGGGCCCTCTCAATGTGCGTTGTATTAGTGTCAGGAGTTGCAAACCACGCGGAATTTTGAATGACTCTCGTCAGTTGTTCCACTGCATTTTCTAATTTTTCTACAGTTTTTAAATCTACATCTAAGTGAATGTGTTCATCCAGAGTAGCTTTGAAGATCTCCCAATTTGTGTTCTTGCTAAATAGTGACGGTTGTTTATGCTTATGCAAGATTTCAGAATAAAGTGTTACTAGTATAGGTGTATGATCTGATGATAAATCTAGCGACGATTCGATCTTAAATTTTTTGTTATTTAAACCATTTGTAACGCAGAAATCAATCACATCTGGAATTTTGTCAAGATCACTTGGCCAGTGCGTTGGTTGACCAGTTGATAGAGTTGCCATATTGTTGTTTTTTATTACCGCAAACAGTTCTTTACCTTTTGTGGTAGCAAGCCTCGATCCCCACTGTTGATGTTTCGCATTGAAATCGCCTCCTGCAATAAATCTGCATCCCAGTGTATTAAAGAATTGTTGGTAATGTTCTCTCTTGTTATTGTGCTTGGGTGGGCAGTATATTGCGGAAATTATTATATTTCCCAGTTTGTCTTCAACAGATATGCTAGTTGCTTGGAGGTAATCGTGCTTATATTTATCTAGTTCATAATGTTTAACATTTCTCTTTATTATTATTGCCGATCCACCATGTGCCTTTCCATCCGGATGGTTAGTGTTATATATGACATAGTTAGGAATTTTTATGTGACTATTATGGGTAAAGTGACTTTCCGAAATTAGCATTACGTCCACTTTATGTGTTTCGAGGAATAATTTGATTTCTTGTGTATGTTGGCACAATCCATTGGCGTTCCATATTGCTAATTTTAGTGTTTCTGCCATTAAGCTATTTTATTGATCAGAGTTGTCAGCAGGTTTAGCATTGTACCCATTTGTTCCATCAACTGTTTCATCATGTGCTTTAGCTCATCAAATTCGTTTGTTTTCTGGACTGGATTGGCTTGATTTTCTTGACTGTGATGATTACCGAATTGAATTTGTGAGGGTTGACTTGCTTGTTGCGCGTATGATATTCCTGGTTGTACCATTTGAGTCGGTAGTGAGTTTTGGATGTAATTTTGGTTTGATTGTACATTATTTCTATCCCTCAAAGCTGGATACAATCGCTGCTGTAATTGCTTATGTACTAAACATCCTCTATAATTTGCCGGGTGATTTTCTCCACAATTAACGCATCTAACTTCTTGATCTTTTGCTTTTCTTGAGCACTCAGTTGTCGCGTGATTGCCTGTGCACTTGACACATCTTGGAGGTTTGTTACAGAAATTTTTAGTGTGCCCATATCGTTGACATTTTGCACATTGTGGTATCTCTCGCTTAGTATGTGGTGCTTCAAATTGTACGATAGAATTCATAATTTTATCAATTTTATACACTTCTTTATTATTTTCCTTCTGTTTCAATTCAACATAAAACATGGGCAATGCACTTTTATTTACTCGATTTTTTATATTGCTAACATTAACAACTGAGTGCCCCAATTTCTCCAATTCGACTTTAAATTTATCAGTATCCGTCGACGCATGTAAACCTTTCATTACTACTCTAAAGCTTCGGTCTTGTTTTGGCTTGTACGTGTGGAAGTCTGTCTTTTTTTCCTTTAATACCTTAACGATATTGCTATAATTCTCTCCAGTTTTAGGTTGTATTTTTACTTGATCAGTATTTATAGTTTTAGTGATGTAGTTGTCCTTCGCTACTGTATCTAGTACTTCCATTAGAGGTCTTATATTTTTGACTCCATCGACAAAGATTGGTGGTGGTTTATGTTCAGTTGGCTCTTCGTTTTGCTCTATATCTTTACTCTCACCATTTTCTGCTAACGGTGTAAAACTATTATTTGTTTCTATTGCAGAGTTTAACCAGTAGTCGCTCATTTTCTTCTGTTTGTAAGTTCTGCTTTGCTCTGGGCTTCTCAACCTTTTTCTATAATTTTCCACGGTTTTCCATTCATTTGGTTTAGGTAGTGCAGGAAAGTTGGAATCTAAGTACTGTGAACCTACTGGTAACTTTTCACCAATTTGTGCTTGTCTTTGATTTGGCTGTTGTTGTGGTATAGGTAAGGGGTTTACATATGACGAATTATGATTTGACATTATTTGTCCAGAATACTGTACCATCGGTTGGTAATTTTGATTATAGTATACTAATGGGACTGCTTCTTGCATTTGGGGCACGTACGGCCCTGGCGTTTGTTGTTGTATCAGTTTTCCGCTTGAATCATAATAGATGTGTCCATTCGAAGACATCGCCCCGGTCTGTTTTGCCCATGTTTCATCACTTTGCGATTCCACCACCTGAGGTGGTGGCCTCCCCGGAGGCGGAGTACGTTGCATGTATTTTTTGTATTTAACCTCACTTATATATTGTTTTTATTAATAAATGTGCCAACTTACGATTACTGCTGGACATAACATTTACACAGCTGGTCTGGCAGTTCTTTAGATTGTCAATCACTATTACAACAAATAAAAAGTCCGATATATTAATATTTTAACGAATTTTATATCCTACAAATATTCACTTGATAACAAGCACTGCTTCTCACATTTAATCAAAAAACTTTTCTTCACAAAATAAAAATAATTCTCGAATTTAAAACGCAAAAATACTAACAACAGAGGTCCTCCGTAAAACGCGAGTGTCCGTTATTGGCGGACCCGGCTAATCCCCCCCTTGCATTTTTAATTCAAATCCTTTTACAATCGTTATACAAAATTATCCACAACGAATTCAATTCAAATTCACAAAATGAATAAAATAAATTTTCATATTTACAACTAAATCAATTTCTTGAAATTTACAATAAAATATAAAAATTAATTTAAATTTATGTTTATAATAATTAATGTAAAATAACCAGTGATTTTGTATAGTATAGATACCAATTCGCGAGTAAAATTAAGGATGCGACGTCTGGTGGCAGAATTGAGAACAATTCGATGCGAGTAGTAAACGTGGTTTATGCTTTAGTTGCATGTTAACGTGTTGAAATTATTTAAGTAATTAAAGCTTTTAAATAAATTTTGAAATGTCAACCGTTGTTGAGAAACGTAGCAAAGAGTTTTGTTGTGTGTATGGATGCAATTCAACACGATGTTAACACTAAATTTCAAATAATCATGATATTTATTTAATAGAACAATTTTTAACAAGTTTCGACTATTGTCACTTACTCTACTTATAAATATTTTTGGTTCTTTCAACAAAATTAAATATTGACCAAGTCTGACCAATTGGCAACAATATTTCAACTCAAAATCAGCAGTTCTGATTTTTTAAATAAACTTATAAACTACAAATTTCATACAAAAGATTACAAAAATATTTTTGTTTAATGTTCGCCAACATTTCACTAACAAAAGTTTCGTCTAATTCTATGGTATTTACGAACATTGTACAATCTTTACTGTAGTATATTATAAAATCACACACTGACATTTAGAATTGCCATCCCCAGGTTAATTTGTCCATAATATTGATGTTTTCACTTAATGCCGAAGTGCCAAATCACTTAATGCTAAAGTATTTTTACAAATAGACCCAGTTATTAAATGAGGAGCCGATAATAATGCGGAAGTCTGTAGTACGAGGGCATAAATTGCATAAACAAACTTAACACAAGGTGTTACACCACAAAGAATAACCTACTTGGCATTTAGTCCTTTCTCACCTTCACAAAAATTTCTCGACGTAGCTCTGCTATTAGTGTACTTAAATAAAGATTTTAGAAGAATTTGTTTCGTCATTTTACTTTTTTCGTTAATAATTCGAACACACAAAAAGATTTACAAGGTTCACTCGATCACTGTAAATACAACTATAAACTCGATCACTCGCATCTGACGGCCATTTTGAAAATTTAGCAGCGCCCCCATCGTTAATTTTATTCGCGAATACCCATATACTTGTTTAAAAGAACCGTTGTGCCAAGATGTTTCGACATATTTTATTGTATCCATCTCCTTCTTTTACATGAGTACTACAATAGGTTGTCTTTTTCGTTAGTTTTACAGGCTCAGATTGCTCAGATTAGTAAAGACGTATGTTACTGTCAACGCTGTCAAGATGGGGAAAGCAGGGCCGTCTTAAGATATACGACGCTCCTGTGCTACTAAAATTAATGCACTTCTCTTGAAAAGAAAACACACCAATACAAAATAGAAAAAGTCAATTTATTACTATTCTCCTAAACGAAAACAAAATTTATACAAAAATAAAAAAATTATACAGGATTTCCCCGGATTTTATTAAAAAATTATTGTATTAATTAAGGTTGAGCTATTACATAATTTAAGTAAATCTTCAAAATGACTACCCTCATTTTCAATACACAATCGTGATTGTTTTAAAAGATATACCTATTAATTAATAAAATAAATTTTCAATAAAATTAATTTATTTAATTTATATTCAAATATATAATACAAATACATTCGCATCTTAGAATTTTGCATTTTCATTATTTCCTGATATGAATTTGTAACATTTTCTTGCTTAATCAATTTTACAAATTACGAATTCAGTTATAAGAATTAATATTTCTATTAAAAAAAAAAAAACGTTATTTATTTTCTACAATCATTTAAATAATTCTGATATCCTTTAACATAATACTTTAAATGATGTAATATTGGATTTAAATAATAAATTACTACAATCACTTTTTACTACAAAGTAATAACATCACAACGGGTTAACTATTTCAATTTAAAATATTTCCACCTAATATAGCCGTCTGGTATTGGTTGCAGTGATTTCGTACAAAAATTTCTAATTGGCTCACAGCCAGAACTAACGAAAGAGATGCCAAATACAGAAAGTTTAATGTAGAAAGAGATAGCAATAGAAAAGTAACGCGTAGATATCTTGGCCACAAGTTTGGATATTATCTTGGTATTTATACTATACAAAATCACTGAAAATAACTAATAATATGAGAAACATGACAATATATTACAGTGAAACCTTACTATAAATTAATTAAATGAATTTATTTAAATGATTTGCCCGGCGCCAGTTATAAAACTGTAACAAATTTCCTGCATAGTGGACTCACCTTTTCGTCGCTAACTATCTAAACTTTGTGAAACGCCACTGTTTCCTTCGAAGTAGGTCTAATACCTAATCCTGTCACTGATAAACACCTGGAAACTCCTTACTATAGTTTTTGTTGAAACTTGTTTGAATTAAAATTGTAGTTCATTGTAAAATGTTCTCGTAAATGAAATCGAATTTGCATTTACACTGGTTTATTTGAAAAAGGTAAGTTTAAAAATTACAAACAAACTTTTTAACTTAACCCCCAAATTTAAAATTAAAATAAGAAAAAACAAAGTAAATCTAACAAATTACACAACAATTTTTATAGACAACATAACATAACCTGTTTAACGATGTGTTGCAGATGTTGAATGCTCCAAAATATCCAGAACCGTATCGGTGACAATCACTCGACACAAAACACAAATTGCGGCGCACTTCACAAATTTAATTATCTTGCGTTTTTAAAGGTGAGTACGTTGAATTTTCTTGTATCCCATTCCTTTTTCTATCGTAGCACTTCTGCCAAGTTATTTTTTCTTTTCCGTAGGAAAATATTTAACTAGTGGAACTTGGTTAACAATGAACGATCATTGCACAACCATTTTATGCAGTTGAGCAACTTTGCTAAAAAAAAATCAATTGTTAAAATTTTGGCTATGTCCAAAATTTCCAAACTTTCGTTTAAGTCCAGAATTATCAAAATTCAGGCTAAGTCCAACTTTATAACAAACATTGCCCGAAGTGTCAAGAGCTCCCGCGGCTTCTTCTCTTAAAATTTTTATAAGACTTTTTTTAATTTCGCGAATGCACCCCCTTTTATATGAAATCCGGGCGGAATTCGGATTTTTGCCCAAAGCAAGTTAACCAATGAACGAACGGTATGTTGATTAGGCGGAGCCTGACTCTACGTCAACCAATCATAATTCACCGTTTGTCTCGCGTTCCAAATAGTCAAAATAATCCAAACATTTCTTGGTTTTCACTTACCACTATCAAATTTAATTGTCTATCACACATAAATTTATAATTTGGTCAATTCAATTGTTCCAAATTCAAAACACTCCTTAAACTAAATCCTTAAAATTAACATATTGAGATGTCCAAAGCTCCTCCAATCTTATAAAATTTGTTTTTGCAAATTAATTAATTCAAATTCTGCTGGGTATTCATTTTTTGTAGCAAGAGACTCTTCAATATTTAAGATTTTAAAATTTATAAATTTAATGCTCACTTTTGTTAGTTTTGTTGTATTGCATGTGGTATGTGGTGTTATGCAGCTGGCTTAATCACGCATGGTAACACAAATTTTGCTGCGTTGTAATGCACCTTTGCATCGACCAAATTGTCACAAATTCTTCCTTTTTACCAATCCACTATCGCACTTCACTTTAATTAAAATAATTAAAAATAAAACAAAAACTCAACTCACTTTAACTTATTTATTTACAAAAATAAAGCAATTATCGGATATGCCGACTTTCACCAGGCACAACGGCCTTCGCCTAATTGTCCTTGCATTCACCCACTCGCCGTTCTCCTTCTTAGTCTTCTCTCACCTTTCATTTACATTAAAATTTTACAAACTTTGTATAGTGTGTTTAATAAATAATGAAACAAACTCAAATTTTAAAGTAATTTTACAAAATAATAAAATTAATGTTTTTGCATTTCGAAACACGACATTTAACCCCCTTAATTTTTGTGAGTAAACCAAGGTGTTTACGATTAAAAATTATCAAGTTGTCGTGCTTCGACAAATAAAATTTTTTAATGGTTTCTAAAATAAATAATAATTACATAAATAAAATCAAATTTTTGTATAATACAGTGGTTAATCAAAATCAAAAACAAAATCTCCTCCTCGTTGTCAAATAAATGTTTTCAAAATTAAATCAAAATTAAACTTTTTCAATTAAATCAAAATAATTTTTCAAATAATTTCCTGCAAATAAACTTCATCAAATCAAAATTTTCAATTAAATAAAATAATCAAATGTTTTTCAAAATTAAAATCAAGTTAAATAAATTTCCAAAATAAATCATTTCAGTATTCAAATCATCATTATTTCAAATCAAGATTATAATTAATTATCAAATTTTCACATTAAATAATTAAATTCAATAAAATTTTTACAAATAATAAATCATTACAATTTTTATACCATTTTTCCGAGTTTTTGTCGTATTTGTTTTCTTCTACGGTACTTCCATAGCATAAATCTCTTCCTTAGAATCAACATCTCCGGCTCCAGCTTCAACCACCCCCTTCTTTTCCAAATCTTCAAACTTTTCTCCGATCCATTTTTGTTTGCCTTCTTTGATCCTGTTGAAATCTTTTTTTTGGTTGGTTCTTCAATTTTTGTATTTTCTTTTATTTTAACATTTTCATTTTTGTTTGTTTTAAATCCAAATTTTTCATTTTTCCAGCCAAGTTTCGTTTTTCTTATTGTAACCGTCAACCTTTGAACTTTTAATTTCCAAATCTTTCTTTTTATTTTCTTGATTTCGTTTCCGTTCTCAATGCAGCGTTTTAAAACTTTCCTCATTTTCAATATTTTCAGTGGAGCAAACATTCCAATAATTTCAATTTTTTCTTCTTTAACCCTTTACTTTATAAATCATTTTATTAATTTTCATTTTATTAATCCTATTCTTCTTTTTCAAAACTTTTCCATTATTTTTGCTTTTTCCACCCTCCATTACTGAATCTAATTTTATAATTTTATTAACCACATTAAGTTCCGGTTCTAATTTTTCGTTACTAATACACAGGTTTCTGTTTAAATTTTCAAAATTTTGTCTGTTTTCCTGGTGTTGTGTGGCGACTTCCGCCCTAAATACTTTTATATCTGCCTTTATGTCCGCTTTTAATTCACCGAGTTCTGCTTTTATGTCTGCGGTATTTTTATCTATTTTTTTATCCATGCTTTGGAGAAATTGCATCAATTGGTCATCCGCCATTTTTATACGTTTTTGTTTTTCTTTATAATTTTCTTTATAAATCAATTATTATTTATCTCAGGGTCAAATTGCGAGTTCAAATTTTCGTGCCTCACGTTCGGGACGCCAATAAATGAGATGACCCGGTCTATGCAAAAGTTATAAAATTTTCTTTGCTAATTAATTAATTCAAATTCTGCTAGGCATTCATTTTTTTTTGTAGCAAGAGACTCTTCAATGTTTAAAATTTTAAAATTTATAAATTTAATGCTCACTTTTGTTAGTTTTGTTGTATTGCATGTGGTATGTGGTGTTATGCAGCTTTGCATCGACCAAATTGTCACAAATTCTTCCTTTTTACCAATCCACTATCGCACTTCACTTTAATTAAAATAATTAAAAATAAAACAAAAACTCAACTCAATTTAACTTATTTATTTACAAAAATAAAGCAATTGTCGGATATGGCGACTTCTACCAGGCACAACGGCCTTCGCCTAATTGTCCTTGCATCGACCCACTTGCGGTTCTCCCTCTTAGTCTTCTCCCACCTTTTATTTACATTAAAATTTTACAAACTTTGTACAGTGTGTTTAATAAATAATGAAACAAACTCAAATTTTAAAGTAATTTTACAAAATAATAAAATTAATGTTTTTGCATTTTGAAACACGACAATATATCAATATTTAAACAATTTCATCCACAGGTTAATGGCTTCCAGTGTTTAACACGACACAACAATTTGATGTTATGGAAACAAACCAACTTTGCAATCTTGGCTTGTCCAATTTGACAAGCCAAGATTGTCCAAAAAACCATAGTAACGAAGCCTCTAATCTAAAATACCTAAATCGAGTTACCCGGATAAGCAAATCAGGTGATGATTACTACAAAATTTGACTAAACAAATCACAGAATGGATACTATACCCAGACTTCTTATATCGGCTGACATTGGCCGTACATAAATAACCCGAACCACAGATAGTTGACGATTTCAGGTGTCGTAGATTTTTTAAACACTGCAATATATCTCCACCATATTAACAATTTTAAAATTACTAAAAACAATATAATTTCCTCAAAGATCTAAAATTTTCTAAAATTTCGTCAAAGTTTTAAATACGCACGTTGAACTATAAAAGTTTGATAGCATTAACCCATCTGATGATACCCAATCTAATATTTCCCTCAGACGTCTGCGCTCATATCTATCTAACACAATTCCAACCCCTATCTCACAACTACTGAGTGTGACCTAGCATTTAAGACAAAAATCTAAGATTATAAAATTCTACTATAGATTTTACTAAGACACATAGCATCTTCTCTGTAATTAACACAATTTTTGATTTTTATAAAGTACATCTCACTTATATTTCTTTTAAACTTTAAAGTCTCGAAATCTAATATTCTTACATTTTCAAAATCAAAGCTGTGTTCACTTTCTATATGATGGGCTGATAATGCTGTGGAAACTTCTTCATCTTCTTTTTCCATACATCCCAGTCTTTTCTTTTCTTTATCATCACCTACATACGTCTTATCACAGTTCGAGCATGGTATCTCGTATATCAGTTCAGATAACTTATCCATGGGAACAACGTTCTTAAGCCTAGACATAATCTTTTGGTTAGTGTACAAGCTGTATATTTCCAGTTTACAATAATCCTTTAAAGCATGCTGGATTCTCTCAGTCAATCCTCTTATATAAGAGAACCTAAAATATGGGATGCCTATCTCCTGTGATCTATGATCTATGTTGCTCAACATGTTTATCCTATTAATTTTCTGATAATTTTCTGTAACCATACCGGATAATTATTTTGTTTCAGAATGTTTGTTATTTTTATTCTGTTATCTTTATGGAATTCAGGATGTGACAATCTCGAAACTCTTTTTATTAATCCTGTAACAAGTCCCATCTTTATGTTTGTATGGTGATAAGACTTACGCCCGGTTTTTCAATCGTTGGTTAACTTTTTGGTTTGGTTACCCTCACTTTCAAGTTAACCTATAGTTAGAATTTATTTGCGTTTTTCAATTTATATTCAGGTGTTGGTAAGGTAACTTCTAGTTTACTGTACATCTGAACTATTAAACGTGATTATAACCCTAAATATTTGAGTGTAGTTGTCAGTAGGTTGACAGACGTCGTTGTATGATTGTTTTTATTGGTGTTCATAATAATTATTGTTTCTCATTTTTATTAGAATCTGTTACGAAACGATAAGCAATGATAATTTTAGATTTTTATTAATAGTTATAATGAAATACTTGATATAAACAAATACCTACAAAATAAATTATTCTTCTGATATGGAAACGAATAGTAAATAATGTGTCTTGAATTTTACTCAAGAGGAAGAAGAACTTTTAGTTACTATTGTAGAGCAACATAAAAATCTTTTAAAATCCGAAAAAACTTGTGTTTTTACTTGGAAAGAGAAAGATACGATTTAGACCTGAGTTGAGAATGCATTTAACAATATTAATAAAAGAAATTTGTTTTGTTAGTATTCTATTATGAAAAATTTCAGTATAATCGCATCCAAGTGACTGTATTTTCACATGTGTGCAATTCAATGCAACTACGCATTTGGGAAATTTGACGATACTATAAAAATCTTGTCGAATTTTAAGCACTTCTTCATTTTAAGACATATTTATATATTGAAGTCGCAAACTTGCAAGAACTAAACTGACTCGTAATGCAGTTTTACTTGCAGTAGATTTGCTAACCTCAGAAAAATTCCCAGTTGTTCTTAAAAACGAACCACTTGCATAAAAATTCAACGTTACCAATAGTTGGTCTCGAGCAATTAATATAACGCCTATTATAATTCACTAGCATAAGAAATTAAATTCTTCATCTTCTCTAGTATATTTTCTAATGTTCTTGGCGTAAGTCGAAATCTATTAAAAAAGTCAGTACCATTGTATTTTTCAACAAACTTAGGCCTCTAACGAATTATTTTTGGCCTCCTTATTTCTTCATCAATCCTATACGTATTAATATCGCAATGGTAATAATTCATAGATAACAAAATTAATAATTTCAAAAAATTAATTAACTTATTAAATTTTTCTGAATGAAAACCATGAAAACTATCACAATTTACGGTTATAAAGTATTAGTAATTCGCCAACATATAGTTAACCCACACCCCAAGTGTTGGTAAACATAATCACGACGTAACCAACACTTTACGTTAACCTGCAATTGAAAAACGTAATTTTTAACCTAACTAATAGTTAACTATGAACTAATAGTTAACCAACGATTGAAAAACCGGGCGTTATAGTCAATTATACGGTTTGAACTTATTGGTTTAGTGTACCAATTTGTAGTTAACAATCCTTCCGGCTTTCTGATCACCATAATATCTAGGAATGGAATTTCACCATTTTTCTCCATTTCCATGGTAAACTTCAGTCTCGCGTGATAGTTGTTTAATTTATTTAAGAGGTAGTCTTCCTTCCCATAAGGGACCGCTGAAAGAGAGTCATCCACATACAGCTTGAAAAATGGCACTTCAAACGTCAAACTGCTCAATATTTCGTCTAGTAAGGTGTCCATAACTAAACTCGCAAATACTGGACTACTAGGGTTACTCATAGCCAAACCATCTAACTGCTTATATATCTTTCCGTTCAGTGAAAAGTAGCTAAATTCAAAGCAAATATTCACCATGCTCATAAACTCTTTCTTGCATAATTCAGTATACGCCTTTATTAAGTACCACCGCTTATTTATGCATTCCAACACCATTTCTTTCGGAATACTAGAAAATAAACATAAACAAATAAACAAGGATGTAAAACGCGTTTATCTTCGTCTGGTAAGAATTAGTTGGGTCTTTACTGAGAATTTTATGAAATTCTCCATTTTACACCATTTTCTCCATACTATTCTCATACTCTGCTTTGTACATAACAACTGTATTATTACCTTTGCCAGAGCATGAAACAATCAATTCAGTATGTTGCCTAATGAATCTCAATGTGTCATTATAATTTTTTTCATTGATTATTTTTCCTCGGGTTAACTTTTGCTTTCTTTGTCTGTAATTAGTAACAATGTTTATGCATTTAGCTCTTAATGCATCTGTTTCAGCTTTTCGTAGTTTTAATTCCTGTATACTACCCTCTATGTTTTTTATAATATTTAATGATGGTATCCTTTGGACTGGTCTTCCAAATTTGGGACTATAATTTAAAGTACTTAAGATATTGTTTGGAATTATTACATTCGTGTAATTTTTGACACAACTATCTCTTGTATTCTTTGTTACTAATATTTCTCTATCTCGTAGGTTTTGTAACTTTCTTATATTTCTCAATTTAGTATTTTTAAACAGCTTATAATTTTTGTTACAAAACTTTTTTAAATCCTCGATATTCCTCTTGTTTAATATATTATTCAATTTGTGTAATAATTCTTCAATTCTCTGTTCAACCTCTTTAAGCTGCCAAATGGTGATCTTTATTTCAATGTTCAATATTTTTGACTTAAAACTTTCGATCACTCCTCTCATTTGACCTTTATAGGGGTCAAATAAATAAAAAAATTACGTTATAAAAATGATAAAAATTTAAAATAAAAAATAAAAGTTTTGTAATACGATATAAAGGCTCCTATTTCACAATATACTACCAACTATATACACAATATTATAGTACTAACATACTACTAACTACCACACTATCGACTTAAAAATTCGGGAACTGATTAGCCGATTTTGTGTAAGGCAAAAATATCTCTGAAGAATGACAGAACTCGTCAAGGGTGGAACTCGAAGCTATAGAACTTATCCGGGTGTCGACCGCGACTGACAACAACATAAAGAGTATATCAAAGCACGCGTACCGTCAACAAAATAAAGAATAGGAACGGAACGTGAGAGTTGACTGGCTCAACACGTTGCAACGGGGTGTATTGGGTTACAACTACCTCCTTTTAATAACTTTAAAATGCTGTTTTTTCGAAAACTAGTGGATAATCCAAAAATTTTTTTGTTGGATTATACACAGAAAATTGTCCTCTTTCCTATAGTGCAGTTGAAATTTTGAAATTCATGATGAGAAAATTCTGACAGTAACCAAAAATTCATTTTTTAGGTTAATTTTCTATGATACAAATTAGTGTCTTTACATTATAGAAGTATTCACCCTATCATTACTTTATCAAACACTTTGCAGAGAATTGGTAAAATGAAGATCAGTTGATAATTTGAAGAGGTAGACTCTTTTACCCCTTTTACAAACTGTTAATTTCCCTGACCACCTTAAAGATGCCTGGAAATACAGAGACCCTCATCCATAAATTCAATAAATTTAGAGATACGTATGAGAGTCGCGTTGATCACTGATTTCATTGTATGAGAATTTAAACTATGTGCATCTTTATGTGCAAGTCTTTTAATGACGTAACTTCATTGTAAGTTGTTTTTCTAATCCTAAACTTAAAGATATCAGAAGCTCCGATGTTTTCCTAGTTCAACCTACAACTGCTTGATTTTATTTCTTTTAATCAACTTCCAGACGTCTGCAGATTTATTTGTAATGTAATTTGCGTAAATTTGTATGTTGTTTATATTTGTAATAAAAAAGTTTAACCAATGAATAAATAAATTTAGCTATGCGAATAACAACAGTAATAATAATTATTTTTATTGTTGAATCGCGAGAGCACTTTCTAAACTACTTAGCTACCATATTAAGTTTAAAAAGTTGTGTTTGACATTTTAATTTATGAATAATATTAAGAAAAGTAAAAAAAACTTTTGTTAATTCATTTTGAATTATATTAATAATAGTCATATTATAATTAGATAAAAATAAATAACTAAATCTACACTAATTTTTGTTAATAATAAAATAAGGTATACAATAATGTAATAAAATAATTTCTATTCCTTTTTAAATAACAATTCATTGTTTAGTTTATAGGTATAATTATGTACATAAGTAATATATAAATTCTAATAACAAATCTAATAATAAATGTATTATATGTGATGCTATGTTAACCGCAATATTTTATTTACTTACTTACTTTTGTTATAATAAACATTTATTTTTTGAAACCAAAATATAAAACCCGAAGAGGTTAAATTGCGAAAACGTGATGCTGCGTTGTAGGTCCACCGTTATACCAATCCAATACTAAGAAGAGCTTTATAATAAGCTCGTAGTTTTTTAAAGTTATAGAATAAATTCGGTTGGAATATTTAAATCTAAATTTTTGTGACAGTTTGTACCTCAAAAAAATTGTTTCCATATAGATACAAAAACGTGACCAGAACATTATATTTTTTGTATTATATATTTTATAACTGATATGCTACAATGAACAAAATTCAATTAATAAAAATACAAAAATAGTTACCAAATATCTAAGTTATTGTTTAATATAATTTAAATAGTATATTAAAACTTTCCATGAATTTAAAAATTTTCTAATGACATTGTGGTAGTTTAGAGCTTAAATTGCAAATATAAATATTAAATTTGGAATATCATTCAAAAATTCGGGTAAAACGGCCAAAAACTAAATGGTTGTATTTGATTGGTTATTTTTATAACGTTTGCCTTGCCTATAACCTGTTTTTATTTTGTAAAAATATTTTTAAACAAAAATTACACTTTAAATAGGCAGATCTAATTCGACAGTGAATCTCTTAGTATCTTCAATCATTACAATCATTCCTGAAGGAAGACGGAATCTTTGTTTTTAAGCTAAATTCTACTGTTATTTACTATTAAAGTAGCAGGGTTAGCAGTCAACTGTAAGCGGCGCGCCCACTAAAACAAGCTGCAACAACTATTTAGATATATCACGTGCACGCACCTTGAAGAGAATGAGCTATTCACCGACACTTACTATATGAAAAATCAATATTTCAATTTTGATTATTTTGGAATTTAAAAGAAAAATTGATATACATAATATAGTATATTTAATGTCATCTTTCAAATTCTAGAATAACTTTGGTGGTAAGTATAATAATAATCAGTGATAAGTAGTTAACCAGCAGTTAATGTACTACACCCTGTAAACTGCTATTCCAGGATTTGTAAAAAAAAATAGTACAAGATATTTCTTCTTTTATAAAAAAATTCATAATAAAAAATATTTTTATTTTGTTGAATTTTTGCATTTTTTAAACCCGGCATAATCAAAGATTATTTGCACATATACATCGAGTTAGTAATTTTTTTATCTGTTTTTCTTTTAAGTATCTATGTAAATTTATACACCATGTAGTCACAGAGCACGAATTTGATATTGAAACGATTAATATCTTCATATTAAAAATAATAGATTGAAGATTTTAGATTATTTTATTTTATGTTTATATGCAAAATAATTTTAATCAGAAAATTTTGTTTCCCAACTTTGTGCTATTTATTTTTGACATATTAGGAATTTAAATAACGGTTTTTAAAGTTGCAATAATATAATAAGATTTTTTATGTTTATAAATTACTAACTAATTAGATCGACAAATGCTTGGCTCTAGTACTTATGTAAAGTATAAATAATGGCTAATTTTGTTGAATTGTAAGGTCAGAGAGGAAATTTGTAATACAATAATGACATTTCTAATAAATAGCTTTTTAGTCCAGAAGAAACTGTGAGAGACGTCGAAGCGTCGACAAGAGATTAAACTGTTGATTTACTTAGGATGTTCATGAATTCTGAAATCCATTTGATTATTACTGAATTATAGACGTTATGAAAATGTATTCATCTAATATAATAAAATTGTTCAAATAAAATTATTACTAATACTAGGTAATGTAGTAAGTGCATAATGACGTAATAATAGTGGTTAGAGATTTACGATTTCTTATTTTTGATTGACCTCGATTTACATTCAAACTATATTTTCCATTATGAGTTTAATATTGGTACAATACGATATAAAATATTACAGGCAATTGTAATGATAAAAAATCAAAACGTGCATAATATTATACAGCTAAAATTAGTTAAAAATAAACTATTTTATAATAAATTGTGTAAATTAAAATCTGATCTTTTCATTATCTACTTTTCTAATTACAACAATAACAAGATCTAGTGCATTCAAAATTTTATATATTTAAAATAAAAAAGAATTAAAAAGAAAATAGCGTTTAAAAGTTTGAAGGTAATATTGCAGCACGTCCGCAAGTGAATAAGAAGGTCCAGGAAGATTATTTTTAAAATAATTATTTTAATGATTTTTAATATTACTTATATATTATAATAATTAAAATAAATATAATATTAAATATAATAATTTTATTAGTATTTCTGTGAGTAAGACAATGACAGAAATACTGTACTATATTAATTATGCTTATTTTTGTTGATTATTAAATTTTAAATTCCATGACCATATAACAGTAGACCTAATTGAGTGATTGGATATTTTTCTTTTTTTGATGTCTAAACCTGATTCTTCGGCCGCAATTTTAACCCATTTTGCGATTTCGTTAACACCAACGGGCGAATTTTTGTACCATTTACTGAATTCATTCGATTTCCAAAATCTATTAGACGTCAGGAACATTCGATCAGTCTTCACATTGTCACCTTTTTTAGAAATAAATTTATGGTCAAGCCTACAATAAAATTAATACGATTACAAATTAAAATTATTGGATAAAGTACTAGATAGCTTACCTTACAGGACACAGATCAATGTTTTTGTTTTCAATAAGCCATTTGCTTTCAGCTAGTTTCTTTCCACCTCCTTGCGCCGTCTTAGAAAAAATTGGGTTGTATTCTATACGATTTGTAGGAAAGCCTTTATTGTTTATCTCTATCTTGAAATAATAAATTTAAAAAATAATAAATCGCCAAGCAAGTTCATAGGAGACAACAAAAAAAAACTTTTTTTGAAGGCCATCGAGATTATTTTCGTCGAAACATTGTAGAATGTTTAAATACTCGTCTTGTGTTAATGCCCTTGAGCTAATGGTTCGTTTTTTCTGCAAGCATTTGTAATTTTTTTCTTGTAGCGTCTCTAGCTTCTCTTGCAGTTTTAAATACAGCGTCACTAAAGGGGTTGATTTCAATATTCCAGGTATTGTAATACATGTCTTGAAGCATTTTCGCCGTGGTGTTAAACATGTGCTTAACTACACCTTCTTTGTAATCCGTTCCATCTTGTTTTTCATATTGGAGGCCCAACTTTTTAAAATAGTGTTTAATTCCATAAATGATGTGGATTCCTTTAATTCGAAATGTTTTTCTTTCAAAAAATCCGAAAATTGTCGTCATACCGATGAATAAGATTTCCTTGTATTTTCAGGCACATTATGAACAATATCAGCGTTAATTTCTGAATCTGATTTACCACCAAATCTCACCAAAGCACTTTGCATTATAACGTTAACAAAAATCACAACAAGAAAACGCATTCAATAAAATTTATTATGAATTTCACGAATAACAAAAGTTTGTTTACTGGTTGTCACAGAAATATAATCATGTGTAACTCAATTTTGTATCAATTTTATTTGAAAAAAGTAAAATTTGTTCAATGAATAGTCTCTTAAATACGATTCGTAGTCGTAGATGATGTAGAATATATATAGAATATAATATTCGACATATCTACGCCCAAGAAACATTTTGAACCTGGTAAATCTCTTATAAATCCCTAGCAGCGAAATCTCACAGGAACCTGTCCCTGTCTAGAACCCTTTTTTGGATTAAACCAGGGGTCTGTGCCAGGGCATAATGGCGCACATTTTGCACCCCTACCAGATACCCCAGACAGGAGTCTACTAAGCACCTTTACTAGGTACACTGGCTGGGTCCCTGCCACGGGGTCTACCAGGGTTCCTGCCGCAGGGATCTACCAGGGAGATTTGCAGAATGTAAAAATATAATTCTATTGTTAACATTATAATTATTATAAACTATGCCTCTAGAACAACGATTATATAATAATACTATCTGAAAGTTAACAATTACATTTTATTTAATTATCTAAAGAAAGTTTACACATTTTTTTTTTAACTTACGGGGATTCGAACCTATGATGGCATTTATTGAATGTTCTGTAACTTCACACCTTAACGATTTCGCTACGGAGGCTATATAATATATTTTACTTTATAATTTACTTTATACTAGTACCTACATAAGTAGGTAATAATAATAATTTAATTTTGATTTGATAAAAGGTAGAAAACAAATGGAAAACCATAGTTTAAGAAATAAAATATATTATTGGTAAAATATTTAACTAATTATAGTTGGCCGAAATAAAGCTTTAAAATAAAAAAACCGCAACTATAATATTTTTATATTAATGAATGATTTCTATTGGTCTACTAATAGTATCAACAAACGTTTTCTATTGTTTGTTAAATTTGGCACAGGCCCTACTAAATAACCTGTAAATGAGTACCTGACAAATTTCTACCATGGGCATTTCACAGGGCCCTACAAAGAATATGTGAACTAGTACCTGGCTAATCCCTACCTCGGGCATTTCACAGGCATCTACAAAGAATCTGTAAACAGATCCCTGGCTAATCCCTATCACGGGCATTTTACAGGGTTCCACAAAGAGTATGTAAACAGGTACCTGGAAAATCCCTATATTAACATGCCTAGCATACTTAATTAATAGGCATTTGCCAGGGGTCTAATAGGAGCACAGGAAATTTCCACAGGGAAAATGTTACTTGGGCGACTACTCGTGGTATTAAAAGTGAATATTTTTATTGCAAGTAAATAAATAATTTTATTTATAATACAAAATATCAAATTTTCAAAATTATCAACTTAATTGGAAAATAAGAAAATTGAGACATGTAACACAATCACTAAAATATTTCTTTCATCGACTATGCATAGCATATTTCCAATTTTGTAATACATAATATATTACATCAAGTGATAAGAGGTGGGTTGCATATTTTAGAAATAAAAAAATTGACTTTGCAACCTGAGGAACGATAAAGGCAGGACTTTACGTTCATACTCTTAGATACATCCATTGATGTGCGACTGATTGTGTTAGTTATGTTAAGATTTGTGTTTAGTTTAAGTTGTTGTTATTTGTATTTTATTTTTAATTGTCCGAAATTTTATTAGTATTTTTATTTTTAATTGTTTGAAATCGTTATAACTCACCAACAAGCAAGTCAGCATAACTTGACAAGAAGTAACGTTGATTTTTGGAATAAAAATATATCTCAAATCTAGATTAAAATTGAAAAAAGAGAATCATGGGAGAACTAATAAAAAGGATTAGCAGCATGAAACGTTGGGAATGGAATAATAAACAAACGGACATGGAGGGCAGTTATCATTCAATCGCGGTAGAAAGCAGACGTGTTTAATAAAATTAATTAAGAGCGTATCGAGAAAGTTTGAAAAGAATTAGTATTGTTTGGAAAGTTGATGAAGAAAAAATCCCGTGTAAGAGAGAGTTAATTTGTTCTTTGAATGCGTCGTGGCCTGCGAGTTGCGTGAGTAATGTTTTTTGTTACTATTGTTTACTATTCAGGTTGCAAAATAAATATAATTTATATTGTCAATAAATCGTTTCATTATCTTCATGTAACCATTGCTTTCGAAGAATCATACGACCTGAGCATATAAGTAAATTATAAGTAATGAACCACTACAATAAATATAATGTATTCTTTACTTAACAATTAAAATCCATTATTTTAACTTTTTGTTCAGTTTGTTTATTTTAATATTACATACTACTAACTACCACATTATCCACTTAAAAAATTCATTATTTTGGTTCTCTTTCTATAAATATAATGAATACTGTGCCCTAAGGATGATTTAATAAAACCGAAACCAATGGACAAAAAGTAATTGTATTTAGGCCATGTTCGAATTGGAAGCTTACAACGCTTTTAATACCAACGCTTACTATTGATTGGTCTAAACTCTAAAGAGTTTTTTTACGAGTAATGATTGATCTGAAGAGTTGACGTTAGTACCAAAACCAGCGTAAGCTTCCAACTCGAATACGGGCTTAATATATTGTCGTGGATTTTTGTAACAGACTTTATTTTCGGGTTTGATAGTCAGTAATTTATGTTAAACACTATTACACAAAAACTTACAACACGATAAATTTGCATAAATGCTGTGACCTAAAAACAAGTGATTAAAAATGTTCGGAAGTCTACAAAAATTTGAATTACGTTTAAGATTTAGTGCTGTCAAGTTTGAAGCACAAAATTTTGAAAGTTTGGCATTGCGGAGGGATGAACAAAAGGATTCAAGACGCGAAGGCCGTCAAAGTCGGTCGATTTGCGTATTGTCTTGGTTAGCGACAATAAATTTTGGTAATGCAAATATTTTCACTTGTGTGAAAGATAAAAATAATTTTGAAGCGGAGACAATTATCAAGTTTCGAAGAGAAACATTATTTGCGGCGTTAAATTGGTTTCTGAAATTAAATTTTGATTATTCAAAGAATCCAGGTGTTCAAAACACACTTTGTATTGCAAAAGAAAGCGGACGCTATCTTGAAATATTGCACAGCAAGAATTAAAAAGTGATTTACTTACCGAAACTGAAAAAGAATTATTTAGAGCCGATATATTCACTTCCTCGTAAAGTGACCAATAGCGTTACAAGGAACTTTATTATTAGTAAACGTTTATTCACCTCCCAATAGCGGCAACCGTCTCGTAAATACGAGTTACAGGTAAGATAAGTTACAAATCACTTGGAGTACCAAATTAAACGTTACAAGTGAGATTTTAACTTAAAATTTATAAATGGTGTGTGTATTTTGTGTTTCATAATTTTTCAAAATGGGTCTTATTGACGATATTTATCTGATCTTAGACGAAATTGACGAAAATATTATATATCGCCGTTCATAATACTAAAAACAGATTTCACGAATTTGCACGGAAAATATGCAGAATAACAATCAAAATAATAACTTAAATCGTGCTGAGTTTTTAAATTATGCGTTATAATTGCATCTGGGTTACAACTACCTGTTAAAAATATTTTTGTCAAGTTTATTACTTAACCCTTTCAGACCCCGGGTACACTTTAGTGTACCTTTAAATGCAACTTAAATGCTAAAACTTAAATGCTAAATAGCAATCTTTTTTTAATGAAAGAACCACAAGAAATTCAATAATTCTTTCTTTCAAAACTAATTGCTATCTAGCATAATATAAGTTTATCACAAACTTCAAAATAATTTAATAAAACGCGTGTACTCTGTAGTGTACCCTAGGTCTGAAAGGGTTCAAAATAATTATCTGTGATTTTATAGAGTGCCTTACTATTATAACCGCGGCTGTATATTACTTGTAAAAATTTTCAAACTTTAGCTGTCAGAATTAAGACAAAATACTATCTTTTTTTATCTTGAGAATATAATAGCGCTATCTCTTACTCCATATTGCACTATCTCGAAGAAAACATCAACTATGCGTAATAAGTTGCAAGTACTTACAAGACAGATATATTTATTTGAATAATCCCAAATTTTTTACAAGTCACTTTTAAAGTTATCGAACAGATAGCTACAAGACTATAATCAGCTATAATCATAATTCACGTAGAAATTTGTGAAGAAAGCAGCGAGCGATTTTTGAAATTACTAGGAAGCCAAATTAATTTTCCAACAATAGCGAATGAGACACGCGTTTTCCAGTGCACTAAAGAAGCCGTACAATTTAACTGCGGATCAGTAAACGACAACGAGGACGACAACAAGATCTTGAAAAGTTCGTGGCGTATCAACAGGTATATTTAAAAAAAATATTTTTGAAGTGCATTTTTATTTGATTTTTTGAACATTAATTGATTTATTTTGTACAATTTATCTATACACGATTACCCCATTAAGATTAATAAAATTAAATGCTAGCACGAGTACGTTTGACAATAAATGTGCATCTAAATTTACTAGTCCACACGATACTTTCTTTAGAAAATGCAAGTTTAAACGCAACGATCGAAAAGAAAAAAAAAACGTTTTTTTGATTTACAAATGTTTGATGAAAAGAAGCGATAAAAAGAATTTCTGAAAAAAATCAAAGGAAATAAATGTGTAAGCCTGGTCTCGGAAATTAATTTCAGTAATATCGTAAATAAAAAAAGTAAGTGTCCAATTATCCATTAATATCCAATTATAAGTGCTCAATAATTACCATAAGTGTCCAATCGTTAATTGGTTAAAACATACTAATTGATTAAGATTATATGTAAGTAAATATACTAAATTAGTTTATAGTTTAATAATAAAACAATAGTTATTTTCATAAGCATTATATTATATAATGGTCCAGTTGTTCAGTTGCAAGGTTAAATCAGAAAATTTGAATTAACCAATAAAATACGTTGAAAAGCTGTTCTTTATGAAATATTATTGGTTAATCTAAATTTGTTTAACATGTAACTGAACAACTGGACCATAGTCATGTATTTTTGTGCCAAGTCTTTATTCTCAGTTTGTTGTTTAATAACCGCTTCACTTGCATGAAAAAACCGTTCTTGAAGGGTGGTGTAAGCCGAATTATTGTATGTAAAACTTAAAACACAATAACTATCAACACAACTATTGTCCAGAATGCAGTAACCTAAAACAAAAGTGATAATAAGAATGTTCGTGTGTATATGAAAATTTGACTTACTTTCAAGATTTTGGTTTTGTAAAGTTGAAAACAAGGAATTTGTAAGATTTCAGAGATGTCGGCAAGCAAGCATTGAAGTACTGTACTTCAATGTATAATGTATAATTAAAACTGAACAAAAAAAATTCATATTATTCAAAAAAAAATTTTTTGAATATAACGCTAAAAACTCATGCTACGTTTGGTTTGTATTCAAACAAAACGGCAATTGTTTCAAAGAGATAAACTACTTCTTTAACAAGTTGCCAAAATTACACACAAATAATTCAATTTTTTTCATAATAGTTGATATCACTCAGGATATTTTAAACATTAACTAATTAAGTATCATTGTTAGATGATAATTATGTAGTTACTGATTATAAGTATAATAGGCCATCAAAAATTGTATATACGAATCTTTTCTTGGGTTTTTGTTAGTTACAAACCAAACTGGCACAGGCCTTAGTACTTCAATATTGGACATATTAAATGACAATGAAGCGTTTCATTTGAAGGAGGGCCTCGTAAACAAATATAAGATGAAAGATTCTATTAAAAATGTTGAAGAAATAAGAAATTTTTACGACCTGCTTGAACGTGTTTATGTATTTTTTGACACAGTATAAAAAGATGAGCTCGTTTACAGAGTGAACAAAGACTAAAATTATAATAAAAAAATTGACGCCTACTCGTTGGTCGTCAAGACACGATGCTCTAGATCTAGAAGCTCTTTGTTTTAGATATGTAGATATTTTAAAAGTGCTTTTAAAAGATATTTTAATTTCTGCCAATAACTCTGAAATTAAGAAAGCAAAATTATTAAAAAAGCATTTGAAAAAATTTGAAACAGTTTTTTTTAATTGTTTTTTAAACCAAAATCTAAACCCAAATGTGAAAAAACTGTTACTATGATAATTCCACACACAGGGCCGTATTTAAGGGGGTGGTTTTAGGGGTTACAACCTCCACCGAAATTATTTATCAATTAATAAAGTACTGGAAGTTCGACTGCAATCGTAAAAAAATCAGAAAAAACAAAAACAATTTTTGCAACTATAACAAAAACATTAAACTTGAAGTGTTTAAATAAAAATTAAAACTAAAGAGATATTTCTAATAAATTAAATCCCAAATTAAAAAATCGGAAATTCGTATTATAATCCGGCGATTGGCGACACTGTATTGAATACAGTGTACTACTACTACTACTACTAAATTGCAAAAATATAAAAACCGAAGATGAAGAATATAAAAATGCCCTAAATATTTACAGTATTGTGTAAAAGTCTGCGACCACTTAATTAATTGTTAGTTATTACTCTAATTAATTAATTTTAGATTTTTTGAAAAATAATTATATTGAAATGAATGAAATAGGTATTTGATCTTAATTCTTACTATTATGGTAAGAATTTTAAATTGCAATAGATTGTTTGAACCAAAAATTTTAAAGAGAACATAAATTTTATGACTATCATGGGCAGCATAATAGCTTAAAATAACACTTCTGCTAAATTAGAATGGGCATTGTAAACCCATAAATTGTTTTATATTTTGTACATTTTTGTACATAAGTGTATATTTGCTTAAGATTTTTGAAATTTTCTTTCAATCTAATTTAGTTCTTCGTTTTGACAACATTATTTTACTACCGCCATCGGTAAAATAAGAATTTAGTTTGTAATTTTCATTCAAATATTAAAATTAAAAAATTTTATTTAAAAATGGTTTTTTACATGAGAGTTTAAAATTAAAATATGAATAAGTTTAAACTTATTAAAAATATCGTAGTAAACAAAACTTTTAAAATTATATAAACAAAATTTTATGCGCGATAACGCCACCCCAGAAGTCAACCTGTAATCAAAATTGGTCGCTCCTTCGACAAATTATTTTCAACCATTAAATAGAGTTCATAAAAATCGAAATTTTTTTTTAATATCGAATCAAATAAAGAAAAAATCGCGCAAAAACATAATTATTTTAATTAAATAAAAACAATTTTTTCACAAAATTTCAATTTTTTTGCAGTAACTTTCGACAAAATACTTTTAAACAAAATTTTCTAATAACAATACTCAAAAATAAAATCTTAATTGCAAAAATACTTGCACAAAATTATACTCAAAAAATCAGCGAAGCAAAATATAGGCCACTGCCGTTTCCGCCATCTTGGCAAAAAAACCTTCCTCTAGTCACTTTTCTCCAAACATTACATTTCAAAAATTAATATAACAAAATTTAAATTTAGAAAAACTTCTTTTGTATTTTAATAAATTAGCTATTTATTTTGCTATTTTTTTAACCCCCCCCCCCCGAAAATTTAGTCTAAATACGGCCCTGTCCACACATATATAAAACAATCCATAAGAAATGTCAAAATTGACAGTTTGCTAGAGGCTAAAAATTGTACTTATGAAGAGACAATAGAAGAGGCAGATATTTTTTTGTTTACCTTTGCCATGACAGCCAAAGCAAATCAACTTTAATTAATGTGACGTTAAATAATATACTACGTATTGTTTTTACTTTATAAATAATATTAATACCTTTATAATCAATATCGTCGTTTATACGCGGAATTATCTTACCAAATAAAACACTAGCTTTGATTTCTGTCCTGATAATTTTTAATTTCAAAACACTCATATGTAATTTTAAAATATCGCTCGAGAAAACTGTTGGTTAGACTAAGTTTTCTCTCGTGAAATTGGTAATCACGTATTCGTTGAAATTAAAAATTATCCGGATAAATCAAAGCGCTTGTTGTATTACTTACGACAAACTTAGTTTCTAAATAGTTTCTATTAAAAATGTTTTATTAAAATATTTAGATTTTTTTATAATTGTTTTTTTCTGTTCTATGTTATTTTTTATCTACTTATTTATTTAGGTGTTTTCCTTTTCCCTTTGTTATATTATGATTAAATTTTATTTAATTTTTAATGTGTTATTTTTTGTTAATTTTGTATTTCATTTTTTTATGTGCATACATATGTGTATATAACTTTTATCTTAGTTTTTTATTAATAAGATTAGATAAATTTAAATTTGGCAGTTTTTATTTTAATAAAAATTTTTGGGTAGGGTAGGGGGGCTCATGAAGATTTTAAAACAAGGACCCAGAGCTGGATTAACACGCCACTGCAGTGGTAGATCCACAGGTAGATTAAACAATTATTAAATTTTAAAGTGCATTTTTATTAATTTTTATGAACATTGATTTTTTATTTATTTTGTACAAATTTCTGATACAATTACACAAGAAAGGTAAATAAAATTAGATGCTAGTACCATCAAGATAAACAATAAATGTGCATCTAATTTTACGAATCAACACAATACACCCAAATTTAAATCTGCTAAAGGTGAAACTATTACCTATTAAACTTCCATCTGTCAACAATAAATTAAATTCAATTTGCCTCGGAAAGAGTTTTTTATTTTCTTTCACTGGCAACAGAGGCTTGCCACAGGAACCGACTACTGGGAAGAGATCTTGCTCTACGACTATTAACTTTAGCGGAGATAAATTTTTGATTAGTGAGGGGTTCTCAATTGCCCAAGAGAATACCACTGCAATATATTGCAATAAACTAGTTTTGACACAAAGTCTTCTTCGGCAT
The DNA here is from genome assembly GCA_911387805.1 of Cantharis rustica. Taxonomy (NCBI): domain Eukaryota; kingdom Metazoa; phylum Arthropoda; class Insecta; order Coleoptera; family Cantharidae; genus Cantharis; species Cantharis rustica. The sequence goes on from OU426879.1 coordinate 35,328,538, forward strand.
TTCCGTCAAATAATATTTAAAACAAGCAACTAACTCCAAAAATTAGTGTCATAAATTAATAAAACACATAACAAATTCTAAAATCTGTGTGTTAAAACTAGTTCGTTTTAAAGTTTGAAGAAAATGTGCCTACTTATTTTATTATTTTATTATAAAAAATCGAATTATTTTATTTTTGGTAAATAAATGATTTATACCATACTTTGAAGAATATTTTAAAGGTTTAAACATTTCAAAATTTAAATTATTTTCAAAGATATAAAAATTAGAAGTGACCGCGGTAGAGTCAGGTAACAATCGAACCGGCGTGACCGGTCAAAGCCGGTATATGTTCTCGTGAAACAAAATATTTCGACCTACTCTGTGCTAAATTGTAAAAATTTGGTAATTTCATTTTTAAACGTTTGAATTGGTAAAAGTGCAGAGTAGGGAGAAAAGATAGAGATAAGGGCTTTTTTGGTCAACTATGGCCGACAGCGGGTGCGAAATTTGATGTCCGCTGAATTTGATTTTTGATATGAGATTTTGTTATTTTGAAATTGTGAATAGTATTTTAATTTTATTTAAATAAAGTGATTTTGGAAGTATTATTTTTGAGATTTAGAGTTAATTTAGATTATTTTGATGGTTTGGTACCGAGCGGTACTGGACAGTATTTACTTGATTAATTTGGAGGAAGAAAAATTAAAAAGTAATTTAATTTAAATTGGGAAAATAAAATTAAAATTTATAAAAACCAAACGTGGCGTTGCAAATATCGAATTGATTTTGATAAGTGAATATCAAAAGTTTAAAACTGAGGAGAAGTAAAATTTTATATTGGAATTAAATTTATACGATTTAATAATTAATTTTTGGAAGACGAATTTTTTTTTTGATAAGAAATTCTTATGATTAATTTGAAAACTGGGAACTCTCGACCCTTGAAAATTCGGGCAATAGCGAATGAGTACGCAATTACGCAAAACAAAAAAAGATAATTCTAGTATAGATGGCAGATGGAAGTTGACAGCCAAGCTTATTGATGAGTTAACAGTTTACTATTGTCTTGCAATTAGAAGGAGTATAAATACATCGGTTTAAACAATGAAAAATTATCAATAGATAAGTGGTTTAGGTAGTGTCAAATATAAAAATCATAAAAAATATATAAATCATATCAAATTTTTTAGAATAAACTACAAAATGCACAAACACTTTTTAGAACTAAAATGTTTAAGTTAAGACGAGTTAGCATGTTATCAAGTTAACATGCTATATAAGCAACTTATCATAAAATATCCATTGATAAAAAGTAGAAAGATACCTGGTGTTCGTATCAGAAAAGCATGTTAAAGTACATTTGTGATAATTCATGTATGTAGGTATAAAATTAAATATTACTACAATATTACTATTACTAAATAATACTACTACAAATTCACATCGATTATTACTGTAATATTTTAATTATTAATGAGTTGACCCAATAAAACTTAATTGGTAGGTGTGCAACTTAAATGATGAACTACTTGATTAGTGTGCTCCTCAATTGGTGCTCAAGCAACACCAACGTCGGTTTTATATCTGTATAGTATTGAAGTATAACGAATAGGTACGTATATTTTCATACCTGAAAATTAAGTATCAAAAAGGTACTTATAGGCTTATACTTATACTTATAAGGCACATAATTTTTCATACCTGAAAGTTAAGTATCAAAAAGGTACTTATAAGCGGAACATAAGTTTTCATTCATATTTGCACTGTACCGTTGCAGTATAGTTTCAAAGCATATAACTTCATACCGTTATTGTAAAGCCAAATGATGTATCAGATATGTATTGAAATTTTAGTAACAAAAATATATTTGAACATATGATACCGTTTAGATGCAGTTTTAAACTTAGCGTTTCCGTACCAAAATTGCAGTAGCTAATATGTACAGCTATATTATGAATTGATAGTTACGATTTTTACATTGCCGGTTTGATATCTATTAAGTGCAGTTGAAATAGTTATGATTTTAACTTAACTATTTTGATACCATTATTTAACATAATATTTGGTTTTGTTTTCTTGTTTAAAAGAATAAATAATTTATAACTGTTTTAAATTAATTATTATTTTTATCTAATTAAAAATATTCATTTTAATAAAAATAAGTATTTTATTTGCACTTGGGAGACCAGCTAAACAGATTATTAAACGTTGATTAAATAAAAATAAATTGTTAATATATTTTATAAAAAAACACGTGGCACTCGGATTGTCTGTAAAGTCGGTTTACAGACGATAATTTTACATGATAACGTCATAAGAGAACATTGATGAAAAATTGCATACTTTTATTAATTGAATTGAATTATGTTTCCTTATGACGTAAAATCACGTAAAATTATCGTCAGTAAACCGAGTGTTAATTTAAAAATTGATTTGAATTATGTTTATGTAACAGATAATACGAATTAAAATTATGTTATTACATTAACCCTCAATAGGTTAGTGCGTTATGTGCATGAAACATAATTGCATCATTTGGTGATCGCGAGATCGAACCTCATGCCGGACAAGTTTTTTTAATGGCATTTTATAATTTAAATGACGTATATGTATGATTCAAAGCCGATCGTGCCTCTCTCTCGCTTGTTCCGCGCTCTCGCTTGCGGAACGTGACAATTTTTTGTGCGTGCAGCCGGTATATCAATTTATAAGACGTTATCACGTCAAAATTAAAAAATCCAATAGACCATCATAATAACTGACCCAAAAATGTATCGAATATTTTTTGAAACTTTAGTGACAGTTTTAACTGTATCGTATAGATGCAGTTTTAGCGGTACCGTTTTGTTACAATAATTACATTGTGATCTTGTTTAAAAATGATTTAGAAAAAAATTTAAATTTTTTGTTTTAGTTTTCGTGTTTGAAAAAGTAGTTAATTTACTAAATTTTTTAAATTGATTATTATTTTTATATTAAAAATTTTTATTTAGATAAAAACAAGTAATTTATTTGTCACGGTAGCCCAGCTAAACAGATTATTAAACATTGTTTAAATTAAAATAAATTGTTAATGTATTTTATAAAAATTAAAAATACTCAATCGACCGTCGTAATAACTAACCCCGAAAATGTATCGAATATTTATTGAAACTGGTACCAGTTAGGTGCAGGTTTAATCGTATCGTTTCGTGACATTAATTATTACATTGTCATCTTGTTTTGAAATGTTTTTGAGAAAAATTTAAATATTTTGTTTTGTTTGAAAGAATAATTAATTAACAAATGTTTTAAATTGATTATTATCTTTATTTTAAAATTTTTCATTTTGATAAACACAAATATTGTATTGGTCACGTGGTGGCTCAGCTGAACGAACTATTAAACGTCGTTTTTTTAAATAAAAATAAATTGTTGATATTATATTTTATAAAAATGATAAAATCTTCGTTAGACCACTATAACTACCCCGAAATTGTATGGGATTATCCTTTGAATTTATGCGCTGCTCTAAATTTTTTTTGATAACAACGTGACACTATGGGGGAGGGGTAGTTAAATGTATTTTAATAATATAAATTTAGGTATATTTAAAAACCGCCAGTTCGAATGACCAATATGACCGATCTGGGCACCAATAACATTTGTGTTTTACAGGGCATAGACAGATGACCCATTAAAATTAACGAAATCTACGGTTTCTATATCACCGCTTTTTGATGCCTATACAGGGCATTGGTATATTGGTAACTTGGAAAGTTATTTTCTAAAATTTTCCGTCGGAATAGGGCTATTACTGTCAATAACAACTCTCGCGGCGGTCATATTGGGTTTTTTTGTACTAAGACTAATACGTACTAATACTAATACGTGAGCAATATCACGTCAAGTGGACCCCCCATTTTCCACTTGATCATCGAATTTTGATATTAGTATTTTTTCAAGAAGTAGTCACTATCAACAATTAATCCCTAAAACAGTTTTTAAAAATTTTCATTTTAACAACAATTTTATTGTTAATGTAAATTTTTATGACTTTTAGTTAAAAAATCGATAATTAAAAAACTATTAGAGATATTTCAATGAAACTTTCAGAAATTATTGTTCAATACTTTTATTTTGATAAAATATGTAAGAGTTCAAATTATTTATATATTTTCATATTGTTAATTAACTTTTAAGTTAACAAATGCAAATTTAAATGACTTCTCCCTCAAAAAACAAAAAATTTTTTTCTCGATATTTTGCAATGAATATTTAAGTAACGAAATCCACGAAAAAATTTGACTGCTCGTGATTACATTAAGCAAAAAAAATTATTTATGACGGGCGGTGAGCGCTGTCGGTACAACGCGCTGCCGCGCGTTATTGGCTTACTTTAGATCTACTCAGTAATTACAAATAAAAAATAATACTTTATCTTTAACAATACTTTTACTTTATAAAAAACAATACTTTATATATTTTTATTTAAAAACTTTATTTATAATAACTGTAACATCTTTAGAAAAAAACTTTCACTTGAGTAACTACTCCGCTCAATGACTACCGCTCAATGAAGAATCCCCCCTTTGCTTTTATTACAGCACGCGTGATTCTAGGCATTCTTTCAATTAACTTTCTCAAGGTTTGATTAGAAATACTTTCCCATTCTCTTTGCAACAGAGTCCACAACTGAGTTTTTGATGTAGGACATTCTTGACGCACTTTCCTATCGAGTTCATTCCACAGCAATTCGATAGGATTACAATCCGGACTCTGTGGTGGCCATGTCATCACCTTCAATTTTCCAGCATTTTCTGCTTCTGCAAGGTAATTTCTACACAACAATGACGTATGTTTTGGGTCATTGTCATGCATAAATATAAAATTACTGCCAATTAATCGGAGCCCTGAAGGTAAAACATTGTATTCTAATATCTTTTTATAATGTTCCTTTTTCATTATGCCTTCTATTTTAACTAAATCGTCTGTTCCTGCTAAGGAAAAGGTACTCCACACGATCACGGGCCCCCCTCCGTGCTTTACCGTTGGCACAACACACGCGGGAAGCATTTTTTCATGCTTTGCACGTCGAACAAATGTTCTGCGTTTATTGCCAAACACTTCAAATTTGGACTCATCACTCCATAGCACGTTTGCCCACTGTTCCACCGACTAATCTTGATGTGTTTTGGCCCACAGAAGTCGTTTTTGTTTATTTCCGCGACGCAGTAGCGGCTTTCGTGTCGCAATACGGCCATGCAAATTTGCTTTTTGTAAGCAACGTTTAACAGTACTTACTGAAACAGGTTTATTTCGGTCCTGATTGATTTGGGAAGCTATTTCTGGTGCTGTTAACCTTCTGTTACGTTTACTTATTAATTTTATGTGCTGATCTTCTGCACTTGTTGTTGCTCTAGAACGTCCAGGACGATTTTTATCTTCAAGACCACTTGTTTCTTTGAAACGATTAATTATTAAATGTACTGTAGATTTTGAAAACTTCAATTTTTCAGCAATTTTTCTAATAGTATACCCTTCTTGATGCAACGTTAATATCGCCGATCGATTTTTAACACTTAATGGTTTTCCTTTAGGCATTCTTAATATTGAAATTTTGAAACACGCACCACAAACAGAAGCTCTTATACAACTACGTTTTAAATACATATAAAAGACAAATTGGCAATTTTTTTCAAAGTTTATGACCCTAGTTTATTGCTTCCTGCTTTGCAGGTCAGTTCATAGCAGCTTACTTAAAATAATACAATTTTAAGAGCATAACACATTTTTTATTGCATTTGGTAATTCCCATAAAAATAAAAAATTTCGAAATATTTTTAAAAATATTATGGCACCTGCATTATAAATGTATTGAAAACATAAAGTAAAATCATTTTTGTCATTTAAAATTTTTCCGTGTTAAAAATATTGCTGCTACTATCGGTTTACCAAATTTAAATAAGTGTCCATACTATTATGAGCGGTAGTGTATATTATCTCAAAAGTCTGCGTTTTTCTAGATCTGCCATTATCGAGTGCAATTTAAACTCAAAAAAACACGCCATAGATGGGGCTAATCTTATGGAAACAGTCAATCAAAAAATTGGAACTGGATGTTTACCCGAAAATTAAAAGTATCCATAAAATTTAATACCTTCGATTGATTCGTTTTAAGTTAAAAAGCTATAAAAATTACCTCCGTGAAGTTGGCCTCCCATCTAAAACATTTTGATATAAAAAAATATGGAATCGTTAAGTCATCGTTAGGTCTCGAAAGGTCACCCGATTTTATCGTTAGGTCACTATTAGTTTTATCAAAAAAAATTATTCAAGTTTTGAAAAATTTCCTTGGTAAGTTAGCCTCCCCATTAAACGATTTCGACGAAATAAAAGTGGAAACCGGTAGGAAATGTACTGCTAAGGTTTGGTCACGTATATTTATCGTTAGGTCACCTTTCATTTATTTGCAATTAATTAATTTCAATATCATGTACCTATTGCGCATGCGCTAAACAAAAATATAGTTGTGATGAAATTTTTCTTACAAAAGTAAGAAAAGTATAACATTTTGATATAAAAAAATATGGAATCGTTAGGTTGTCGTTAGGTCTCGAAAGGTCATTTGGTTTTATCGTTAGGTCATTTTTAGTTTTATCCAAAAAAATTATTCAAGTTTTGAAAAATTTTCTTGGTAAGTTAGCCTCCCCATTAAACGATTTCGATGAAATAAAAGTGGAAACAGGTAGGAAATGCACTGTTAAGGTTTGGTCAAGTATATTTATCGTTAGGTCACCTTTCATTTCTTTGCAATTAATTAATTTCAATTTTATATTTCTATTGCGCTTGCGCTAAACAAAAATGTTAGTGTGTGCAAAATTACATCTTGGGACGCGTTCTTGTCAACTCTTGACTTGGGGTGCGTTCTCGCCAACACTTTTGTACATAACGTTCGCTCTAAATGGTTAGAAAAGTTTCGTAAGCGCGGAACTCGAAAGCAGCTATAAAGCACAGAAAAATAATATATATATATATCAAACAATGCGTTTAAAGTGTGAGGATCTTCTATTCTGTAGAATTTTACGGTGGATTTGAATATTTAAGGAATTTTTTGTTTAAAATCATGCAGCTGTTATATTTTAGTGATTTCGCGCATTTTGCTTTCAACACAAACTATTTTATTAGCTGAAATTACGCTTTGCAAGTTTGACATAACCTCAATATCTAACTTTTAATTCGAATGCTTCTTTTTTGCATTGACGCAAAACATCTAGAGTAGGAAGGTTTGGAGGCAATCGAGATCCTTCTGAAGCATATTTAGCGGCCTGCCGCTTTAACCAATTACTACATCCTCCATTTAGAACTTCTCTCGCTACTTGTTACCGTCGTAATCCTTTTAAAGGTCTTCTAACATCCTCGTGTTTTTCGTAAAATGTATCTCGAGTTTTTATTTTCACATTGAAAACATCTGCACATATGGTAAATGTGCATGTTTGAAAAATTATAAAATAATAAAAATAAAACCTACTAAAATAAAAACTATAAACTACTACTCAAGGTTTAGGTATAAACTACTCAAGAAATTGTAATTAAAAAATATTTTTAAATTAAGAATTAGTTGTAGGAATTCATAAGCTCTTGGGTTTTATGGTCTTTTTAAATTGCATAAACCGGGACATCCTGTTCGGGAATTATTAGAAAATAATAATACTAAAACCAACTCGGTAACTAGTCAGGAAATTGTAATTAAAAAATATTTTTTAATTAGGAATTAGTTGTAGGAATTCATAAGCTTCTGGGCTTTATGGTTTTTTAAATTGCATAAGCCGGGACCAGGATCTTAACATAATAATTTTATCTTCAAAAGGATTATGAGAAAACCCATATTTTCTATTAAATTTACAAAAGAAATAGAAGTTAACATAGAATCAATTGCCTCGATTTCATAATAATTAAAGATAATAATATGCACCCTTTTGATATTTTCTATAAACCTACTGAAGGAACTTCTTCAAATTTAGCAATAAATAATTATTTGCTTCAAATAAAAGCAAATTTATTGAAAACATTATTAAAAATAATGTTAATGTTAAAAAAACGAGTTACAACACTAAAATCATTATTTCCTAATGAAGTGCAAACCGTAATCGGTAAAATAGTCTAAGGAAAAAAGGTCTACGGTAAATTAGTCTAGGTAAAAAGGTCTACAGAAAAAAGTCTACGGGTAAAAAGGTCTAGGTAAAAAAGTCTAGGTAAAATAGTCCATTAATTACATAAGGGTTTGGGGGGGGGGGAAGTCCGACGTATTCCTTACGTAAGTTTCTTAAAATATTTAAAAAAAATTTTGTGTTAACTTTTTCACGTAATTAATTATTTTTATTTACTTTTATTTATATACATAAAGTTTAATTTAAATTTTTGTATTTTTTGTATATAATATTATTATAAGGAAAGGGGGGACTAACATTTTGTTTAATAACCTTTACGTAAGATGTGGGGGGTGCCAAAATCTTACGTAGGAAAGGGGTCAAAAATTACAAAAATCGTCCCTATGCAATTAATGAGCGCTCGCCTACGGCGAAATTCAATATTTCTTGAATTAAATTTTTAATAAAAAGTTGCGCTAACATTGCTAAGATCTATTATATTATATAGTTATGCAACGATGATGCAATTACGATTCTGTCACGAAAATGTTAGTTCTAGAATCTACTTAATCTATTCATGAATTTATTCCTCCCTCCCGGTGTAAATCCGCACTTGGGAAAATACATGTCTTCACGTTTAAAACAAAAAACAATATTATTAAGAATTATAGTTTATTATTAAAAATACACTAAATCTAATAGTATGCCCAATAGCGCGAGATTATAGACCATTTTACTTAGACTATTTTACTTAGATTATTTTACCTAGACTTTTTTACCTAGACTATTTTACCTAGACCTTTTTACCCGTAGACTTTTTTTCCGTAGACCATTTTACCTAGACCAATTTACCGTAGACCTTTTTTCCTTAGACTATTTTACCTAGAATCAGTGCAAATACGTCGTTGTGATTTGATGCCATATTGTGGTACTGCACATACAGTGCAGCTGCTGTATGGATTAAGTGTTTTGTTTCAACACCTAGTAAATTAGTGAATTATAATATTGCAATTGTGGATCACCGTCAAGTACATCAATAATAGACGCTACTTAAATAGAAGATTTTCGCACTGTAAACGTTTTGATTACGCTCTATAACTGCTTTCGAGTTTCGCGCTTACGAAACTTTTCTAACCATTTAGAGCGAACGTTATGTACAAAAGTGTTGGCGAGAACGCACCCCAAGTCAAGAGTTGACAAGAACGCGTCCCAAGATGTAATTTTGCACACACTAATATTTTTGTTTAGCGCAAGCGCAATAGAAATATAAAATTGAAATTAATTAATTGCAAAGAAATGAAAGGTGACCTAACGATAAATATACTTGACCAAACCTTAGCAGTGCATTTCCTACCTGTTTCCACTTTTATTTCATCGAAATCGTTTAATGGGGAGGCTAACTTACCAAGAAAATTTTTCAAAACTTGAATAATTTTTTTGGATAAAACTAAAAATGACCTAACGATAAAACCAAATGACCTTTCGAGACCTAACGACAACCTAACGATTCCATATTTTTTTATATCAAAATGTTATACTTTTCTTACTTTTGTAAGAAAAATTTCATCACAACTATATTTTTGTTTAGCGCATGCGCAATAGGGACATAAAATTGAAATTAATTAATTGCAAAGAAATGAAAGGTGACCTAACGATAAAAATACGTGACCAAACCTTAGCAGTGCATTTCCTACCGGTTTCCATTTTTATTTCGTCGAAATCGTTTAATGGGGAGGCTAACTTACCAAGAAAATTTTTCAAAACTTGAATAATTTTTTTTGATAAAACTAAAAGTGACCTAACGATAAAACCGGGTGACCTTTCGAGACCTAACAATGACCTAACGATTCCATATTTTTTTATATCAAAATGTTTCAGATGGGAGGCCAACTTCACGGAGGTATAAAAATTGGAAGGTAGTTCCGAATCAGTGTGGCCTTCAGGCCACACAACTTGGTGCATTGAATTGCCCACCAATTCATTTCGACCACATTCGGATTATTTATATAATATTACGTTAGGATAAAAGTTAAGTTAGGGTCAGGTTGTGGAAAGCTCAGATTAAAATTAATCTAACGCAGCCTTTGGCGTTATGATCTTATAAGCACTGAGTTGGGTTAGATTTAATTTTAATCCAAGCTTTATACAACTCACCCTAACTTAATTTTTAACCTAACTTAATATACTATAAAATATGCGAATTTCGTCGAAATTAATTGATGTGGTACTTAATGGACCAAATTGTGCAGCTTGAAGGTCGCACTGATTCCTCATAATTAGAGCCCGGCTTATATGCATTTGCATAATTTTTCATAATGGTTATTTCTTTCGAATATTGCATATTTCGACTGAAATCTACTGATCATGCACATTTGGGCATATTTTCTAAAATTAAAAAAAAAGAAATGCATAAGATTCTGCTCTGACAATTTAACATAGCTAAATTTGGTGGTACCAACAAATTAAATTTTGGGTTGGCAATGCAAGATCATTACGTATTAAAGTATAAAATATTAATATAATATAAAAATATTATTTTTAAATAAGTTAATAAAATTTATTTATTAATATTCTTTTTCTAATTTAAAAATAAAATTTTTTATATAATTTATTATTATACCTAATAAAGTGTTTAAAAAAATATATTTTCATTTAAAAGATAAAATATTGTTTCTTATTTGTAATTACTGAGTAGGTCTAAAGGTAAATTAATGACGCGCGGCAACGCGCTGTACCGACAGCGCTCACCGCCTGTCATAAATAAATTTTTTTTGCTTAATCTAATCACGAGCAGTCAAATTTTTTCGCGGATTTCGTTACTTAAATGTTCAATGCAAAATATCGAGAAAAAAATTTATTATAATACAAGTATTGAACTATAAATTCTGAAAGTTTCATTGAAATATCTCTAATAGTTTTTTAATTATCGATTTTTTAATTAAAAGTCATAAAAATTTTCATTAACAAAAAAACTGTTGTTAAAATGAAAATTTTTAAAAACTGTTTTGGGGGATTAATTGTTGATAGTGACTATTTCATGAAAAAATACTAATATCAAAATTTGATGATCAAGTGGAAAATGGGGGGTCCAGTTGACGTGATCTTGCTCACGTACTAATACGTACTAATACGAACCTCAAAATACGAAAATTCCCACAAGTATAAAACCAATTAGCCAGGATTTCACCCCGCTACTGGTGTTATAATGCAACCTTGTAACATTTCTTGTACATTTTTATTATCTTATGTATTTAGTAATTATCTATTTTCTTTTATTGCTTTTATCTCAATCATTGATTGATAAGCAGACGTTGGTTTTTATCAACATTTGATTACAACTTTCTTTTGTAATCTAAGAAGGCCAACACAGATAAGAGATTTGTTTTTATTATATATAGTAGGTTCCTCTTCATATTTTTCAGTTTTTAGTATAATTTCCAGTTAGTAATAAGCTCAGTGTTGGTTTATAGAATTAATAATTTTACATTATAATAATTGTCGATTAAGTCGATTTATTTATTTTTCGACTATAAAAAAAGTCCACGTTACATCCTGGCAAAACAAGGTGTTCAACCATAACACACTGGTATGCCGTGTTAAATTCGTTAACATTGAAAACGTGGTGTACAAAATTTTCTAAAAATATCGAAAAATATTATTAACACGCGAAAGTATATGAATTACTAATTACAGAAAATCAAAAAATTTTTTCAAAATTTTAAAGGATGAACGTTATTTTTGCGAAATACTTTTACCACGGGGTAAAATTTCCGGCCGGCTTTGGGCCGGTATATCATCTTGACTGGAGCTATATGCAAAATTTAGTGAAAATATCAATTTCTATCAAGATATTCAGTCTAAAATCAAAAAAAGTGAAATAAAATTATTATAAATGCGACTTGGCTAGGGCGAATCGGCGACATTACTGGCTTTAAATCGAAATTTGCCAAATCCGTAAAACGTGGTCGTACAAAATTTTGTAAAAAAAATGCAAAAATATTATTACCACGCGAAAGTATATAAATAACTAATTACAAAAATCAAAATATTTTTATAAAATTTTAAAAGATGACCGTTATTTTTCCGAATTACTCGGGAGATTTATCGTCTCGACTGAAGCTAATATTGTAACAGTTATGCAAAAATTTTTTAAAAATTTGATATAATTAATACCGAGTTACACTACCTTAGCAACTTATCTATTGATTATCATATTTAATTTTTTAAAATTGCTGTATATGGGTGGTTTTACTTATTTTAAACGTAATTTATTGAACATTTAGTGTTCTGTGTACCACAAATGTATTATTTTAAACTTGTCTTACAATGCATATTTTGCATTGCCGTCTTTTTGTATTAAAAAACTTGACTTATTAACTTATTCGTTTATAATTTCCAATAAATTATCTACATACTAGCTTCTCATAATTTTCTGTTTTTTTGCTTCTGTTTCATATTTTATCATTTTTTATCAATGAAAAATGTCATCACATGAATTTTTTTAAGTGTTCTCGAATTTATTACATCATTATAGTATGGTCATTCAGCAATTAGGTGCACATTGAATTTCCAATACAAATCTGACGAGATCAGTGTCATGGATAAAACCGGGAAAATAATTTTTTCTGCATGTATTTATTTAAACTATGTTTTTCTAATACGATACCGCAAAGTATCATTTTCGGTCTGATAAATTATACAGAATGTGATACTTTTGGTGATCTTGGAGGTAAAGAAATCTAGAAATACATTTAAAAACACCTAAGAATATACAATACAAAGATAAGCTATAAAGAGTTATAGAGAGAAATTCAGATATAAACGTGTTGAGGTTACTATTAAAAACCCTGCAAGATGAATAACGTAAAAATAAAATTTAAAGATGATGTAGAAATAGCAGATAGGTACGAAATTAAATAATCGTCTATGAATTCTACAAATCTGTAATACCGCGAACAAATACTGAAAATAAATAAATAATAAATGTAGGATCAGAAGATATGAACGGAATAACAATAAAAAAAAATAAAAACGCTCAAAATAAACATGAAAACAACAACAAACAACAAGATTAAATAACAACAGAAATGCTGAAGCTGGGTGAAGATATTGTAGAGGAAACGCTAGTGGTATCTAAATAAGTGGATATTATACAAGAGATAAATTTCAGCAATGTGGAATCATGCTCCCTTTATATACTTATATAAACTCTTAGCCAAAATATCATCAACCGCATAACACTAAAATTAAATTTCTACTAACCAGCAGAACAGGCGGCATTCAGAAGAAGTTTTAGCACAACTGACCATCTGCAAATGATATATTTGGCTTTTATCGATTACAACATACATATGTAGCATTCAACTCAATAGTAAAATCAACTTTTATTCAGACACTGCATAGCGCAAGGATAGATTCAAGATATTACTATGCAGCTTAAAATAGACAAAAATACTAAAACCGATAAAATTGGGGGTCCTGGCAAAGAAACCCAATATCGCCAAAGCTCGTCACCCTTGCTCTGAAAGACATTTAAAAAATTTCAATAAGAAAAGAATAATATTAGCATAGGTGGGATTAGGGAAAACGGTCACGGGCTGATGTTTATGTGCGTCGACTGCTAAGTCGCGATTTTGGTTCGATCCCAAGCTGAGTAAAAACTTTATTCTGACCGTCTTCCCTCAACAAGCAATGGCAAACTACTGAGGTATCTGCCAAAAGAAGAAACCCTTCTGAAGAAGAAGTGGCCACTATGCCTTTATGTAGAACTAAGTACTCTGAGAGAAAAAGATAGGATATATCTAAGTTGTTTATATAATTTATAACAACTTATAATTATATATTGTCGTGTTTCAAAATGCAAATAACAACGTTAATTTTATTATGTTGTAAAATTACTTTAAAATTTGAGTTTGTTTCATTATTTATTAAACACACTGTACAAAGTTTGTAAAATTTTAATGTAAATAAAAGGTGGGAAAAGACTAGGAGGGAGAACGGCGAGTGGGTCAACGCAAAGAGAATTAGGTGAAGGCCGTTGTGCCTGACGGAAGTCGACATATCCGATAATTGCTTTATTTTTATAAATAAAATAAGTTAATTTGAGTTTTTGTTATATTTTAATTATTTTAATTAAAGTGCAGTGCAAAACTGGAAAAATTGGAAGAAGTTGTGAAAATTTGGTGGATGCAAAGGTGCATTACAACGCAACAAAATTTGTGTTATCAGGCGTGATTAAGCCAGCTGCATAACACCACATACCACATGCAATACAACAAAACTAACAAAAGTGAGCTTTAAATTTATAAAATTTTCAAATTTTAAACATTGAAGAGTCTCTTGCTACAAGAAAATGAATGCCCAGCAGAATTTGAATTAAATAATTTGGCAAGAAAATTTATATAAAGATTGCACAGACCGGGTCATTACAATATAATAATATAATAAACGACTTATATAATTTATTATATTGTTGTGTTACAAAGTGATTTCGATCGCCTCTGATACTTTTGGTAAATTTTTGAGTTTAAAGTTTACTGTATTGGTTTTATAAATGTGGAAAGCTAAGGAGAGTAAAAGCTTTTTTGCCAAAGATGGTCGCCGGAGCGGTTGATTGAATTTTGGCTGGGTAGATTTTGAATATTTTGTTCAAAATAGTTCCTTGAGATAGTAAATTTTTTGAAGATTCGACTTTTTTTTGAAAGTCTATTTTTGATCAGATTTTGCCGTGAAAACTTTATAAATCTTTTAAAAACGATTATTAAAAAAATATATTTTTTGATAAACTTTTAAATTTTGATTAAAAAAAATATTTTTTTGATAAACGATTATTTTTTTATACCATTTTAATTTTAGAGTTAATTTTAATTGGAATTATATATTGGAAATTAAAATTACATTTGAAAGAGCCGAACGTATAGCGTTTAAATTGATAAATTTAAATCGTAAGTTCCATCCTCGAACAAAGTATAAAATTTTTAAAGTTCATAATTAACTCGATTGCAAGTTTTTAAAATCGAATTCTGGTATTTTTTTTATAAAATATCATAGCAATATCTACGTTTCACAAACTGTCGTAATTAGCAGCACGACCAAAGAGCTCGAAAATACACTATAACATAACCTTAACATAACCCTTACAACATTTCGCTTTTTTGTGGTGAATATTTAATATTACTACAAGATTAAGTACTATTTAAATTATCTGAAGTTTCCCGGTGTAAATTGGACTTTCCAAACGACGTGCCACCTATATATTATTCATATCTAGGTTCGACTACTAATAATTATGTACAAACAATAATATATGAAAGCAATTTTTTTTGCTTTATTGATGATTTTAACCTGGTATTAAGTATTATAGATCAAACCACCACTGGGCGATCATATGTTTTTTTAATTTGATTAAAAAGTTTTTTTGCATTTAAACTTACATTACCAGTGAAATTACTAGATTATTTTAATCTTTTTATCAATTTCTTATTTTGTTAAACATTAGTTCAAATTTATATTTAGAAATATATCACATTTTTCTGCTGGTTACCTTTCGGTTGTTTTTTAAAATTTATTATTTGTTCATTTATTTATTCTTTATAATATTTTACTTTACTTAACTTTTTTGTAACCTCCGGCATTTTTTTGAATTTATTAACTTATTCACGCAATAATTTGTTTAATTAATTTTTTTAATTTTATTTTTTGCATAGATTTTTTGTTTCGCATCTAAATATCAATAAAAGTAAGTACCAAAAATTCAATAGGGTGTTATTTATGTTGTACTGGTTATGTGTGTCTATCTCCTTTACGATTAAAATATTTATATAGTTGGGTCAGCTTAGTGGCATTAGAGATCCATTTCAAATTTGTGATGTAAATTCTAAGAGAAATGGTCATATCTAGTTTGATATTCGGCTCATTCCTGCATTTATATTTCCAAATGAGGTGATCACGTGCCCGGAGCCATCCCGCCATCGCATTACCGGAGCTGACCGGAATTGTGACCCTGGCAGTGTGCGTGGAGGCATGGCGTCATTAGCTAGACTCGTTATTAAACCGCCTTCCGTTAGATGTCGAATTCCAGACCCTCAAATTATATTTAGTTTAAAATTGATTGCTATTTTCGTTCGATATTGATTGAGTTAGTCAAAAGAAATTGAAACGTAATTTTAGGATTTTCCTATGAAAAGCGTCATTGCGTTCTTTGTGACCCTTCATTTTTAAATTTCAATTAGCCTTACACACTTAGGTCTCAAATTTTACGTTCAATTATGACTAAACGATTTTTTGATCAAACAGTTTTAAAATAAGAATTTTTTATTGCCAATTTTTATAGAAATACGTATAGACCAGCGTACCTACTCAACTTTTAATTATTTTAATAATTAATTTTTATTCAATAAATTGTTTACTTTAATAGTATGTATAAATTATTAACCTTATTGCGAATTTTACTTTAAATATACTTTTCTTAAACAAATTTATCTACCATTTAGATCGCTTTATCTAACTGAAAGTGTATATATTCCAAATTAATTTAACTTTCAAACTATTTAACTCTTGTAAGAGCTAAAATATATAGATAGATGCATTTGAAGATATAGAAAACTTCAAAAAATAATTTTATAATTTCGTATAATATATATCTTAATTACAAAAATTGTATTTTAAATATTATCGAAATTTTAAAGTTTTTAATGGACACATAAATAGATCATCATCAATAGCTTTATCTTTGAACGTCGGATAATCAACCTCTTACACTAGAAGAAGGTTTTTGCATTGAATAGTTACTCTAGAATAGTGAATCCAGAAGGACCGACAACTTTACAAGTCCTCAGAAGTACACACGGTCAAGTAACGGTCGTCAGCTAAAGCGGTTAAGTGCGTTGCTGCTAATGCCGAATGCATGGTTCGACTCCGGACTCTGTAAAAACTTTATTCTTACCGTCTCCCCTCGGAAGGCAATGCCAAACCACCGGGGTGTAATCTGCCTGGTACACCCTCTCTGGAGATGAAGTATATACACTTCCCGCGGTTCGAAGCCTGCGTTAAGCAGTGGGTTCTCTATGTTTGTATATTTCTATGTGTGTATATTTCAAACGCACAACACAAACATAGGAGAGAGGTCGCCAACGTCCGGAAACCAGATATGGCACATGAAGAAAAGGAAGAAGTAGCAGACGATCATAAGAAAGTTTAGATTCTTTACGAATTCAAACCGGATAGCTTAGCATCGGCAGTTATTCTGTTAACTTACTAACGCCCGGTTTTTCAATCGTTGGTTAACTATTAGTTCATAGTTAACTATTAGTTAGGTTAAAAATTACGTTTTTCAATTGCAGGTTAACGTAAAGTGTTGGTTACGTCGTGATTATGTTTACCAACACTTTCGCCCGGTTTTTCAATCGTTGGTTAACTATTAGTTCATAGTTAACTATTAGTTAGGTTAAAAATTACGTTTTTCAATTGCAGGTTAACGTAAAGTGTTGGTTACGTCGTGATTATGTTTACCAACACTTGGGGTGTGGGTTAACTATAGGTTGGCGAATTACTAACATTTTATAACAGTAAATTGTGACAGTTTTCATGGTTTTCATTCAGAAAAATTCAATAAGTTAATTAATTTTTTGAAATTATTAATTTTGTTATCTATGAATTATTACGATTGCGATATTAATAGGTATTGCATTGATGAAGAAATAAGGAGGCCAAAAAAAATTCTTTACAGGCCTAAGTTTTTTGAAGAATACAATAGTACTGACTTTTTTAATAGATTTCGACTTACGCCAAGAACATTAGAAAATATACTAGAGGAGATGAAAGATTAATTTCTTATCCTAGTCAATAATAATAGACGTTATATTAATAAACATATTTTTACTCTAGAAATCATTGCGTTTCTGCTCGAGACCAACTATTGGTAACGTTGAATTTTTATGCAAGTGGTTTGTTTTTAAGAACTACTGGAGATTTTTCTAAGGTTAGCAAATCTACTGCAAGTAAAACTGTATTACGAGTCAGTTTAGTTCTTACAGGTTTGCGACCTCAATATATAAAAATGCCTCAAAATGAAGAAGTGCTTAAAATTCGAAAAGATTTTTATAGTATCGTCAAATTTCCCAAACGCGTAGGTGCATTGAATTGCACACATGTGAAAATACAGTCACCTGAATGTGATTATACTGAAATTTTTCGTAATTGAATATTAACAAAACAAATTTCTTTTATTAATATTGTTAAATGCATTCTCAACTCAGGTCTAAATCGCATCTTTCTCTTTCCAAGTAAAAGCACCAGTCTTTTCGGATTCTAAAACATTTTTATGTTGCTCTACAATAGTAACCAAAAGTTCTTCTTCCTCTTGAGTATAATTTAAAACACGCTATTTTCTATTTGCTTCCATATCAGAAGAATAATACCTATATAAGATAGCATTATAATTATTTATTTTATAGGTATTTGTTTATATCAAATATTTCAATATAACTATTAATAAAAATCTAAAATTATCATTGCTTATCGTTTCGTAACAGATTTTAATAAAAATGAAAAACAATAATTTATTATTATGAACACCAATAAATACTACTATACTATCTAGTGACTGTAATAAATACAATCATACAACGACACCTGTCAACCTACTGCCAACTACACTCAAATATTTAGGGTTATAATCATGTTTAATAGTTCAGATGTACTGTAAACTAGAAGTTACCTTACCAACACCTAAATATAAATTGAAAAACGCAAGTAAATTCTAACTATAGGTTAACTTGCAAGTGAAGGTAACCAAACTAAAAAGTTAACCAACGATTGAAAAACCGGGCGTTTGGGTGTGGGTTAACTATAGGTTGGCGAATTACTAACACTTTATAACCGTAAATTGTGATAGTTTTCATGATTTTCATTGAGAAAAATTCAATAAGTTAATTCATTTTTTGAAATTATTAATTTTGTTATCTACGATTGCGATATTAATACGTATTGCATTGATGAAGAAAGAAGGAGGCCAAAAATAATTCGTTACAGGCTTAAGATTTTTGAAGAATACAATGGTACTGACTTTTTTAATAGATTTCGACTTACGCCAAGAACATTAGAAAATATACTAGAGGAGATAAAAGATTTAATTTCTTATACTAGTCAATAATAATAGGCGTTATATTAATAAACATATTTTTACTCTAGAAATCATTGCGTTTCTGCTCGAGACCAACTATTGGTAACGTTGAATTTTTATGCAAGTGGTTTGTTTTTAAGAACGACTGGAGATTTTTCTGAGGTTAGCAAATCTACTGCAAGTAAAACTGTATTACGAGTCAGTTTAGTTTTTACAGGTTTGCGACCTTAATATATAAAAATGCTTCAAAATGAAGATGTGCTTAAAATTCCACAAGATTTTTATAGTATCGCCAAATTTCCTAAATGCGTAGGTGCATTGGATTGCACACATGTGAAAATACAGTCACCTGGATGTGATTATACTAAAATTTTTCGTAATAGAATACTAACAAAACAAATTTCTTTTATTAATATTGTTAAATGCATTCTCAACTCAGGTCTAAATCGCATCTTTCTCTTTCCAGGTAAAAGCAACAGTTTTTTCGGATTCTAAAACATTTTTATGATGTTTTACAATAGTAACTAAAAGTTCTTCTTCCTCTTGAGTAAAATTCATGGCACGTTATTTACTACTTGCTTCCATATCAGAAGAATAATACCTATAGATAGCATTATAATTATTTATTTTGTAGGTATTTGTTTATATCAAATATTTCAATATAACTATTAATAATAATCTAAAATTATCAATGCTTGTCGTTTCGTAACAGATTCTGATAAAAATAAAAAACAATAATTATTATGAACACCAATAAATACAATCATACAACGACACCTGTCAACCTACTGCCACTACACTTAAATATTTAGGGTTATAATCACGTTTAATAGTTCAGATGTACAGTAAACTAAAAGTTACCTTACCAACACCTAAATATAAATTGAAAAACGCAAATAAATTTTAATTATTTTTCATTTTTATTAGAATCTGTTACGAAACGATAAGCAATGATAATTTTAGATTTTTATTAATAGTTATATTGAAATATTTGATATAAACAAATACCTACAAAATAAATAATTATAATGCTATCTATAGGTATTATTCTTCTGATAAGGAAGCAAATAGTAAATAACGTGCTTTGAATTTTACTCAAAAGGAAGAACTTTTAGTTACTATTGTAGAGCAACATAAAAATGTTTTAGAATCCGAAAAAACTAGTGCTTTTACTTGGAAAAAGAAAGATGCGATTTAGACCTGAGTTGAGGGCATTTAACAATATTATCAAAAGAAATTTGTTTTGTTAGAATTCTATTACGAAAAATTTCAGTATCATCACATTCAGGTGACTGTATTTTTACATGTGTGCAATCCAATGCATTTGGGAAATTTGGCGATACTATAAAAATTTTGTCAAATTTTAAGCACTTCTTCATTTTGAGGCATTTTTATATATTGAGGTCGCAAACCTGTAAGAACTAAACTGACTCGTAATACAGTTTCACTTACAGTAGATTTGCTAACCTCAGAAAAATCGTCAGTCGTTCTTAAAAGCGAACCACTTGCATAAAAATTCAACGTTACCAATAGTTGGTCTCGAGCAGAAACGCAATGACTTCTAGAGTAAAAATATGTTTATTAATATAACGCCTATTATTATTGACTAGTATAAAAAATTAAATCCTTTATCTTCTCTAGTATATTTTCTAATGTTCTGGGCGTAAGTCAAATCTATTAAAAAAGTCAGTACCAGTAAAGTCAGTAATTATTTTTGGATTTCTTATTTTTTCATAAATGCAATACGTATTAATATCGCAATCGTAATAATTCATGGATAACAAAATTAATAATTTCAAAAAATGAATTAACTTATTGAATTTTTCTGAATGAAAACCATGAAAACTGTCACAATTTACGGTTATACAGTGTTAGTAATTTGCCAACCTATAGTTAACCCACACCCCAAGTGTTGGTAAACATAATCACGACGTAACCAACACTTTACGTTAACCTGCAATTGAAAAACGTAATTTTTAACCTAACTAATAGTTAACTATAAACTAATAGTTAACTATGAACTAATAGTTAACCAACGATTGAAAAACCGGGCGATAGATTTTGAATAAAATCATTGTTTTAAGTATTTGTTGATACTCACAAAATATAAAATCATCATTTACATATTCAATCGGTACCACCAGTACAAACTGCGCGATGCGATGGCTTCACTTGCAATTATTATTATTATTATTTGAAAAACTATTAAAAACATCAAAAAAGTGTAAGTCAATGTATAATTTAATAAACAGTGTATTCCTTCAATGAAAGTAATATAAAAAGTAAAAGAAAATAAAATAATTCAATAAGTACTTTGTGAGTTAAACAATTTTTGTTTACACGTCCACAAAAAATCATTTATAGTTTATCACTTACATAATTTATTATAAAAGCAAATAATTACTATTAAAAATTTAACCTTGAAATTTCGATGGTACCTGAAACAATTCTATACCTGGTGTTAGGCCGGAAGTACTATAAATCGTAAAATTGCGTGATTTAAAATAAAAAATTATTCCACCAAAATTAATCCAAAAATTAAAAATATTGTATTGCGTAAAATAAGCACATCCAGTGCTATAATACACTGTACACTGTAGTTATGTGTTGATATTAACTGTTATCTTTAGAATTTATTTACAACAATATAAAAGTCAGTATAAAGACGGCTTCAGAATCTTTAATAAGCTAGAAAATGATAAGCCGGTTTATTGATAATCAAATTGCTTTCTATAGAGCTTCCTTTCGAGACAGAAAAGATTTGGTTCCTGTATTGAAAAACGTTTGGTAAAGTAGATTTCTTAGCACACAAAAATTTTTGTGAAATGTTGCAAGTTTTAACCTATATTTGGATTTTATAATGGAGTATAACGCCTGCCTTACAATCCTTTCTGCATTTAAATATTATCGCATGATATCTTTTTATTTCATTTTAAATCTTTTAATATTCTAAATCCGAAAAGTAAGAACTCGAATAAAATCATAAGTGCAATAATAATTTTGTTATAATACTTATGTAGTATAGCGTAGCGTGATGTTCACGAGTAGAATGGCAAAAATTGCTTTATTGGCGATATATTGTTTTATTGCTTGAGTTTCGGCAATGCTAGCATGCAAGCACACCAATTAAACAATGCTTTCAAATTATGTAAATTTAATCAATTGATTTGTAGTTCGTTCAATTGATGTGGTAATCTTGTAATAGTAACCGTACCAATATCAGTATATAGAACTAAAGATAAACTAAACATTTTTTAAATCTAGAAACACTTTTGCACCAAAAAATACCATTATTAAAATTTCCAATCAACTACTACTTTACAAGATCGAATTAAATAATATACAAGATAAACAGAAGTTTGCTCGCACTTAAGCCACACTCCATTCAGTTTTACATCATACATACAATGTAACGTTGACAGGGGGCTGAGTTACGATATTTCATGAAAACCGCAATTTAAATCCAGAATTTCTATCAGTATTAGGTTCATTGCTCATAAAGTTTTTCACGATTCTGTTGTTTATTTTTAATTCACTTTTAATTTAAATTACTTTGAATCATTTTAACATTTCACCTTTTTACTATTATATCCAAAATTTGAGGAAAACTTAATTAAGGCTTGGTTTTTGATTGGCATACAATCTTGTAGTAGTTTGTTACCTTATAGGTAGCTGTTTTTATTTCTGATCTTTACCTTGGTCTTGCATTTTGTAATATGTTTTAACTTTGCATTATATTTTAATTCGATTGCATTAGTCATTGTTTTATATTATCTAGCTTTTTGAACAATATGAGTGCTTTTGTATCTCTGTTCTATAATATTTGTAATAATTTGCACCAAACTGTATAATGTTGAAAATTTTGGTAATAAGGCATATAAAAAATATGGATCTTTGAGAGATATTAAGGAAGAAGTATTTTCAAGAATGCAATATGGTGTTTATATGCGAAATTGCGTAAAATAAACAAGTTATCAAACTCATAGAACATGACACGAATGCAAATTTTATTCATAATGTTTTCAAATTATTTCAAATATTTATAAACTAGAAATCAAATTATTGCAATATAAAAATATATTGTCGTGTTTTGAAACCGTAAAAATTTTGTTTTGTTTATATCGTAAATTATTATTTTAAAGTTTATTTTGTTTTGAGTTGAAATTTGGAACATACTGTAAAGTATGCGTGAAAGTCAACGAACTGTACTGATGTTCGTACGTTGAGATATAATAATTTTGATAATTTGATTGTGTAATGAAATAAATTAGTTTTTTTGTAAATTTCACGCTCACAATTATATTTGTTAAATTTAACATTTCTAAAATCGTGAGAAAGTAGTTTTAAAAAAATATTAAGTTACATTGAGCGGGTAGTTTTCAAACTTTAAAAGAAACGTTAGAAAACCTACCGCCTCAATGACATTTATGAGTATTTATTAGTTTTAGTTAATTTTAGGAATAGTTGCAAAGGGTGTGAACCATTTGCGGGCCTGATAGAATTTTTTTAATTGTAAGTTTGGGGTGTAAAGAAAAAAGACAGTTCCTTCTTTGCAAGGAAAAGAAGCGCATCGTGGTAGTTTTGACCACGGGTGGTTTCAAAAAGAAACCACATATTTAAGAAAAGTTCGTTGTTATTTGGCAACAAGTGGTGCCAAATAAATTATTGCTTGCTGAAATTAAAGCAAGTACTATATTACGATATTGAAAATCTTGTCAAGTCAATCTTGCCAAGACATAGAGGGATTGTGCGACTAATTTCTTTCTTTGTTAAACGAAGTGCATAGTGGAGTCGTAGACTCAATTTCGTTTCGACATTTTGTTTTATATAGAAAACGAAATCTTTCATCACTTGGATCGTCTCTGTACATCAAAAGAAGAAAGAATAATTTCGTGTACCGGGTGAAGTGCGTGAACATTATTTACACCCACAGCCGTTGTTAAAAATTCGTCAGGTCTAGAGATTGTTAAGACTTGTTAATTGTATGTAAGTTAATGTCTTTAGATTACTTTTCATCAATAAATTAAATATTTATAATTTGTATGGTATTTCTTTGTTTATTCGCTAATTGTGTAAAAAATACTCAAACCACCCCTAGGTTATTTATAGAGTCATCCTAGCCGGAGCTCAGAAAAAATTAGAAAACAAAGAAGTTACCATTACAATTGGCGCCCAACGTTTAGCTCGAATTTTTGAGATTTCTTTTACAAATTTTGTAAATTAAAATAGATTTTTGTTGTTATTTTACGTAGATTAATATTTTTCTTATTAATATTACAAAGTAGATTTTGTGTAGAATTAAGATTTAGTTGAAATTTATTTTGCATGCACTTAAGATCAGGATTAATTAAATTGAATATGGACGAAATTAAGAATATGTTTTTCAAACTGGAGAAAGATCTTATTGAAAAATTTAATACCAAATTTGAATTAATCGAAAACCGATTAAAAGCAATAGAGGAAAATTTAGATAAGAATAGGGCTACCTGTAGCAACGGTAGAATTGAAATGTTACAAATTATCGAAAAACGTTTCGAACCAGTAGAGTCAGAAGTAGATTCGGTGATTAAAGAAATAGATCAAAATAGTAAGGCAATAATAACAGTCGACAACGAGGTCGATCAATTAAAAAAGGATTTTTCTAAATTAAAAATTCAATTAGATAACGACACGAAAAATAAAGATGGTATTGTAAATCGCACAGTTTTTACAAATTTTGATAAGAAAGCACCTATTTTCGACAATAAGAAAAAAGGTGAACATCCGGTACAATTTTTAAAATCTTTAGATATTTATTTATTTCGTGCAAATATGTCGGAAGAATTAAAGGTACCAACGGCAATTGAATGTTTAGATGGCGATACCAAAATCTGGGCTGAACGTCATTCAGGGAAATGGGCAAATTATAATGAATTCAAAACCGAGTTTACAAATGAATTTTGGTCACAAAAGATTCAAAACAAAGTACGGCTTGAAATTTATGAACAACGTGGGTACAAAACAAGTCAAGGTACTATGACGCATCACGTCTGGGGTTGGATAAATCGAATTCAACATTTGGTTCCCTCTTTTCCGGAGGAAAGCTTTGTTGAAGCGGTATCTAAGCATTTTTCACGGGATATCGAATTGCATTTGGTAACATCCAGAATCAAGACCATTGATGAATTTTTAAAAATCATTGAAGATCTTGACGAAGTCAATAAGAATAATAACCGCGGGTTTGAACTAAATAATAGGTTTGCGGCAATGGGAAGCTACGATAGGAGCAATTCCAATAGGGAAAATTTTAGATCAGAAAATAGGTTTAACAGGACTCCAAATCGCGAAACTAACGTTACGAGACCGGGGGTAAATAGAAACATTGATCGTGAAACAGTAGCAATTATTCAGCAGCCTATCCAAGAAACAAGACCGATAATCCAAGAAATAAACAGCGAACCGACGTCGGAAAACTAAATTTTCCTGAACGGTCAGCTCTCATTTTTCAGGAAACCGTGTTAAGAGAGCGAAAAAATCATATAAAGTTTGTTAATAATTATTTTAAGCAGTTTCATACAATAAATAAAACAAAGATAAATGAAACATTTCCCGAACATGAAGACGAAATAGATAATGCGGACGTGGTTTATTTACCCAAGATTTTAGTTAAACTAGAAAATATCAAGCATTCAGTTTTAATTGATACCGGCAGTACAGTGAGCGTGATATCGGAGGACGTTTTTGAACATATTCAATTAACTAATGGAAATTTGCCGATTTTACCAGCGACAGGAATGGCAATACAGGGGGTGACGGGTAAAATCACTAAAGTTAAACGGCAAACATTATTAAATATAGAAATTGAAAACCTACGTCAGACAGTAGTATTTCTAGTAGTAAAGGGGCTAAATATTCCTGTAATCCTAGGAATGGACTGGATGACAAAAAGAAACGTGAAAGTAGATATAAAAAATAAACGACTTGCTTTTGAAAACAACGGCCAGTATTATAAAACCCCTTTCGATAATACGAATAGTACGTGCAGCATTAGATCTGCTAAAATACAACTACATGCGGACGAAAAGTATCAAATGCAAAATACTGAACCATTCAAATCGCAATATATCGGTTCGGAAGGTAAACCATCTTCAATTTTATCAGACCACGGTACACAATTTACAGGTAGGAAGTGGATAAACGGAATGCAAACAGCCGGCATAGAAGTTAAATATTCATCTGTATACCACCCAGAATCAAACCCGGTGGAACGCGTAATGAGGGAGTTAGGTCGTTTATTTAGATCATATTGCTATTCTAAACATTCAAATTGGCCCAGGTATGTGAGTGACATAGAAAATTGGTTGAATGGTGTCGAAAATGACTCAACGGGGTTTTCGCCCATGGAATTACTCAAAGGCGAACGCCTTAAACAATTTTTAGAGAAATTTATAAATTTTCCGCTTCGTAGAGACCTAAACATTGAAACGAAAGTCATTTTAGCTCGCGAAAAGTTACTATCCAAAGCTCGGTCAAGGAAATTGCGGCACGACAATAATATAAACCCGCGAAAGTATGAACCAGGTGATTTGGTTTTGGTAAAAACACATTATCATTCATCCGCTTTGGATAAAGAAATTAAAAAATTCTTTTTATTATATGAAGGTCCTTACGAAGTATCCACGGTTTTAAATGAAAATGCCTATGTATTAAATTATCCCGGAACCGACTCATACAAAACTACTCAAAATGTGAAAAACCTTAAGCCTTATCATAAGAAAAGTGAACTAATTGTTTAAAAGGAAAAATTATGTTCGTAAATTATTGTAGGTAAGGTCTTTCTCTCTTGTTTGTAATGCTGTCGTATATTTTATGTTTGTATTTATAATGTAAGCAAAACTCACGATTTTAATATTTGTTCGCGGATGTAGTTTTTTTTTGTTTTTCTTTCTTTCGAATCAAATGTCGTTATGTAAGAATTTGAATCAAAAGAAAGAGGGGGTAACTGTAATGAAATAAATTAGTTTTTTTGTAAATTTCACGCTCACAATTATATTTGTTAAATTTAACATTTCTAAAATCGTGAGAAAGTAGTTTTAAAAAAATATTAAGTTACATTGAGCGGGTAGTTTTCAAACTTTAAAAGAAACGTTAGAAAACCTACCGCCTCAATGACATTTATGAGTATTTATTAGTTTTAGTTAATTTTAGGAATAGTTGCAAAGGGTGTGAACCATTTGCGGGCCTGATAGAATTTTTTTAATTGTAAGTTTGGGGTGTAAAGAAAAAAGACAGTTCCTTCTTTGCAAGGAAAAGAAGCGCATCGTGGTAGTTTTGACCACGGGTGGTTTCAAAAAGAAACCACATATTTAAGAAAAGTTCGTTGTTATTTGGCAACAAGTGGTGCCAAATAAATTATTGCTTGCTGAAATTAAAGCAAGTACTATATTACGATATTGAAAATCTTGTCAAGTCAATCTTGCCAAGACATAGAGGGATTGTGCGACTAATTTCTTTCTTTGTTAAACGAAGTGCATAGTGGAGTCGTAGACTCAATTTCGTTTCGACATTTTGTTTTATATAGAAAACGAAATCTTTCATCACTTGGATCGTCTCTGTACATCAAAAGAAGAAAGAATAATTTCGTGTACCGGGTGAAGTGCGTGAACATTATTTACACCCACAGCCGTTGTTAAAAATTCGTCAGGTCTAGAGATTGTTAAGACTTGTTAATTGTATGTAAGTTAATGTCTTTAGATTACTTTTCATCAATAAATTAAATATTTATAATTTGTATGGTATTTCTTTGTTTATTCGCTAATTGTGTAAAAAATACTCAAACCACCCCTAGGTTATTTATAGAGTCATCCTAGCCGGAGCTCAGAAAAAATTAGAAAACAAAGAAGTTACCATTACAATTGATTTTGAGATTAAGTAGTGATTTTGATTGAAAGTGAATGGTTATTTTAACTTATTATAAAGTGTTAGTAAAAGATAAAAATTGAGAAATTTTGAAGATTTTGATGATGATGATTTTGAACGATTTTGAACGACGACGTATTTGTTTGATAAGCCAGACAGCTGTGAAACGAAATACGCAGGAACATCGATGAGACCACATAAGATAACAAAACAAAAATTTTATGACCACATTTAAATAAAATTGAAACAAAAATTTTATGCGAAAATAAGAAATTATATTTTAAATTTAAAAAGAAGAGTTTTAAGCTCTAATAAATATTTTCATGTCACCTCCAGCTCACGATTTAAAACTTTAAATTTAGATAAATAACAATTTCTTATAAAATTAATACCAAGGAGACATCCCAATATGTACACCCAGTACCTGGTCAAAAAATTTAAACTATTTTAATATTTAGATTTGAATGAAATTTTATAATAATAATACACCCCTAAATCATTATTAATGTTAGATGTTTTACACGTTGAGTGATACATTGTTTATGATACCGTTCATCCGAGCGACGTTTGACAGAAATATTTCGTTCTGGGGTGATTTGAATCTGAGATTCATCCGAAAGTGAAAAATTATACTTACGTTTTTACAATCTGTATTTGTTTTCGTTATCTTCTATTTGTTTTTTTATCATAATGCTGGTGAGTTTTTTTTTTTTTTTTTACTTAAAGCGATGTCTTAGGGTTCTGGAGAAGATTTTAAGGACAGATTCTTTTAAAATTGTATTTATAGCCGCTATTCTGATCGTTTGTTTTTTTCTAAATTTGTCATCTTGTTCGGTAGTTATTCTCTTCTGTTCACAATTCTTTCTGCACTGACTATCTATAATCTCTTTCGTGAAATTTCTTAATAACTGAATCAGGAATCTTGAATATTTCAACTAATCTAAGCTATTTCACACTGTTATAGTGAGATTGTAAATAAAAATTCTACCTGCCCTTGCAGGAAGACAGTATTTTCTTCACACTCTGAAAAAATCCAGATTTTCAAAAGAATAGTGAAGAGGCCCACAATGTTAAAGCTAACCGATTTTATGCGGTGAGCGAGAGCGTGAATTGAATAACAATTCCTGCAGTACGGCTTCCCCGAAAAGAAACACAGATTATAACCTTCTTAATTCAAAAAAAGAACAGTCCGGTTAACAACGGCTGCCGGTAGCTCTGATGGATAGGGGGAGAGCGAGTCGCAGGTTCTTTTATATATTAGAAAAGAAATTATGAATATTTTTGGTTGCCTAAAAATTTATAAATATTGGCGCCACTGACTTTATTAAGCAACCTGTAAAAATAATTGTGGTATCAAGAAAACCCAAAGTCAGACAAGTTTCAAATTATATTGAACAAAAAAATAATAAATTCGCATCTACAGTAATTGACGATAGAACAAAAAATTATAATAATAATTTAATACGTATACCCCGCGCGCAGAATAGCTATTTTGCCTGCCGGTTTCCAATTGATTTCTAATACTTTTACTGTATCACAATTCAAAATATATTGTTGAAATAAAAAAATAATTTAATCGTTCCGGATGATTGTTAACATTGACTTCGTTGGCGCAACATAAAATTTTATTATACGACCTGATATGTTTCTCTTTTCTTTCTTGTTTATTGAAAGGCGGCAAGAATTTCTAATTGTCCTTTGACTCTTTTTTCTTTTGATATTGACATTCGACAAGGCGATATAATAGTTCTCAGACAAGAAGGCTTCCCAAAAGCAACTTGTAATTTTGACTTCCAAGTTCATAGATCAAATTCGAATCCTCCAGCAAAATAAATAAACCAAAATGAAGATCAAGGAAGAACCTATTCAAAAAATTGACAATAACTTCCTGGTCAACTATCACAATTTAGCTAAATTATTACCTGTTGTTCGGTTCTTTTGGAAATTCAATTATTTGAGTTAAACAAAGTTTCCAACATTTGCGATGTTAACTCTATCGATTATGGCTTGAAAGTGAAATATGTGGTTAAATCGTGTACGCATAATTTCTGCGTTTCCTATCTAAATTCGAAAAGAGGGGAATTTGTTTCTAATAAACTTCAATATACAGGGCCGCACCAAACTGAATGTTACAAGATTAAAACAAAGCGTATTTATTAACTTCAAATACAAGAGATCAAAAAAGTATAAAAAAGGTTGTCAATCGTTTACAATTATCGGCGTATTTGGCAAAAAGGTTATATAAAAAAAAGCGGCTCGTGAAGTAACTTTTCACTCGTGTGTAATATCTTTCTTACAACTCTCGTTACGTAATATACTATTAATTTAAAAGGTATTTAGATTATTTAACGAAAAAAACTAAAGTGTATAATTTTTTGACCAGGTACTTATAATGCCGAATTACATTGATCTATGATTAATAATTATTAAATAATCTTGGAAAAAACAAGTTAATTCAACGTTTTTTAATAATGTTTTTATTAAGCTTTCGACGTTAGTAAACGTCGTTGTATGTAGTTATATTTCACAAGTTAAAAAATTAATTTATTAAAGATTAATAATTATGTAATATATATGGGGTGGTCAGAATAGAAGTGAATCAAGTCCATAAATGCTGTTTATGAATTATCGAAACTTAACAGTACAACACGGAAACATGTAATATTATTATTGTGAGTAAAAAAGTAAACAACTTACATAGGATACCAAAAAAAACAAAGTGTGACTTAATCTACTTTTGTACTGAAGTAAAGTTATTAATTATAACGCATTAGAAACCATATAACTCCAAAAATTTCCAATATGGACTTAATTCCCTCCTGTTTTGAGCACTCCATATATTGTAGTGGTATTCTCCTTATTCGGGCAGAACCCTTTACTATCTCGAAAGATTTTACCTCGGCCAGCTTTTCTTTCGTCGTAGAGCAATGAGATTCTAAAATTCAAAAATGTAACTTAATCTTTGTACACCACCGAACATTTTAATTATGTCTATATTTAGATCCCCACACTTCCCACCAATTATCGTGTTAAAAGTAAAGGTGTAATCTTGTCTTACATAAAATTATACTGCTGTTTTTCATCTCTCAAAATGTGCTACTTTTATCAAATTTAGCTGTTATTAACTGTTAAGAATTCGAAAATCGAGCTTGTTACAAAATTACACCACAATATATTATAAGTACAATTTTACAGAAGAAAAATAATAATATTAAACGTCCAATAATGTAAAGATGTTAATCTATTATTACACTCATAACTGTATAAAGAATAATAATTATGCAAATCTCGAAGAAATGCCGCTTCTTGTGGATCGTAGGATACTCTGGAGACGATACTGTTATTTATATTTGAGCTTTATTGTCTACAAATGTATTCTATTTTGAACAAATTTTTATAGTTACATTTTAATTAAAAATATTTGGTACGTACTTTTTAGATTAAAATACGTCTTTATTTTTTATTTTACAATTTTTTGCCAATATTACAATAATCATTGACTCATAATTAGTAAAAAATACCAAATAGCTAATAATCTTATTTATATTATTATATGTAGTTGTACGATAAAAGATGGCAAACAAAAGAGAAAAAATTATTTATTCGGAAGCACGGAATATTATTCTACAGGTAATCGAATTTTTTGATCGTCAAAAAGAAACTGGTCAGTGGCTATTTCTACTACAATAAGCCTTTGAACTTGCTGCCGCTGCAACAGGAAAACCCTTGAGTTTTGTAAAAATACAGTTCATAAGGAAAGCAAATCAGCTGCCAGTACTATTTCTTTATTAAAAAGTTCAAGTAAGAAAAAAAACTGCTACTGTAAACAAAACACTAATTTAATTAGGTATTTTTAAAATTGATTTTTATAAAATATTTTAAATCGAAAGATAAAGTTGATAATACAACCAAGACGAGATATTTTACGAAAGCAACTTTTAAGTAATGGTTTTCATTTTAATAAATTGTCATAATTGTCATAATACTTAAACACATACTTTTAATTTAATGCAAAGATGCAATAAGTATTGTAGCTTGGCGTTCTCGTTATTTGAGAATATTAAAATAAAATGAAGCAAATAGTGAAAATAAAAAACCTGTTACATTTTTGGACGAAACCTACATTCATCCATTATATGAAGTAAACAAATGTTGGGCGTCCGATGAAGTATCAGGAATTTACAAATGCGATCGATGTGTACAACGACATATTAGTGTTTGTTCACAATGTACGTAAGACATAAGATAAACATAACACATACATACAGTGGCGCAGCCAAGATTTTGTTATGCGGGGCCTAAAGGATGCGAGCGAAGCAAGGCGCGGAGCGCCGCAAGCGGAAGTTTTTCGGAAAAAGGGACGTGGTCATCTTATTTTCGAGTATAATTATTGTGTTACCACTGTTACCTATCTTTAATTAAAGTGAGAATTAAAGAAAAGCATTTCCGAAATAACTTAGAGCGAAAGATTTATCATTGATTGTTGTTGCCAATCTTTTTATTGTAATATACCTACCCTTATTTTCAATAAATAGCAGTCATTAAGATTAAGAATTGAAACTGATCGCTAATTATCCATAGTGAAGTTATTTTGTATTTGAAATTTTAGTAACCACTAAAAATCTGTTGACTACGCCCTTACTTGCGCCCTCTTTCCTAGTGCCGGACCACCCCTGTTAGCTCTTAAGTATAATAGGAGCCCCAGAACACCCGACCGACTACCCAATAATAAAACGAAGAAATCCAAGGATTTGTCTACGAACTCTTTAATGCGTTCGCCAGCATCCTCAAAGACGCCAGAAAGACCACTATAGATAAGCTTCAGTCAGCCGCAGACACCATCGCCATCAAATATCCAATCGCGAATGTTTAGACACCTTCTTCAACCGTGATCTCTACAGATTGCATTCTGGAATACAAACGGTCTCCTTGCTAAGAAATTCTTGCTGCTAGACTTTGCCCACACCCACGACCTGAACGTCATCATGGTCAACAAAACCCACCTCAGAAAAAGTAACAACGCCAAATTACCAGGGTACATCTTGTACCGTATGGATCGACAACATGCCCGAGGTGGAGGTACCGCCATTTACATCAAGACCTCCATCGAACATCACGAAGGACCTCAATTGGACCTAAATCACATTGAGACCACAACAGTCAACATCCACACGAAGAACCACGGATGGATTCAAACTTCGTCGATTTACAATGCACCCAACAGGCAAATCCTACAAGAAGATATCGCCGCCCTCCTCGACAGACCCGGAGG
This sequence comes from Cantharis rustica, assembly GCA_911387805.1. Lineage (NCBI taxonomy): Eukaryota > Metazoa > Arthropoda > Insecta > Coleoptera > Cantharidae > Cantharis > Cantharis rustica. Next base: position 35,361,941 of record OU426879.1, read on the forward strand.
GAAAATCCTCGCGGGCGACTTCAATGCCAAGCACTCGATCTGGGCCTGCAGGCACGTTAACCAAGCAAGAAAAACCCTCTCCACACTCGCCACGAATCTCGACTTCTTCATCGCTGCCCCGACAGCTCCAACCCATTACTTTCCGGCCGGCACGCCAACCATCATCGACTTCGCCCTCATCAAGGACATCCAGATGCAGTTTCATCGAACAACTACACAGGAGCTCACCTCAACCACTACCCAGTGCTTCCTCACCCGGGAGACGACATAAGGTCAAAGTTCAAACCAACGAGACCAAAAGTCTGATAGCCCACTTTACACGACTACCTTCTGCAAAACATGGACGTCATTTCTACCGCAAATAAATTGGAAAACTACGTTGAAGTACTTCAGGACAACATTTTGCGATTCATCCAGCACGCAACGAAGCAAATTGACGTCGCGGACATCAGAGATTGCTTTTTTCCGAAACTGAACGCACTTATCCAAAAAAAACGTCGAACCGAGAAACGCGCTAAGCGCGCTCAACGCACTCTTCACCTGGACGACAAACGACGATACAACCGCCTCAAAGAACAAGTCACCGAAGAAGTCAAAGCGCATCACGATCAGGAATGGGCTAACAAGATTGAATCGCTAAACTTCGAGAACCAATCCACCTGGAAAATGGCCAATGCCCTCATACGCCCCAAAAATCGCCAAACGCCCGCCATTACCCGCCTCGACGGTACGCAAGCCAAAAACAACCAAGAAAAGGCCGACACCTTTGCCAACCTGGAAACCCAGTGTAGCCCACTCAACGAGCGCCTCAACCACGACCATATCAAAATGGTTGATGATTTCATCGCGAGAACCCTTCCAATCAAAGACCCCACACCGATCGACCCAGCCTTCACAATAGAAGTCACCCAAATCATCCGATCCCTAAAGAACAGGAAGCACGCGGATTCGATGCGATCACAAATCGATCCCTCAAGGCGATGCCGCGCAAGATAGTCGCAGCCCTCACCGGCATCATTAGCGCCTCATTCCGACTTCTCTACTTCCCGCAGAAATGGAAAACTGCCAACGTAGAGGTAATCCCCAAGGCAGGACAAGACCCTCGGAAGCCTCAAAGCTACCGCCCCATCAGCCTCCTTCCGTCGCTAGAGAACGTCGCCGAAAGAGTTATCTCCACTCGAATCAAGCAAGCCATCTTCGACAAAAGTATCCTGCAAGACGAGCAGTTTGGTTTCCGACTAGGACACAGCACGGTCTAGCAAGTTCTCCGTCTGGTCGAACACATCTCCCTCGGCTTCGATAAGAAAGAATTCACCGCACTTGTCCTACTCGACGTATCGAAGGTCTTCGACAAAGTGTGGCACCAAGGTCTTCTCTACAAGATGCTCAACGCCAATATCCAACCAGCACTCGTCAAACTGGTGGCGTCATACCTAGAAAATCAGAAATACAAGGTGAAATTCAAAGACACCCGATCAACCGAGCGCTTTATCACCGTCGGAGTACCTCAAAGATCCATCCTCGCCCCGACCCTCTTCAATATCTTCATGAGCAACATGCCAGCTCCAAGCGACCCGAAGACGAAGATCTCGCTTTATGCAGATGACACGGCCGTCTACTCCTCCTTCAAAAATTAAGACCTCGCCACCGATCGCCTACAAAAAATCATCAACGAGCTCGAAGACTGGTTCGCAACGTGGCGCATCGAGGTAAACTCAACAAAAAGTACTGCGACAATGTTCAAGAAGAAACGAAAGACAGTTTGGTCTCGAACAAACATATTTATGTTTAAAAGACCAATCCCATGAACTAACTCTTCAAAGTACCTGGGAGTCACATTGGATTACAGACTACTGTAGAAAGATTACATCGAATCCGCCGCAAACCGGGGAAGAGCCATCTTCTCAAAGCTCTACCCGCTCCTAGCCTCAAACAACAAGATGTCTTCCGCAAACAAGTTGCGCATCTTCAAGGCCATTATCAGATCAGAATCGAAGACTCCATGCCACATCAAAAATCAGGCAGAAAAATTGTACAAGACCGCGAGTTTCTCGGACAACCCTCTCATCTCGCAGCTAAGACAATATCAACCCGGCCACAACCTAGGACACAGCCGGTCAAAAAACCACACAAAGACGCCCGGAACCAAATCGCACACCAAATCGCTCGCACCGCCCCATCGATACCAAGAGACCAAGTTCATCAAATACTCGGCACCCCAAACCACGGACCGCAGACGCACATCGCACCACCGCACCGCCCTTCTGGCCACATAACCACGCCCTCAGGAAAGTTCTTTAAATAAATACGGAAATACGGAAAATTATCTCCATGTACCAAAAACCCAGCCCGATCAAGCTTAGCACTTCAAATGAGGAATTACACCTCAGTAAATCCCAACGCCCGCCGCCCACATTAGATGAAGGAGATATACGGATCACCGTGGAACTCCATATCGCCATCGACGCTCATCATCGTCATCATCGTAGTGCTCATATGCGACAATTTGGTAAATCCGCCCCTGGGGGCCCGAAGATGCCAGACCTAAGTTAACTGGCTTGGCTGATTAGCTACCAACAAGCAACAAGTACCTACACTAAAACAGTACCTAACTACAATCATATTGAACAGTTGAACATAATCATTGGTTACTGTCATAAGTTGAAATAAATTGACGAAATTGACATAAACATAACCCATCAACGTCGGTTTTGTTGTACTTGTCTTGATCTTCTTCGTAACAGTAGAAGCAGTAAAAACTAATGTTGTATTTGTGAATTTAACATTATGGTCAAAATTTAAACCGCACAGTTAATTAAAAATAACGCAGAAATGCTTTTCATGCACTAGCATCAAAATAACTAATTTGATCAAATTTAATTTTCAATTGTTGAATATAAAATTTAAAAATATTTTTATTTTGCTATACACATGCGCAGTTTCATATATTTCTTATGTTCATTGTAAACACTTTTGCGGCTTATGTAAAAATTATGTTTTATGCTTATGCACGTCTTATGTTTTATGTAGAGGGTGGTTCAAATTCGAATGTTCTTATGAGGAATTTGGTAACTATAAGAGATATGGAAAAATGGATAGCGCATCTTCAATCTCTTTTTTTGAGAAAAGTTTAATGGTAAAAACCGGAACCCGATATCTTTTTTCTATTTCGAGTTATAGCCAAAAGTTCACTTTTTAGACTTTTCGTTAAATACCGATATCTCGGTTGTTTGTAAAGTTATAGAAAAATGATTTTAAACACATCTTTTTTAGACACTTCTTTGAGTAGAATAAATTGGGCTGGAGGAATTTTAAATATAATATTTATTTGTTTCCGAGTTATAATATAAAGTTGTATTTTTTTTAATGGAAATCATAGTTGGCTATGACATATTTAAATAGAGTTTTTTATCCTCTTTTTAATTATATATAACATGTGGGTCTGTTATTTTAGTTTCACCTCATTATATTAAAAAATGTTAAATAAAAATAAAAGACCGGAAAATTAAACGTTGGCTTCGTCAAGACAAAACACGACTATAGAAAATCATTGCGCCATCCATTTTTCCATATCTCTTATAGTAGTTACCGAATCCCCCATAAGAACATTCGAATTTGATACATTGCGAACAAGCAACAGTGCATGCAGGTGGTTCATATAGATTTGTTACCACTCTAAACAAATAAATAAACCACCTAGTAGTAACAGCCAAAAGATCATGGTTAGACACAAATGAAATTTTTAAAACAAAGCAAATACGAAAATCAGAATTAAAATTGCTATTCAAGCAATATATTCTTATGCAAATATTTATTATGATGACGAATTATGGAAATTCGATTGAATTCTTATAGAGCCTTATGAAAAGAGAAGTTGCAATAAATAATATTGTACAACGAGCTAACGATATTCACAATTAATTAGAACTGCGTGTTGGGAAATAACCCAGGAAGATGGGAAAAACAATGCAATCATGTTAAACAATTGCTGAAGATATATAGATAAAAGGTGCCTTATCTGAGGAAGTTGTGAAGACTTCAGAATTTACAGTCAATACTGGTGATACAATACGATGATATAAATCATCATTTTTTTAAATTGAAATTAAAAGTGATTATTAGTTTGATTAAAAACAATTTTGGAATTTTTTTGTTAATAATTTCAATAACTGCGATAAAAAATGAGTAGTGTTCTTAAAAGAAATTTTATGTACCGTAAAATGAGGTGACTTTAATCAATTTAATTTGTATTTCGCATATATTAGATTTGATTGTTTATAACTTTAAAGTTAAAAAATACCAAATGATTGGTGATGGCATGCAGAGACGATTTTATGCTAAAGAGAAATTAATTTTTTGTAATACGCGCAGTAAAAAAATAAAAACTTGCTGATCAACTTTACACCTCGAGTAGAGCCACTATACGTTTATACCTAAATATAATTTTGCAGTACTTATTAAAAACTTAAATAAAATTCTCTGAATGGCTTCATCCAGTTGGCCTTGTGAATAATGCTTATAATTTCTAGTTATAGACTTGGACCATCTGAAGCCAAAAATCGCCAAAATTTTCTCAAAATAACCAAAAAACTATTGAATATAAGAATCAAAGTCGCCCCTCAGTTATGATCAAAGTGACCCCACGACGGTTTAACAAGAGTTTTAACCACATGATAGTTTTTTTTGTAATGTTTATTTTAGGTTATATGTTCTCAAGACATGCCTGATTAAAAATACATAATTAAAAAATACTATAAAATATTACCAACCTTTGCAGATTTGAAGTTATAACAACTAAAAAAATCTTCTTAAGCGTTTTTGATCAATTTATCGCACGTTAACTTATAAAAAAACTATTTTCACAATGATTTTAAGATCTGTAAGCGTAGACGTAATTAATGCAATTGAAGCGGTAATTTCAAAATGTACCAGTGCGCTGCTAGCGCGGTTGCAGTTTGTAGTGGGGGTAGTTATCAAAGCCGCACCGTGATATCAAAGTCGCCCCAATTTACAGTATTATTTTAGTAATTTTTTTACGTTGTTTTGTATATTTCTGAATAAAAATTCATTTTAACTTATTATTTACTAAATTTTTTCCTGCGGTGCTTATTTAGTAGTATTAGTTGTGGTAACGATTTTTACGTATTTTGTGACTGCAATTTTTAACCAAATAATTTATGAATTTTAAATAATTAATTACTCCAAAAAATTTCTTTATCTGAGTGTGTATTTTTAATTTTACTAGCGCCAGACACGGGTCCTGAAATCGCTTTTAAGCTTGGTGGAGTTGTATTTATTGATAAAATACCTTATTCTATAAGTATAAGTGTAGGCAAAAATCATCCTTTAATGTTATTCATAAGTATTAAATAAGCTACTAGTACTTTTCAACATTATAATGATAGTATTATATGTATTATGCAACTCACTCTTGAAATTAAAATAATGCCGAAAATCGCGACTACCTTTGTCAAATTATAAACATTTTCTACAGCAATTAGATAATATAATGTTTGTTCTTGTAAAGTTTTTCTCTATAATCTATATTTTTAAAGTTAAACTAGCAGGATAGCTGTTTGAAGCCTAAGAACTGCGGTCATCCGAGTTCCACCTTGTTTCATTTTGAAACTCGTGTATTTTTCAGCAATATTTTTTCTATTGTTTTGCTTATGTGTGTTTATCATATAATCTAACCACAGCAGTAGTTACAGAGTAAAAATTTTGTGTTCGAATTTCGAACTTGTTGGAATTTCTTAGCTCAGTCTTCCGATGTGCAACAATATGTTGCAAATTTCGAAATTAGAAACTGTCACATGGACGGCCATCATCTGGATGACGCCAAATAAACTTCCATCAACTGGACATCGGTTTTCTAGGCGCCGGCGCTTAGTCAATGGGCAACTCTTTGTCGCGTACCGCAACTTGGTTTAACAGAAAAATGCAGAGATGCTATAACTTAAGGTAAACTTTCTCATGTTTTCAGTAAACTTTGATAAAACAGAATCACCAAGTAGCCATGGAGTTAATTGATAAGACGGAATAAAATATCATATAAATAAAATACTAACCTAAATAAAACCTAAATAATGAATTAATTGTCTTTAATTAAAAACAAGCGACACTTCCGATAAGTCTAGAGTCAAATTGATTTAATCCAAAAACAAAATTAGAGTACAAAGCAACGATTAATTTACAAATAAAATATCTCGTCGAAGATGTTCCTAAAATGCTGGCCGCACTACCCTAAATTAAATATAATCCAATTCGTAGTGTTTCAGTCATTGGCATATTAACAAGTTAAGGAGTAAACTATTCAAGCTCCTTTAAACACTTATTTTTAAAAACAATTAATTCGATTAATCAATGGATACGTGGTTTAAGTAGTGAAGTTCGATATTAACGATATTTTATAAAACCCAAAAAATGTACACATACATTTTAGAACTAAAATGTTTTTAAGTTTTCACAAATATAATACACGATATGTTGTATAATTATCGCAAACGTTTTTACCATTGTAACAACCCAAGAAATTTAAAACTAAAATTTTTTTGGTTGTTCGTATAGTTTTAGTAAGTAAAAATATTTTAAATATTGTAAAAAAATATTAAGTTGATATTAATTAAGTCATTATTATTATAACATAATTATTAATATGTTATTATTAGCTAATTTGCACTCGGGGATTTTAAAGTAGGAAATAAGTTGCAAAAATGATATAATCATTTTTGGAAAATAAACAAATTAGTTCCGAAATTTTTTCCGTTTTTAGTGAAATGATCTAATCGAAAACACTTACAAAATTTACACGTGGATGAGCTTATTTCCTTAAATTATTAAGAAAAACTTAGAGCCAAAGTTTTGATCACTTGGAAATATTAATGCACGTGTCTATTTTTGAAAAATAAGGTAAATAACCTCTTTAATTAGTTTGACGTGGCTGCCTTACACAGATTATGATTTGTCAAGGGGGGAGACCTTTAAACAAAAATTAGGGAGGAGAATCAATATAAAAAAAAGGCACACATACAAAATTGTGTGGCAGACAGTGAGCAGGTTTTGACTCATTTAGGGGAACTGCTGTTTCAATTTTAACTTGAGTTGAGAAAATTTGAGTAATTTTCTTTTGTGTAACTTCGCGATTTGAATATTTAAGTTCAGTGCGAATTTAAATTAATTATTTTAGTTATCACTTTAACTAATTGAATTCGGTTTACAAATTTGAGACGTGTTGATTTTTATATATAAGTGTTTGTGTTTAAATGGTAGGGACTTTGAAAATTCTTTACTTTTGTTTTCTTGAAGTTGTCAATAACGTGACAACTTATATTTTTTTTGCATTTTGGAACTAATGCGTGTTTATTTGAAATAATTTTTTTTTATTTTGGTTAATGCATTAAAATTAGGATTTAATGTAAACATAATTTGTTTTAAGTATTTTCGTGCAGTTATTTTTTTTTTATTATTAAGTTTAAATAAATATTCACTGTAAGTTTAACATTGGGAGTTTTTTTTTGATATTCTTATTTCTTTCGAACGACGCAAACAATTTTTAAATTTATCGTTAGCCGTCGGTTCACGTTTCCAGAAAGAGGAGGGATTGGTGAAACGAATCTCCAGTAGCTACCAAAAATAAATATTACATTTTTTTTTAAGTGATAACGAGAAGAAAAGTTCATTAGCATTGAGAATAAGGGATGGTGGCAGCTTTATTAAAAATAAATATTTCCCTATTTCTCAGGAACTCGATTTAAGTTAGCACTTTGATCTAACGTTGGAGCATCTCAAAACTTCGGCTTAGAACATGAAAAATTAAAAATAAATAACCAACCAAAACCCCGTAGGTTACACCATACTATGGCATCATCGGGCAATGAACTAGAAAAGAAGGGTAGAAAAAATCGTATTGACCAACTTTCTTTACTGAAATTACTAGTTTTGAAAATTATGTAATTTATTATTTAAATTAAGATGGTTTCAAGAGGAATTTAATATCTTTACAATGTATTTTTTTATGCTAAGAAGTATCTTTTCTTGAAATAATTTTCAACAGAATCCTTGCTATGGTATAAAATCAAATTTTACCTAAAGTAATAACACTTATAAATGTACAAAGTGTTCTCTACTCTATAAAACCATCTTGCATCCATTGACTTGGATCATGAAGTTTGGTAAAATTTTACTTAGTTTTTCAACAAGAACGCAGTAATATATTTCTTTTGTCTAGACTATTGTCGAATTAAATTAAGGAATATTTCTTTTTTAAGTTATGAAACTGTATTCACAAAGATGTTTGCGTCTTGAAGTTCAAGCAATTTAAATATTAAAAATACAACGGCACTTCTGTTGTGTAATTAGAGTTGGAATAATAGTTGTCTACTTCTAACGCCATTAAATGACCTGAAAGCACAACATTCATAAAAGTTTACTTGTACTGTTCCATAATTAATTGAAATATCATCCAATATTTTTATCGAATAGTTTTACTCAAAATACACACACGGACAAGGTAATAATAAATTGTATCCCCTAAAAATTACATTAAAAATTTATTTTATTTCAATAACATACTTGCAATAAAAATAATAATTCTTAAGGAAAATATAAAACATAAAACAAAAAATTAGTTTCACAAATAACATTCCAGTCAAAAAACACTGCACTAAAATTAAACACTATATCATTCTTTGGTAACTTTTTAATATATGGGAAAAGTGTAAAAATTTATGGTTAAAACAAAAGTTCATGCTCTTGTTCATTTCAGCGCACATAAAATATTATCTTCGCTCTCGTTTATCTACAAAAGGAAGGTAATCAGCAAAATAGGTTGCTGCTTCTAGCGATCTTGCTTTATCTGATGTATTTTGGTTGTAGTCTTTGTTCCTCTCATACTAAATTGCCTGTCATCATTCTAACATTGCAGAACACTTCATTTCAACGTCAAACTTTAGATTGAGCGAGTAAAAAAGTTTTGTCTTTGCGCTTTTTCGACATTTAGTAATTCCCTTTATCATTGAGAACCATAACGAACGCACTCTTGCATTAAAGTTGTTAGTTTTAATAGGCAGAGCATTAAAAAACAATGTCTTTTATACCATCTCGACTCAACTTAAAATATTTAACGCGACAAAACACTTGGAATAACTTCTTTAATAAATAATTGCTAAAATTAACAAAAATTATTGCCACATTAAAGGTACATAAATTACAATTTAACATTTTTGGTGCTAAATTAATTTTTTTAAATTTCTATAAAATATTGCGTGAAGGCGTTAGAAGCAATTTTAGAAGAGGAAATGCATACAAAATTTAACTGTCGCCATTACTTTGATTTACATTTATTTAGATAGGATAGTTTTGGCACAAAATGGAGGTTAGTGTTATATTGCTATTATTTTCAAAAAGTTTTAATGACTTTACCTAACTTCGAAAAAAATTTTCGGTAAGTAGGTACTTCTCTACCACTAAATAAATTAAACTTTTTAGAACATAAAATTAATATTATTAGTACTAGGTATAATAATTTTTTAAATATTATTTGCTTTAAAGTTTAACATTTCTTCGAGGTATGCAAACCTATTATAATATACTTATTTTTTCTTTTGTAAATAAAATGATGAAGTGTTTTCGTTCAAAATAATATGAAAAAATTGAAGAATCTAATAAAAATGACCCGCTTCTCTTAAACGTCATGAAGAAACCTCATATTCATATGTCACAACCTTACTTACCACTTTTTAAAATAAGGAGTTGATGACATATAGAAGAGCAGCCACCTTATAACGTGACTTTCATACATCAAATTTAGTGAACTCGTGAGCCTATAACAATTTCGTTCCCCATTTTGCACATTTATAACGTTTTATTAATAGTAATTTGCCTATACCGTCGTCACTCTTACCAAATTTAAACAATAAAGTTTTAATGGCATAAGTAATTTAAGTTAGAAATTTTCATTAACAAAATTGATTAATGGTTATAAAACTTGAGCTTCTTTTCGTAAACAAATTCTTAGCAATAGGTACATTTTTAATAATACTGCAGGTATTTTGGAATAACGCGAGTACTCACAACTAGTACGTATAGGAGGGGTTCGAATTTGAATCTAGATCGAGAAACATTATTCAGCACATCCCCTCGCTGAATTGGTAATTCCGATTGATAAAACATCAACTACCTTCTGTTTTAAAAGATTTAATTTATAGAAAATATATTCCTTAACTTTTTCTTTCCAAACATCAAACGCTAACTCATTCCCGGCCAGCTTCTTTACTTGCGACCGACAACATTTTAATAATTACACTAAAGTTTAGTTGTTCAGTTGTTCAGTTGCAGGTTAAACCAAAAAGTTTAGATTAACCAATAATATTTCTTAAAAATCAGCCTTTCAATGTATTTTATTGCTTAATCCAAATTTCCTGTTTTAACTTACAACTGAACAGCTAGAGCATTAGTAATATTTAAAATTACTCACTTCTCGCTCCTTTATGGTTTCTAAAATTAGTAAAGTACATTATTATGAATATATCATATGGTTAAGGTTATTAACATGTAAAATATTTAATAAATTAATTTTTTAACTTGTGAAATATAATTAAATAATCTTGGAAAATAATAAATAATCTTGCATTGTATTAAAATATTCTGTTGAAGACGTTCACCAACGTTGAAAGCTTAATAAAAACATTATTAAAAATCGTTTAATTAACTTGTTCATTCCAAGATTATTTAATTGGTTATTAACATTTGATAATATTTTTTTATAAAATTAATTTTTACATGTTACATGAATTAAAATAAAATTTAATTTATAACTTTGTAATGGTAACTTCTTTGTATTCTAATTTTTCTTTCTGAGCTCCGGCTAGGATGACTCTATAAATAACCTAGGGGTGGTTTGAGTATTTTTTACACAATTAGCGAATAAACAAAGAAATACCATACAAATTATAAATATTTAATTTATTGATGAAAAGTAATCTAAAGACATTAACTTACATACAATTAACAAGTCTTAACAATCTCTAGACCTGACGAATTTTTAACAACGGCTGTGGGTGTAAATAATGTTCACGCACTTCACCCGGTACACGAAATTATTCTTTCTTCTTTTGATGTACAGAGACGATCCAAGTGATGAAAGATTTCGTTTTCTATATAAAACAAAATGTCGAAACGAAATTGAGTCTACGACTCCACTATGCACTTCGTTTAACAAAGAAAGAAATTACTCGCACAATCCCTCTATGTCTTGGCAAGATTGACTTGACAAAATTTTCAATATCGTAATATAGTACTTGCTTTAATTGCAGCAAGCAATAATTTATTTGGCACCAGTTGTTGCCAAATAACGAACTTTTCTTAAATATGTGGTTTCTTTTTGAAACCACCCGTGGTCAAAACTACCACGATGCGCTTCTTTTCCTTGCAAAGAAGGAACTGTCTTTCTTTCTTTACACCCCAAACTTACAATTAAAAAAATTCTATCAGGCCCGCAAATGGTTCACACCCTTTGCAACTATTCCTAAAATTAACTAAAACTAATAAATACTCATAAATGTCATTGAGGCGGTAGGTTTTCTAACGTTTCTTTTAAAGTTTGAAAACTACCCGCTCAATGTAACTTAATATTTTTTTAAAACTACTTTCTCACGATTTTAGAAATGTTGAATTTAACAAATATAATTGTGAGCGTGAAATTTACAAAAAAACTAATTTATTTCATTACAACTTACATAATTATTTTTGTTCAAAATCTATTTAATTGAATGATATAGTTTGTTACATACTGTTAACATTATGTTTTTAATTTACGATTCTCATCAGACAAACCTGGAAAAATTATTAAATTGTTGGAAAAGTTATGCGATTAAATTCAATATTTGATTAGAAGTCAAATCATTTTGACTTTTGTAAAAACAAAATTATGCCTACATGTAAAAATTCATTTTATAAAAAAAATATTATGAATATAGTATATAATAATAATATATAATAAATTCGTTTATTTAGCCAATTTGGCTATTTCATTTACACAATAATAGGTACATAGTATACATTTACAAGATTTAAAATATTACATAAATACTAAAAATAAAAATATATATACTATAAATTTACATACGGCACATTAAATAAAAGCACTACCCTATGTAAGTACACACTAGCAAATCATTTTTCCTCATGCATTTTCCCTATCCATTAAATACTTTTTTAGTTCTTGCTTAAAGCGTCCTATTTTATATTTTTTCATATTTGTCGGCAATCTATTGTATGCTATTGCTCCATTTATAAATATCGATTTTTTGACAAAACTTGTTTTAACACTCTTTAATGCAATGTTCCCCTTATTTCTGGTACCATAGTTATATGTATCTCCCCAAATCTTGTCATTGAGGAAATAGAATACTCTGGCATCAGATTTAAGAATATTTTGTGAAATGGTGGATTTATACTCAACATTTAACACTTAACATTTATCATTTACATTTAACATTTAAGGGTCCGGATACATACTGAGCTCATTTAACATTTAACATTTTACACGTGTTGACGGTTTTTGATATTTGACATCAGTATTAGTGTCAGTCATCGTTTGTCCTTTCATGAGTGGGTCACTTTTGCGCATTTGTCCGTATACAATTTGTTTTCTGTTCTGTAAGTGTTGCCGAAAATTAAGTTTAGTATCCATATTAATGCCTAAATATTTAACGTTCTTTTTTGTTTTAATTTTATGTCCGTCTACTGTTAGAGATTGAAAAATTTTATGCTTCGTACGTTTTCTCGTAAAAATGATCATCTCTGTTTTTCCTGAATTTAATTTAATTTTCTAGCGTCTAAAATATGGCTTAAGTTTGTCTACATGTATCTGTATTTGTTTGTTTGCAACCTTGGCGTAGAACGAAAGAGCATATATCGCTATATTGTCTGCGTACAGAGCCATGTTGTTACGATTAGCGACCGAAATCTACTTAAATATTATGTTTGGTAATAAAATTGTTGACCGCGTCTTGTATTTTCATTTAAAGACATCGGAATGTATTTTGCTCGAGTTTTTTTGCTTGCTAGCAAAGTTGCTATCTTAGACTTGTTTCAACTTGTTTTGCCTTGCGCATCAGGACTATCCTTGAGCTCGAGTTGCGTCTTAGGTTAGGATCTCACATTCATTTTACCGACAAATTGGTAAAGTAAAGACCAACTAGTGATATCACGTACTGTGATGAGTTAAGGTTGTTCTTGCATGAAGCGTGTGATGCTGTATTTACTTGTAAAGTTCATTGTAAAGTTTCCGATTTGGATGGCTTAGCTAATTCCGCTATTTATTTCTATAAAAAATTGGCGCAAACCGCACTATCTTGGTTATGGAGATCACTGACTTATTTAGTATTATTATCTTACGACTATATTATGGATGGTCGTAGTAATTACAATGAAAATTATGGATTTGGATTCAATTATGAAATATCGCTGTTCAACAATTTGACTACCTCAGATGTCCGAATATCTAGGTTTTTGCGGACGATTCAATTGGAATCAGTTGTAATACAACTTTCGACTACCTATTAACTGCGAAACATATGTTTCTTGTGCATTCAAAGTTCTCTACATTTATCAAAGTGAGTGGGGTTGATGACTTTTTCATGGTATAGACAAAGAAATGTGCCGTTTATTCGAGTATTTTTATGGATTGTAATTATCTCAATCTGAATATTTAATTGTATTATGCTACGAGATAATAGGCATTTATAATAATAATAATAGGCATTTATTAAGAGAGCTACTTTACAAAAAAAAGGTCTCTTAAAAAGATGATTTCTAACAAGTTAGATTTTCAAATCACCCCTTTTAACATTGTAACCAATATATAATGCATAACAAAATTTAAATCGCATGATTCCTACTGCTCCAATTGCAGTGCGTCGGTTAAACCACGGCGGAAAGCTGTCAAACTCGGAGATTCCAAAAATGTAAAGTGTAAAAAATGTAAAAAAAAAAGATAACGACTCCTTTTCTGTATTTTCTTGTGTTATCTTGTTTTTCTTTAAATTAACGTACGAATATTACTATTAAGTTATTTAATTAAAATTATTGTGGGATCCCGATTAACGATTTATCTCAATATGAATTATGGTAATTGGTAATAATTGTTACATGTGTTTCTCAATTTCTTTGGTATATTTGCATTGTATTTGTTTGGTGTATTTGCTTAACTGGTAAATAAATATTTTATATGTGTTTACATTATTTGGTCTTTCAACGAACCACACCCGAGTCTGAAATCAAAAAAAGCTAGTTGCCAATTTCTAAAAGATAAACAAATTTTTAAGTTTTCTCTGTAACAATGTTCGTCTTAGTAAACGTCGGTATGTCGTTGATAAAAAGAAAATTATATAGTTTAGGTCCGAGTACGGAACCTTGGGAAACTCCTGCAAATATTTTTTTGTTGTCGAAGTAAGATAAGAGTGTATTAATTTAATGAGATGAGCCGAAAATTTGTAATTCGATCGATCGCATGAAAAAATCCCCTCGTGTAAAGTGCCCTTTAAGTGTTATAAAGAGAATGCCCTTTTATATCCTACCAAATTAGTTTATGACTACTTTTTACAGGCAGAAGCATTTTTTCAAAATCACAGTGCAAAGGTTACAAAATTTGCAAACATTGCAAAAGGTGAAATTAATTTAAAAACCTTAATAAATACATTTTTTAATCTTCCTATTTTGATTAACGAACTTCCCAAGTGTCATAATGTGTATGAAAAATTTTAACAATATTCTTCAGAACTAAATTATACTTTTTGCTAAAGAGCACTTTACACGAGGGGATTTTTTCATGCGATCGATTGGTGCGATTAGTTGCAGGGATTTTTTGGCATGCACAAATTCGCAGCGACTTAACGCATGGTCACTTACTTTACACGAAGCATTTATTTTTAGAGGATTCTGTAATAAATGACATATTTGTTGCAATACCAACTTACAGTGTCAACTTGAAAATAACTGGTCAGCTTAGTAAATAATAACTAGAGTGTGGAATTATAGGTAAATGCATATTATTGTTGCTTGTTCCTAGAGTCGTATAAAATTGTATCTATGCGTTTCTATAACTTTAGAGTTTACAACCAAAATTTGAGAGTGCATATTTCATATGCTTTCATTTTTACTGCATATTTCATATGTTTTTATTTTTAAGACATATAAGTGCATATTTTCATACTTTTAAGAAAATAAAATTAAAAAAAGATAAACTTTGCAAAAATATCTTTGAAAAGAACAGCTTCCCAGGCACGGCTTGAAAACGAATTTGTTTATTTATTGTTGCATCCGCGATAAACATCATACATCAATATTGCCGATTATTGTGCCGTCATAATGGAAATGCAGTTTATGATTATTTTATGAGTCATAATTAGGCACGGAATTTAATAAATTTGCATATTTCTTAAAATTGATATGTCACCAAAATCCATATGGATAAAGCCGAATTAGGCAAATCAGAATTCAATAAAATACTCTTTAAAATACATATTTTGCATATTTTTAACACTAGGTGGATATTTTTGTAGGTGCATTTTTATACTTTTTTTATTCAACGGTTCCATTTTCAATATTTTAAAGGCGTTTTTCTCGAAAATTTGTTACTATCTGTCCCAACAGCTTTGAGGAATTGTTATTCGAGGACTGACCTTCCAGCACAATAAGTGACAAAAATTACAAAAATACGGCTGGCGTATAATCTCATTGTTATTTGTAATTAAATCTCTCAATAAAATTAATTAAAAAAATTAAAGGTGTTGGTTTTTTAGTGCAGATTCTTTTATTTTTAAAGCATATACGTGCATATTTCAGGCATTTATTGCTGCATATGTATGTGCATATATTGGGTACTTTTTAGTGCATAAATTCCACACTCTAATAATAACCTAGATTTTTTTTAACGTTTATAGGTTTAATTTATATTTAATAATTTATTAATAAGAGTATATAATATCAGGTCGATAAATATTTCTAATGAATGTTTGCTCCACATAAATTCTTCATTAATTTCTTTATAACAAACTTTAATAACTAACACGAGGTTGTAGGTAAACAAACTCTGAAATAACAACAAAATGTTGTCTTTATAGCTTTATCTTAAACATTTTTAAGTCGGCAGCAAGAAATCGCACGAAAAAATTGCATGAAATTAGAACAAATTCTAATTCAAAAAATCTCACGTGCGCAAGGTTGCAGGGACTAATCGCACGTGCGATTTTGCATTACACGAGGCGCTTAGTTGCGGCGACTAGTCGCAGCGATCGATCGCATGAAAAAATCTCCTTGTGTAAAGTGCCCTTAAGAAAGTGTTCCTTCAATTACAACGCGAGAACTACTTCAATCATTAATTAATTAACAATTTGACATTTGCCTCCGAGCAACATGCAGTATAAATTGATAAATAATAAATAAATAATAATAAATTGATATTTTCACTTAATTTTGCATATTAGATCCAGTCGAGACGATAAATCGACCAAAAGGCCGGCTCGAAATTTGACCACGTGGTAATAGTTATTCGTAAAAATAACGGTCAATCTGTAAATTTTTATCGAAATTTCTTGATTTTTGTAATTAGTAAAGCATATACTTTGGCGTGGTAATAAAATTTTTGCATTTTTTTACAAAATTTTGTTCGACCACGTCTTAGGTACTTGTCGATAATGTCGCCGATTTCACAGGCAAGTCGCATTTATAATAATTTTATTTCACTTTTTTTGCGAAATTGATATTTTCACTAATTTTTGCATATAGCTCCAGTCAAGATGATAAACCAGCCGAAGGCCGGACCGTAATTTCACCTCGTGGTATAAGTATTTCGCATTTTTTTCATATTTAAACAAGTTTTAAGCATGTATAACCGATTATTATACATAATATGCAAAATTTTGAATTTTCCTAAGGTTTGTCCTGTACAAAAAAAACTTTAAAAATTTAAGAGGACAGAGAGATTGCACAAAAATTTAGTGATGGAAAAAAGTGGTATAGTAGATTATTAGATTTTAATACATTAAGTACTTGATCTACTAGGTACTTGAAATGTCACTACAAAGATTATTTTATAATTAAAACTATTATTAACAAACTAACAATTATTATGCCACCTAATAAGCGATCTTTGCATAGTAGGCATACATCGGCCGCGATCTCGATTGCACCAAGATGCTGAAAGTGAAGATGAACGTAATCAAAGACTCTAAACACAAGCTACAAGACAGGCTACTTAAAGGGAACGTGAAACTGAAGATGAACACAAGCTTTAAAACAGGCTACTCAAAAGGAATGTGAAATTGAAGTTGAACGCAATAGAAGACTTGGGGCTTAACAAGACAAGTTTAATATTTTTATAAACAAATCAAAAATACTCATATTTTCACACATAAAGTTTTAGTTTATCCCTCTCCCTATTTGGACTCTTTAGTTCTGACGTTTAGTACTAATTGAATAGCACATCAATCGGATTGCGCACTAAACAAACTAAACCCTAGCAACGCAACGCCGGGTACATCAGCTAGTGCCTTATATAAATGAATTGATGAACTGAATAGGTAAAAAAAGTCATATTGCAAGTTCAAACTAATTAATTAATAGATCTTTTAATTTATTATTGTTAACAGTTATTTGAAGATCGTTAGGAATGTCTGAAATTACATTTACAACTGGTCAACGAAGAAACCCAAATCTAATTTATAAGCAAAATAAATTTTATATGGATTGTTTGCATAAGACATGCAAGCAAAAATGGCGATGTTGTATTAAAAGTAGTTTGGCATTTGTCAAAGTATTGGGAAAACGTTCGGATTTGCAAATAACTGCCGTTCAAGAAGAGCATACGCATGTTTTCTGCGATCAGCAGATTTTCGGAAGGCAGCACTAATTAACGGTTAAAATAAAAAAAAAAAAACAGAAGAACCATCGCAGAGACCTGATGAAGTGATAAAACAATGTTTGCACCAGAAATGTTTATATAAGAAGACTAGATGCCTAACTTCGGATTTAAAGTGAAGCCTCAAATCAGCTGGCGGTCACTTAACCTTGAATCTTTACTTCCATCTCATGTCAGGGGTATACGTGTAAGGTATCTAGCTTTTTTTGATATAAGAGATATAAACATCTCTGGTTTGGACAAACAATCTCCTTTGACCAAATATTTAAAAAAAAAATTCTTACTACGAAAAACGGAAAAGTATCGGTACTTATTCCAAAATCTCTTAAAAAAATGCATGAAAAGGTTATAGATATGGATTGTAAAACTCGTCGAGGTGAACAATTTCTACTTTTTGTGATTGACTAGTGATTTTAAGCTTGATTCAGGCTATTTTTAAACGATTAGACACCGGCAAATTTATTTGGTGTAGAACTGTAGACTACAACATTTCTATGAAATTTCAAAAATTATTCAAAGTGTCCATTATACGAGCCGCTACTGAGTATTTATCCCTATTGATATTGTTTTCGTTTCGAGGTTATCGAAACGTCAAATTGTCAAAGTCATTACTTGAATAATTTACAAAATGAATACAAGTGTGTTCTTAGGAGTTCGTTTACAACCGAATCAAAATCAAAAATTAAAATTAGATAACGTAAATCTTGATGGCAAGGTAGAAATCTTAAGAGAAGAAACAGCAAGAAAAATTAACGTTCAGAAGCACACTTTTGGTAAGTTTATGATTTCCAATTGCTATTTTTAATATCTTCTTTGTTTGTAGAATTAATTTATTGTGGCGTTATATTGGAGGACGAATCTTTATTATCTTCTTGCGGTGTAAAAACTGGGGTAACTATACACGTTTTAGAAAGAAAAACTGCATCACCACCTAAACCAGTTAAACCTTTAACTGAAGTAGATGTCCAACAACTGGTTGCATCGTTTAGGAAATTTACCCTAACTCTTGGTTATCGAACTGCTTTACAACGTCTATCACAATTTCCAATATTGCAAAATGTAATGGCTGCTACGCCTGGTTTAGCAGAGGATCCAGTTGCATTATCAATTATACGTGATCCTGAACTTATAGTACAACTATCCGATCCAGATACTGTACGTCGAATGGCAGAATTACATCCAGCATTAATTGAAGCCGCTAAACACATATCATCACAAATCCACGAAGAAGCTAACAACATTCTTCAACATCAACCTAGTACAAGTACAGGTTATTCTTATTCTTTAGAAGCATTAGAAGATGACGAAGAGATGGAATCTCCCAACGAATCACAGGAAGGTGCTTCTCTTTCAAGAAATGCATCATTCAGTGCTATAACTGCAACACAATTAGCAGCAGCCATAGCTAATGCAACGGGCACTTCTATCGGTTTATCTGGTTCATCTACCGGTGCTAATGCAGTTGGTACCCCAACATCTTCTAATAATGTAATTACATCTGAAATGTTTTCTAATGCAATGCAACATGCATTTGCATCATCTCAGAATGTAACTACTCCTACTGGAAGAAATGTTACGGAATCTTTTGAAGCTATGACAGCTCGTCTGCAACCACAATTACAACAAATGCGTGAAATTGGTTTGGGAAACGAAGCAGTTAATATTAGGGCATTACAAACTACATCTGGTGATGTACAAGCTGCTATTGAATTAGTTTTAAGTGGTGCATTCGATTAATCTTATGTTGACATTGTGATATTAAATATATTTTATTAATTTTTAGAGAAAGGTACCATTCTAACATTAAAATACAATAAGTTTCATGATCACCAGTTTTGGTTTATTAAAACTATTCAGAGCAATCTCAAATTATAAAATATGGTAAACATTGAATTAAGACATAAAAATGACAACTGTACCTGCAAAATAATATCTAATAGTTAAAATAATATAAAAAAAATTTAAATTGAAATTAATTAAACCGATCGGCATGAATTTTATTGTTTTTTAATAGAGATACCTTTTTCTTAAAATTTAACTTTCTTGGCATAACAGTTGGAATAATACTAATTTAAATGAATATAATTTGTTTTTGAGAATGACGTAAAATGCTTGATATTAAGGCAGTATTGATTTTATCTGTACTTTCATAATTATCTTCTTCTGAATAAGTCTGTGATTTTAATTGTAAACTAAAAGTTTAACTGTAATGATTTAAATAATTTTTCAGTAATTAAAATGGAAATATATTGCATTATTGGTTTTATAAAACCTAAAAAATAAAAATATATATGCATTAAGCAGGGAATAGACATACTACTTAGTAGCACGAAAGCATGCTACTAGGTAGCAAATGTCTTTTAGTAGCATGCAGGGGCGGTTCTATCATAGGAACTGCAGAGCTGCAGAACCGCCAAAAATAAGAATGAAGTGTACCAAATTAATTATTACTTATTAGTATAACCACCACATTTCAAATTATTTCAATAATTGAAGAATAATCAATTTTGGTTTAAAAGCGCGCTTCTTATGTTGTCTTGAGTTATAAGTACCTTTATTAGTCAGTCAAATAAGTACTGTAATAATTAATACAAGTCCGTTACGCTTTCGAAATCACTGTTTAACTTCGATGTGCTGGATATGATTCTGAACATGAAATGACGCGGGCTATCGGGTGGAATCGTATCCATATCCAGTATACATCGTGGTGTTAGGACAATCCTAACACCACGGTATACATTACAAATTGTGCTGCATCTTTATGCAGAATTACATGCCGTATTTTTGTCATATGATTTAAAATTTGACTTATGAAAACAACTAGTAAGTTAATTTTTGTTCATTGATTGTTCAACAACATTGTTAAACAATAAAATGCAATAGTTTAATACTCGTAATATAGTGTAATTTGAAAATTTAGTACAAATTTTAATTTTACCAAGTTTCTTATAAATATTATTATCAAAATAGAAGTAAAATTATTTTTTGGCAGATCCTATATTAGAAACTCGAAATCAAATTACGTTTAATTATTAAC
This sequence comes from Cantharis rustica, assembly GCA_911387805.1. Classification (NCBI taxonomy): domain Eukaryota; kingdom Metazoa; phylum Arthropoda; class Insecta; order Coleoptera; family Cantharidae; genus Cantharis; species Cantharis rustica. The sequence goes on from OU426879.1 coordinate 35,382,898, forward strand.
ATCAGTAAAATTAAAATTATGTAGGTTTTTTCTACAATAATAATGTTTATTATTAAATTCGCAGATTACAAGATATAGGAACAACCCACCATGATACAACGTACAACCGTTCTGCTCATATTTCAGCTCTGGTTTTACAAACATATACGATTTTATTTTAAACACATCTTGCGTTATGAACTTTAATTGAAATTATGAATATTGAAGATAGTATCTTATACCTACTAGTACATAAAATAAATGCTTATGAATATTAAATGAAGAAAAAATAAAATGAAATATTACTAATATTTTTAACACAACTCCTCTCAAGCCGTACTTAATAAAAATTTTTCGAAAATTAGTTAGGATTGCAATTTATTGTAAAAATGTAAAATCATATAAAGTACTACATTCTAGATAAGCGTTGTACGTTTAATATTTAAAAATGTGCAATAAGTAAGTTTATTTTTTGAGATTGCCATTTTCTGATATCTTGCCATTTTTATAATGCAGAACACCCAAGAATATTTTTCACGAGCCGCCACTGGTAGCATGTGTATACCGCCTTGTTATTAAAAAGTCTGCTACTAAATCGCAAGACATTTGATTTTTATCCTGCTATATCAAGACCGGGGGGCTGTGGAAAAACCATGTGTGAACGCTTACACAGATAGCATGCTATCAGCTTTGTCAATGTGTCGAAATGTCTTGCTAGGGTGACAGCAAAACTTTAAATTTTATAATTCACTACCGACAGTATGAGTGTTTGTGAAACATAGGTTCTTTGTGCAAGAATAAACTTGCACGTGAAAATGTCTTCAAAAAATTATTCGAGTTTATAGATGATAAAAATATATCTATAAAAAAGATAAAAGCCAAAATAAAAAATCTGCGATCGGTGTATCATCACGAATTTAAAAAAATAAAAGACTCAATCCGTTCTGAAGCTGATGTAACTTAAATATATAAACCCACAATACCGTGGTTTGAGGAAATGCATTCCTTCTGGGTGACACTGTGAAATATAGAAAAACAATATGCATCTATCTTCATTTCTCATTTCTGTAAGCAAGCAGTTTGCCTTCTACTAAGCCAATTTTTCACCCAAATTTTCCGGTTTCTCTTTCTTCCGGGTTTATTACAGTCTAATTACATACCGTGTAGCCAGTAATAATAATACAATATTTATTTGATTTTGTAGTGAAACTTCCATGGTCAGGTTTATCAGCACGTAGGTACTACAAGACTAAACTTCTAGCTGACAAGTTATGTGTATTCCTGTCAGACTTGATAGTCTGCTATGAGAAATCATGCTATTTCATTAGCAAATGTATTTTGCAACAAGCATGCTCTTTTAATAGCATGTGTATCTAGGCCTTTAATTTAACAAAAACAAAACGTTAAAATAATAGAATTTTAACCGTAAAGTGCATACATACGTAGAAAATTATTATTTAAAAAAATTAATTTACCACTTTGACAGGTTGGTAGCCCATTATAGACAGTAAGTAGGTCATAGATAGTAGCCATTACAACGTGAACAGGTAAGTGACCACGTTTTTTTTATGGTTATACAATTTGTGTTTTTAGAATACTAGCAAATATGGCAGATATGTCGGAGTGTTCCGATGTTGAGGAATCTACGGCGTTGGCGGTTGAAGCTCTAATTTCACAGAAATCCAAAGGAAAATATAAGGCGTACCTGCAATTTAAAACGTGGTGCAAGAGGGGTACCTTGAGCACTCTGTGCAAACCAAACCACAAGTTGCTATTAAAATTTTAGGTGGCGGTGATGTTAATTTTGGAGTGTCCACGTCGAAAACTGATCCGGGCGCAGTTAACACTTTTAATAATTGTTCTAATGTAACCGCTAATGTATATTATAAATAACGTAGATTAGAACTTTTTCTTTCTTTCCCGCACACTTTCACAAGTGTGCGGAAAAGTAGTACTTTTCCGCACTAGGGCGAAAAAGTAGTAGTTTTCCACACACTTTTGAGTGTCAAAAAGTGATACTTTTTGAAACACAATTAGAAAAAATAATTTACAATTTTTTTACTGTTTTTTTAAATAATGCTTTATTTTTAATACTAAAGTTATCATTTTAATGTTTTCTTTTAATTTTTATTTTGTAATACATATTAAATACCATACAATTTACTTGAAATTCTAAGTTTTAAGTTTATTTCTGGCATCTAGAAATATATATTCTATGATGGACTTGGCAGCATTTACAATGTATAGTGTAGGTGTGTAGGGATCTTTTCATTCAATTTTTTTTTTAATTTCTTTTTCACGTACTAATCCATTAAACTTTAAAACATATAAAAAAGTTTTAATACAGTAGAATTTATATTATTTATTTGCAATAGAAACTTGAAAAAAGAAAAACGTGAACGCAAAAATCCAAAGGTATATCAACTGAATATACTTATTTAAAAAAATTTAATATTGAAATATTAGATTAGATCGGTGCATAGAGGTGCATATACCTCTATGGATCGGTGTAGCTGATGTAGAAATTGAAGTTACAGAAAGACGACGCTATCAATATCGAAATGGCTAACTTCAAGATAAACCGTAGTGGATGATCGACGAATATAAATATTTATTTTTGTGTTACATTAATACTTAGGTTTTTTTACTTAATAAAAATAAATAAATTTTAAACTGTTTAAGAAGTATTTAAAAACAAATTATTTTAATAAATTTCAAGAGTCTGTAGGGATGAAATTACAAATTCCAATCTTTACGTAAGTTCAAAGGGGGTCTACTAAAACCTTATGAACCTATATATGAAGAAGAGGGTTGTTGAAAATTTTAAATATAGTATATTAAGCATTTCTAAAAAAAAGTATAAATTACTTTAGGTTCTGTCTCTTCATTTCTAGTTTAGCTAAATCTGGATTTACAATGTACATACAGAGACGGATTGCCGTTTAGGCTCATGCCTAGGGGCGCAATGTACCAAGCAAAATACATCACATTCTTAAAAATTAAATAATTAATTAAATTAAATAAAAATACTGTAAGATGCGACTTCTAAATTTGAATTTAGCGCCAACACCTACTCATCGATGACAAGGAAAAATAGCCATGAACCACCACGTTGTGTAATTACCTACCGCACGCCATCTAGTAACCCGTTCTTTCTTCCGTTGTACAAAACAAAATTGTTAACATAGCTGAAACAATACAGATGACCGCTCCAAAAACAAGAGACGATCATAAACGCACAACACAAATAAAACTACATATATTTGGGTTATGTCAAATCTTTTATTTCCTGTTTAAATTTAGGTTCGAGGATCAAGTCTGAAGCAATGATAAAATCATAATTAATTTCCAAACACCCTGTATTTTAACAACTCTGAATAATTACTTAATTTGGTGATCACGGTACTTATTTTTATATCGGAATCCTGTGTAACTTCAGTAATGTAAAATTGCATTCTTAGGGGTCAAAAGTTTATATTTTATATAATTTAATTGTGCACGGTTGGGTCAAGATTATACTTTGTATATAATTATATTATTGTTGGTCGAAACTATAAGTCCATTTCTTTAGTTAAAATTACACCTGCAAATGTGAATCAATTAAACCAAGCAGAGATCGTAATTTAGATTTGAAGTCTCAGGGGAGGGGGGGGGGTTTAAAGATGTATTTAGACTCAGAGTGTTTTGACTCTCGTCTGGGTGGGATTTGGGCATTCTTCTAGATTTTTCTTCTAGACAATTTAGACAATCTACTCTAATATTTCAAGGAGGGTCGGAGGGATTTGTGAATTTTCTTCTAGAGTTCTTCGAGAGTAAAAGACAAATCGTTCAAATATAAATTACAATCATGTTCAATTCAATTAAGCATAATTATTAATATGCATCTCAATTGTCATGGGCTTTAAAATCATTTTCAACTTGTGATCGTTAGAATAACTAGAAAAACCATTGCAATCAATTTACATACAAATAAAAGTCACCTGCAAAGTAATCACCCTGTATATGGCATTTCTTCAGTTGTTAAAAATTATATTAAAAATGCAACATTTGATACTTTAGAAAACACGGTTCCTTTGTATAGTTTTAAAGTAATAAAATATTAAATTCCAGTTCGAATGTGGGTTTGTGAAACAAAAATGCAGCTGTTTACCAACCCCCTAATCGGTGTCGATTTCACTTGTTAACACAAAGGACAATCTCAAGAAACCGCCTACGGTAACCTTGAAACGCTCGTAAAATGAACACGCACCCTAAACTCAATTATTTAAAATAATTTAACGGTCACAAAAAAGAAATACCACTAGTAAAATATTGTTTCAACCATCATCCAAAATTCCCACTAACAATGAATATGTTTAAATTATTATCAACCAAAATTACCCAATTACACCTATTTTAATTATACTGCAATCAACTTTTAATAATTTTAATAATATAAAATTACTTCAATCTTTACCGAAATATAACCCATCTAATAATTAAAACATTTTACTTCAATTGTTTAAATATAATCAACTCAACCCTTGATAACATAATATGCAATAGTGTCCCTGTTTTAAACAATTGAAACTAAAGAATAAAGTTAATTACCAAAATTCACCTAATTTAGATATGACATGTACACAAATATAATTAATATCAATATTATGTTTAATTGGAAAATTCTTACCTAAATTTGTTTTAAAACTTAACTGACTTTACAACCTTTTTGTTTTGGGTTCTCAAACCGTTCTACCTTTCAAACTTAACAAAGCGTCCCTTCCTAACTTAGTTTTTAGACCCTCGACGGATCGAGTCGAAGTATCCCGAAGTAAAATTGAATTTTATAGGCAACCCAACAAGCTTACTATCTGGGATATTGTAATCTTACAGATTCGTCCCCAAAGTTTTATGTGAGTGCATAAAGTGTACTGACATAAAGCTTTCCTGACTACCATCACCATGTTATTTCCTAACTTTACGTAACAAAATCTACTACACCGGGTTACCCCTATTTCCCCTACAATTTTCAACATTGCTTCAGTCTCTACCTTGTGTAGATAGTTCATAGCAGAAGGCAACTACTATTTAGTATAAGCAAATAAACCACTGCATATGATTAATAAAGCATAACTACGATGCCACCAACACCAAAATTTTAAAATATGAAACTAAATAGCAGCTAGACGAATCAAAACTACCAAAATATTCGCCTTAGAACCAAATGTTGACATACCATCTTTTCCTTTTAACAAAATTTAACAAAATCGATAACAAAACAAACATAAAACAAAATTAACTAAAATTACGAACACCACTTAAATTTAACTAATACTATTAATATTACTAAAATTAAATAAATATGGTACCATTTACAAGTAATATGAAGCACATAACTTAACTAACACAAATTTAAAAATAAAATAAACCTTACCCCAAAATTTTAAAACCAAAACCACAAATAAAATAAGCTATTCATGCAAAAGAAAAACCCTTTTACTACCATTTTCTACCTTATCCTTCGTTCTTGTTATTCCAAACAATGATACCAAATTGACCTCATCGTCTCCTTTGCATACCATGTTAGGTCACTAAAACATAAACTCCAGCAGTATCTCGTCCTCAAATATTACACCTCATTACTACTAAAATTCAATTTCTCATCCTTAACTTGAATAACAAAACTCACACAATCCTATTTATCTAATTCCTAACCTACTATAATAAAACTTCAAATTATTGATATTATAATTCCCTTTAAAACTACCATCCTCATAATTAATTGTATACACGTTCGGATGTGGTCGTTGTGTAACTTTGTAAGGTCCCGAATATAAACTACAAAATTTCCCAACAATATTGTACGCAGCCTCAGAAATAGGACTCTCCCTCAACAAAACTAAATCACCTATCTCCAACTCATCATTGTAGGTCTTAAAATACTTCTTCCTTTCTTCTCCTGCTTTAATCAAATTGCTCCTAGCTTCACATCTAATCTGATCTACCGTTTTTCCCATCACCCTAGGAATAAATCTCCCAACTAATCTAGACAAAACGTTCGGAGGATTCTGCCCGTGTAAAATCTCGAATGGTGAAAACCCCGTTGATCTGTGTGGTGTTACGTTGAAAAGTGTCTCAATGTTCTGTAAATGATTAGCCCACCCCGAATGTGACGTTTGACAATATGTCCTAAAAAGTCTACCTAATTCACGCATTACCCTCTCAGTCGGATTCGAACCTGGATGACGTATTGATGAAAACGTGTGACGTATACCATGCAACTCTAAAATTTGTTTCCATTTCTGTGAGATAAATTGTGTTCCGTGGTCACTAAGAATTACTTTAGGTTTTATGAATTTTGAAAAATCTTTAACAATCTTTAAAGCTGATTCTTGTGCTCTTGCACGTCTTAACGGATACAATTTAACAAACTTTGAAAATGAATCGATTACCACAAAAATGTACACAACATTCCCCTTACTGACAGGCAATGGTCCATAATAATCTACTGTAACTAAATCTCCCACATTATCTGCTATAACTGGATGCATTGTCCCAACTAACCTTCTCTTTGGATGCTTAACCTTTTGACAAATATCGCATGATCTAACTAATCTCTTAACCTTATCGAACATCTTTCTAAAATGAAACTGCTTCCTCAAAACCTGTACAATCTTAGTAATACCAAAATGACCAAAAAGTTGATGTACATTTTCTATTACCTGTTCTGAAAATACCTCCGGCACCACTAATTTACCTCCTAAATCATTTTCACATCGATAAACCAAAATGTCCTTAATTATACAGTAATCTTTATTCCTTATATTGTCGTCCCCATTCAATAAACTCATAAAAATAGGCCCTAAATGTTTATCTGCAAGTTGCGCTTCCCTCAGACTTTTAAAAGAAATTTCTAGTTCTCCCCAACTATCAACTTCGAATAAAGCTAAATTAACCGACTTCCCAACACAAGCTACTATCGGCTGATTTTTAAACCCAACTAAATGAGAACTACCTGATATTGGAAACCTGGAAAGTATATCTGGTACTACATTATTGCAACCTTTAACATGTTCAATTTCAAAATCAAATTCGCTTAAAATTAATGACCATCTTGTTAACCTGTCATTCAATAACTTACACTGCTTAAGAAATTTTAATGCATAATGATCTGTCCTAATAATTACTTTATGTCCCAACAAAATTGTCCTAAATTTCTGTAAACCGAAAATAATTGCTAATAATTCTTTTTCTGTAACCGTATATGCTAATTCTGGCCCATGTAAAATCCTACTCGCAAATCCTAATACCCCATCATCTAAAATCTGATAAATAACCGTGCCTAAAGCCAAATTTGAAGCGTCCGTTTGGAGATAAAAGACTTTTGAAAAATCGGGAAATCTTAGCATAACAGTGCTCAGAAATAATTTCTTTATTTCTTCGAAAGCTCTTTGCTCTCTCTCTCCCCAACTCCATTTACTATCTTTCTTTAGTAATGTTATAAGTGGTGTAGTGGCTTCGCTGTATGTAGCTGCAAATCTTCGGTAATAATTACATAAACCCAAAAATCCACGTAACGTCTTAACATTATGAGGCTGAGGAAAATTTTGGATCGATGCTATCTTTTCTGGATCAGTAGTTATACCTCTTATTGATAAAATGTGTCCTAGAAATTTTACTTCTTCTTTAAAGAAACATGTTTTTTCAATATTAATGGTCATTCCTGCATCTGCAATTCTTTGAAGTACCATCCTAATATGTGCTAAATGTTCACAAAAAGTTTCCGATACAATAAGTAAATCATCGATATAATTTATTGTAAACTCTCTCACTTCTGGACCTAAGATAACATCCATTGCCCTCGTGAATGTTCCTACCGAAGTTTTCAAACCAAATGGGAGAACCTGATACGTATACGATTTTCCTTCAAAGAGAAATGCTGTGTATCTCGTACTCTTTGAATCTAGTGGAATTTGCCAAAACGAAGATCTGAGGTCTATCGTTGTCATAAATCTCACCCTTTTAAATGATTGGAAAATGTCTTCTGGTGTTCGAGGTGCTTCGGTATCAGCAATCATCTGTTGGTTTAACCATCTGGCATCTAAACAGATTCTTACACCACCATCTTTCTTCTTTACCACAGTCATCGGACTAGCAAAATCGGATGCTTCTCTTTTAATTACACCCATCTCTAGCATCTCATCTATGGTTTTTCTAACCTCGGGTCGCAGCTGATGTTGTATTGGATAAGGTTTCCGAACAAAAGGTGTTTCGTCGTGCATTTTGATAACGTGTGTGTACTTCGATGTACGTCCCGGAATACTACTAAAGCTTGATCGAAATTCTAGTAATAATTTAAATAATTGTTTCGTCCCCACATCGTTTAAATTTGACTCTAACGCTTTACTTTTCAATGCCATTTCAGTGACAACTCCTTTCAATACCTTGCTACTATAGTTACCAATTGAATCACCTAACGTTATCCCTACAAAATTGACCTCAATTTTTCTTTCCTCAACAATCTCTGTTATAAATTTAACTTTCTGTCTCCTCTTTTCTAATTCAAAATGATAATTCCCATCATCAAAATTAATAATGCCTTTGACCTGATCAATCCAGTCAACCCCCAAAATTACAGGTCTAATTAAACCTTTAACAACAAGTGCTACCTGAAATGAACTACCTTGAACTCCCTCAATATTGAATTCTAATAACGTTTGAATCCTAATTCGCTGACTTTGTTGTCCCGTAGCCATTCTAAGTTGAGTACAAGTAACTGGTAAAATTGACAAATTTCCCTTTGATCTAATTTCATTAAAGTAAGATTCTTCGATACAAGTTAGCTCACACCCACTATCTAATAATGCTAACATTTTAATCCCCTGACAAATTAACATAATATGTGGTAATCCTTTAGAATTAATTTCCCTATTCTCACACATCGATAAAGCATTTCGAATCCCCGTATTTCGTTTTCCCAAACAATTTTTATTTTTCCAACCTTGCTTAGCTAAAATTTTAAAACCTTTCCCATATTTAACTTTAAGTTCATGATCATTTAATTGCTGTTGTTCTAAAATTCTGCTAATACCTTCAAATTGTGGCTCGTCCCCATTCTTGAATTTCACCAATGCACCTTCTTCAATAAAATTTTTAAATTGGAACGGTAAAGGGATATTTTCTTCTTTTACCAACTGTACAACCCTTTTCTGTACAGTGTTTACTCGTTTCCCGAATAGTGACCTTGCATTCTCTGGTTTTCGTTATTTGATCCCTCAATCGCCATTAGCTGTCGAATGTTACGATTATTGCTCGTTAACTGTCTCGGTCTCTGATAATATAGTTTTTGTTTTTCCTTATTTTCTTCCTCTTCTTCTTGGGTTAGAAGTTCGAGTGCCTCCTCTGTTGTTTTCCTTCGACTCACTCGCCAGGCTGTTCGAATTTGCCTTGGAAATTGTTTCATTATGGCATCTATCCCAACTTCTTCTGTATCGATCATATCTAGCGTTCTGATCTCTGCTATTTGCATCCCAAAATAAGCGCTCATACCTAGAGGTTTCCTATGGTCAAACTTCATTCCCATGACACGTTTTAAACAATTCATTTGTTTTCCAGTACTCCAGAAGTAACTCAGAAAATCGGCCTTAAACTTATCGTAATCATCCCAGTTTCTCTTATTTATTTTAGCCCATACCTCTGCACCATGCTTCATTGTTGATAGCACTGCTAATAATTTATTATCCCCTATTATCTTTCTTTTACCCCAAAATTCCTCAAACTTTTCTAAAAATAGGCACGGATTCTCTATTCCCCCTTTAAAAAACGGTTTCACGGTCGTAATGATATTATATGGTGAAGCCATACATCCTAAAGCTAATTCCCTCCAATCTATTTCCGAAGACACATCCTTGCTCACATTATTGCTCCCAATCAAATTTCCCTCATTTATCACAGAATTAACCAAATTGTAATTATCATTACTAACTAAATTTGCAAGAACAGGACTCACCGGTACATTGTCCTCCAAACTTGTTCGAATATTAACCCTATCCTCTCTCATCTCATTGATCAAGTTCGTCAAGTTCCTTTCTCGCTTTCTCATCTCAACCATCTCCTTTTTCTGGTCCGTTACCATCTCCATCAGTAAATCTAACTTTTCCATTACCGTCTGGTCAGTTGATTCCTTGCTACAACTACCTTTCTTTCCACTGCCTTTTAAAATTTGTTTAGACATCCTTGCTCAGTTTTTCAAACACAAACGAAACTATCTAAAACATAACAAATTAAGATACTTCACCCTAATTTACACTCATCGGTTGTTTCGATTGAACATCATCATCAATAAACCCAAACTGCTCTAAACATTGCTTTGACTTTCGGAAATGCTGCTCCCACAAACCAAATTGCACCTAGCTGTCTTAACGATTACTTCATACTTCTCGAAATCATTCGTCACGGTAACTAATTGTATTCAGCTGTTAACGGTTGCTTTGTACGTATCGACATCCTCGGTTACCACAATACCAAAATGTGACTATCGGAATCTTTTCGAATCGGAACCCTGGTTACCACCATCGGAATCAATCGACTCGGCACTCCTGGTCAAATCGAAATCCTAATCGCATCGGAATCCAGGTCTTATCGGGATACTAGTCTTTTCGGAATCCTGGTCACCACGGCACCAAATTGTAAGATGCGACTTCTAAATTTGAATTTAGCGCCAACACCTACTCATCGATGACAAGGAAAAATAGCCATGAACCACCACGTTGTGTAATTACCTACCGCACGCCATCTAGTAACCCGTTCTTTCTTCCGTTGTACAAAACAAAATTGTTAACATAGCTGAAACAATACAGATGACCGCTCCAAAAACAAGAGACGATCATAAACGCACAACACAAATAAAACTACATATATTTGGGTTATGTCAAATCTTTTATTTCCTGTTTAAATTTAGGTTCGAGGATCAAGTCTGAAGCAATGATAAAATCATAATTAATTTCCAAACACCCTGTATTTTAACAACTCTGAATAATTACTTAATTTGGTGATCACGGTACTTATTTTTATATCGGAATCCTGTGTAACTTCAGTAATGTAAAATTGCATTCTTAGGGGTCAAAAGTTTATATTTTATATAATTTAATTGTGCACGGTTGGGTCAAGATTATACTTTGTATATAATTATATTATTGTTGGTCGAAACTATAAGTCCATTTCTTTAGTTAAAATTACACCTGCAAATGTGAATCAATTAAACCAAGCAGAGATCGTAATTTAGATTTGAAGTCTCAGGGGAGGGGGGGGGGTTTAAAGATGTATTTAGACTCAGAGTGTTTTGACTCTCGTCTGGGTGGGATTTGGGCATTCTTCTAGATTTTTCTTCTAGACAATTTAGACAATCTACTCTAATATTTCAAGGAGGGTCGGAGGGATTTGTGAATTTTCTTCTAGAGTTCTTCGAGAGTAAAAGACAAATCGTTCAAATATAAATTACAATCATGTTCAATTCAATTAAGCATAATTATTAATATGCATCTCAATTGTCATGGGCTTTAAAATCATTTTCAACTTGTGATCGTTAGAATAACTAGAAAAACCATTGCAATCAATTTACATACAAATAAAAGTCACCTGCAAAGTAATCACCCTGTATATGGCATTTCTTCAGTTGTTAAAAATTATATTAAAAATGCAACATTTGATACTTTAGAAAACACGGTTCCTTTGTATAGTTTTAAAGTAATAAAATATTAAATTCCAGTTCGAATGTGGGTTTGTGAAACAAAAATGCAGCTGTTTACCAACCCCCTAATCGGTGTCGATTTCACTTGTTAACACAAAGGACAATCTCAAGAAACCGCCTACGGTAACCTTGAAACGCTCGTAAAATGAACACGCACCCTAAACTCAATTATTTAAAATAATTTAACGGTCACAAAAAAGAAATACCACTAGTAAAATATTGTTTCAACCATCATCCAAAATTCCCACTAACAATGAATATGTTTAAATTATTATCAACCAAAATTACCCAATTACACCTATTTTAATTATACTGCAATCAACTTTTAATAATTTTAATAATATAAAATTACTTCAATCTTTACCGAAATATAACCCATCTAATAATTAAAACATTTTACTTCAATTGTTTAAATATAATCAACTCAACCCTTGATAACATAATATGCAATAGTGTCCCTGTTTTAAACAATTGAAACTAAAGAATAAAGTTAATTACCAAAATTCACCTAATTTAGATATGACATGTACACAAATATAATTAATATCAATATTATGTTTAATTGGAAAATTCTTACCTAAATTTGTTTTAAAACTTAACTGACTTTACAACCTTTTTGTTTTGGGTTCTCAAACCGTTCTACCTTTCAAACTTAACAAAGCGTCCCTTCCTAACTTAGTTTTTAGACCCTCGACGGATCGAGTCGAAGTATCCCGAAGTAAAATTGAATTTTATAGGCAACCCAACAAGCTTACTATCTGGGATATTGTAATCTTACAATACAATGATTACCTATAGTTTTTTTTACTGAGTTTTTATTTACTGATTTCAAAAATACTCTTAAATTTTTAGCACATTTTTAAAAGTTATACTTTCGGAAATCTATGAGCGCATCGCTAAATTACGGCGATTTAATCGCCCCTGATGCTTTGTTAATATTTTCTCAATTCTAAATCTGAATGAGATGGTACAATTTTAAAATGTAAAAGGTTGGCAAAAAGTTGAGTTGGGGTGGGGCTTTTTTGCCACGATAGCGAAAACGGCGGAGGCATAGATTTTTGCTCCGCCGATTTTGAGTTCTTATTCTACAAATAGTTTTTACAATTGATTTTTTTATACGAATATTATTAATTCGAATTTTGTTATGAGAGTATTTTTGATCAAAAGTGGCCGCAGCTAAGGTTTTGATTTTATGAGTTTTTCGAATTTTATTTGATTATTAAAGGAGATTTTTATTGGATGAGCTATTTTTTTTATTGGATGAACGATTATTTATTTGGAATCATTAATTTGGAGTTATTTTAATTGTTTTAAATATTGGATGAAAATTTATTAAAGGAACGAAACGCAGTTTGATAAGCCGGCTGCGGACCAGTATCATAAAATTTAGCGAAACCATTTTAAATTGAATTGAAACGAAAATTTTTAAAATCGAAACTTGCTAAAAAATTTTCGAGAAGAAGTAATTAAAATTATTGAAAAAACAAATTTTTTGAATCGGCGACCTTGAGTAAGCCTGACTGCTCCCGCAGACCAGAGCTCATCGAGCAAAAAAGTGTTTGATTTTAGGAAATTTTACACCAATATCACTAAATACGCAATCAATCTCTGACCGCTTGGTGTGGAGTGGACATAGCAATATGTATAAAATAATAAAAAATAACTGTTTATATTTTCTATTAAGGGGGGCGCATCGTGCATGTGTGCCTAAGGGCGCAGAGGTACCTTAATCCGCCCCTGTGTACATAAGCATAAAAAATGCGTATAAAAATAAAAGCTTTATCGAAAATTGCATAATGATGAAGTAACTCCGATATTCGCAAAAATACATTCTGCATCACGCAGCTTAAGATTTCAACATTATTCGATACTTTATTAAGCGATTAATTATTTTTGCATTATCTATATTTCTTATACTTACGTTCATGATGAATTCACACTAAGAAACTAAAAGCCTTTACGTTATAAAATTTCGCTTAAAATTTGTAGATTTGTGTTTATATCTTTATCACCAAACACACCATGTAAAATTTTAAGGAAATAGGTACCGCTCTATTTCTTAAAATTCGTTAAAATGTTTCTTAAAAGTTCTTTTAAGGTATTAACAGTGAAATTTTTATTTAACTTTTGGTTGCGTAGTAAAATTATAATGATTTTTTATTTAATTTTGTAACAATAAATTAAGAAATAGCAAAAATTTTATTTAAATAATTAAATGATTTTTTACCATTTTCAGTTCTTCGCCCACTTCTTATTAGCATGCAAAAAGAACTTCTAACAAATAAACAAATGTTTACATTAATCATTTTAGGGAGTTTCGTGAGGGTGTTAATAATTAATTAGACCCTGCACTAACTCAAAAATTACATTAATAATTTATTATGATTGAACCATGATGATTGATCGTTTTTGTGTGCCGTGTATTTACTCCATGAAAAATAGTAGCGCCGCCACTGATCACCTAAAATTTAGGTAAAAGAGTGTTCATCTAGAATTTTACGTAAAAGCTTTTAATTTTAAGTATTTAATGCAGGTTAATTAAAAATTAAATTAATATAATACCGAAATTTATTTGTACGTTAAAACTTTTTTTTTTGTTACAACATATATTATTTAATTTTTCCCGCGAAAGATAGTAACTTTGTTTTGCGCCATCTGGATAGAAGCCATCAACTTTTTCTTTTAACTCACGTATTGTAAATGGTGGTACGTTGTGTAGTTATTAATCTACAATAAAATCGGTCATCTGTATTCCAATTTTGTGAAGAATTTCTTTAAGTAAAATTTAAATCATGGCTGATAAGGTAATAATATTATTTTTCAATAATTTCATCTAAAATCACTTGTTAAGTGAGGTTAAAAAACGTGTCTAATTTGCATTACTAAAATTTATTATTCTTTCAGGGAGATGAACAAATTAAGAAAAAGAGGACTTTCAGGAAGTTCACCTACCGTGGTGTTGATTTAGATCAACTTCTTGATATGCCAAAGTAAGTAAATTTTAACTATTTTAATGAGTCAATTTTGTTAACGTCCGATTATTTTATAGTGAAGCTCTTATGGAACTCATGCACGCACGTGCCCGTAGGCGTTTCAGCAGAGGTTTAAAACGTAAACCTTTGGCTTTGGTCAAGAAATTACGTAAAGCTAAGAGAGAAGCACCACCTAATGAAAAACCAGAAATCGTGAAGACCCATTTGAGAAATATGATCATTGTTCCAGAAATGGTTGGTTCAATTGTTGGTATTTATAATGGAAAAACTTTTAATCAAGTTGAAATTAAACCTGAAATGATTGGTCATTATTTGGGTGAATTTTCGCTTACTTATAAACCAGTCAAGCACGGTAGGCCCGGTATTGGTGCTACCCACAGTTCACGATTTATTCCTCTTAAGTAAATGTTTTTGTATTTATCAGACTCAAATAAATGACTTAATAAGTTTTTAAAATGTATATTTATGTTTTTATCGATGTTAGTTTAATCTGCAAAATTTATTTATTCTTAACAAAAGTTATGGTATCCATTGCAAAAGTGTTCCGAGCATTATTAATTAAAATATCTCGTGATGTACACTATATTTCACTAAAGCGTAAGGACATGTAACTATTAATGGAACAGAAAGCTTCATTAGCATACCAACAATTCTTGAATGAACAAAAAGAGCTATTAACTAGTGGAGTTTTATAATTTTCAATTTTGGAACAGGTTTTTTATGATGTGAATAAGTAGTTTTTATATGAAAACGTTTCTATGAAATACGATTGTTGGTAAATAATTTTACAAATTGATTGATTGGCCTTAGGAAGGAATCTTTTTTTGTTAGGTCTGTGATTTGTGTTTTTACTAACAGCAACTATCGGTACTGTGAACATATTGTTTTACATCCAAGGTACCTTACTAGGTTCATCTCAGATGTGCCCGTAACTGAATTTTTATTGTTGAAGGCAAATTATCATCAACTCAGAGGGACTATCAGCTTTACGTGCCCTCAGAAGCACGGAGACGATCATAAGAAAATTTAGACTCCCCAGATTCAAATCAGGTACCTTAACGTCAACAGTTATTTGGCTAATGTCAGTGAAGAAATCGAGATTAACGTCCCAAACTCTGACATTGACTTAAATCAAAGATCTCTGCTTAAATTTAACAGTCATAATAAAATTGAAAAAATAAATGGATTTCTTGAAATTTAATTAATAACTAATAAATAATATTACTTCATATGTGACCGATTTGTTATTTAAATTGAAGGGCTGCAAAAATTAACTTTGAAGAGAAAAAAATTAAAATGGCTGTACATAGTGTTCGTCAGTTGCAAAAGACGGAAACAAGAGAAAATTTAAATTATAAAATGAAAGTAGGACTTTGACCATGATACAATGACAAAATATTTAAACATAATTATATATTATTATGTTATATCTGCTTGATCACAAATTATGGAACAACCTAATTTAGTTATTAATTTCAAAAACTAAAATTGTTGGAGAATTAAAATATTTTATTTATGCTTTTATTATCAAAATTACATTCTAAAATTAATATAATTAAAAATATATTAAGGTACAAATTTGTATAAAATTGAAATATTCCCACTGCATCAACTAATTTGTTTTGTCAAATCCTGGTTTTCCTTGAGGATCTCTTCAGAATTGTTTGAATTTTCAAATTTATCTTCAGTTTTGATTCGCTTTGTTGAATCTTCGTCTTTCATTGCATTTCTTTTCTGAGGTTTATTTTTAAATTTATTTAATTTAAACGTCTTAAGGTAGTCATTATATTTATTTTTCATTTCTTTAATATATTCATTTGAAAAACTCCATTCGTTTGGAATATCTTGTTGAATTTTTACGGGATCTTCATTTCTGCTATATTCGGGTATTTCTAAACCCAACTGCTTCATTACTTTACAAATCACCACATCAACGTATGCATTAATTATAAGATTTGATTTTTTATCCTAAAATATAATTATTATTAAATAAAACATAACTGCTTTCTGAATATCTTACATGTTTGGTTGGCTGTAAATTTGTTATCGCAATGAGACCACCATATTTTTTAGTTAAAAGTGGAAGGTTACCGCTGGGTACTATTTGCAGTGTTGTACCCAAACAAATGCTTAAATCTGCAATGCTTTAATACCAAATTTAATGTGATCAAATTTTTCATGTTAGGTACAACATTACATACCTAGAATGATAATCGGCTAAAAGAAGGTCATCATCGGGTAAATTAGCTTCCCAATCTAGTATGGTGTCATGCAATTTACCACGACAACCTCTTCTAGAAGCTTTGGACCCATGACACGTAATCCCCAATGATTTTTGTCCCATTGTCACTGTGGCAGTGTTTCTAACAAATTGCCTAATATTAAAGAAAAAATTTATGACATTAATATTACTGAAAAGATGGTAACCTAAAATTTCTACCTTTTACAAGATGAACATTGTTCAATGAAAATATTCCCATGCAATTCCGATATATTTTCTCGTTGTATACCCGATCGCAAGTGAAGCCCATCGACGTTTTGACTGACGATGTATTTAATATGACCAGTTTCCACCAATTTAGCAATGGCCATATGAGTTTTAGTTGGAATTACTTCATCAAAAGATAGACTAATGGAGGGCTTTAATCCCTTTTTTTCCAAAGTCCATACGCCATTCGGGCCTCTGCATTAAAAATAATTTCCAGTTTTATTTATTTAAAATTTTTCAAATGAGATACCTGAAATCGGGTATTCCTGCAGAAGTGCTGATTCCTGCTCCCGTATGAACCACAACATGCTCAGATTCTAAAATCCATTTTGCTAATAATTTACTTTTCTCATCAACAGACTGATCATCATCAAATTTCTGTAAATATTACAAATAAAAAATGCTACATAAAAACTGTAAAATGAGCTTACCTCTGGAAGGCCCACGACACCTTTATCTTCGTAAGGTGATAATGCATCTGCATAATTGCACGACATTATTGAACTTAATTTAATAAACTAATTATCCAAAAGAATGTAATAAACTTAAATTAGTTGCTGGTAGTTGTCAGTTAATATTTTTAGGTTATGTGTAAATTCGTTTTAAAAGCTGTAAAGTCTAAATATGAATTCAGTAGTTATTTTATAGAAAATCATGTAATGGGTCGCTTAATTAATTTTTAAAAATCAGCTTTTTAACAAACTAGTATCAATGGGCATCGTCACTTTTTATAATTAACTGTAGAGAAATTTTGAAATATATTATATAGTAATCTAATCGTGTGATCCGAAGGTTAAATAATAACAAAATCCATAAATTTAAAATTTTATTCAAAAAATTCAAATAACAAGAATTGTCAATTAATTTTAAGAAACCATGTATATAACTATTTTCTTAAATAAATATTTTACATAACTCCCCATGCTTCTTCGAATGCTGTGCATAATTTTGTACAAGTCAAAGCAGCAGATAGTGCATACTTGCTAATAGATACAGTTTCTTCTGTATAATCGACATCCAACGCTCCGTGAGCCATTGCACCCACAACAAATACAATTGGTTCATCATTTTTTGGAACCAAGTCACAACACTTGACAACATTTGTGCTAGAAAACGAAGTTGCAATTTTCTTCACTCCTACTGGTAAATGAATTGTTACAGGATTTTTAATCACTTTCAAGAGTTTCATATTTCCGTTATCAGTCCGCACAGCAAATTTATGTAAAAGTTGAACTACAAAAAAACTATTAAAACAAGCATCCTATCAAAATTTCAAATACATACCCATTAAGCCCGCAAATCTTTTATATGTGCGAGGTATTCTAGTTTGTGGATTTATTTCAATCAAAACATTGTTGCTTGTATGGACATAAACTTGCAGCAAACCTGCCTTATTTAAAGGACTGTCAAATAACATTAGTAAACATTGATGTGTGATATCTGGACGACAGGCTTCGTGTTCTCGGCCACCTTTCCTTAGCATTGCAGCATGATCGTCTGAGTTTAATAATTGAAACGAATTGTGAACCTATAATGATATTAATTACGTTATAAAAATTAATATTAAAATACTCCAAAAATTTACCTTCACAGTTTCTAATTGGGCATTCTCTAAGATGATTATTAAACGTTTCTCTTGTTGTTTGATGTGAGAGATCTGCAAGTGTTTAGAAACTGGATCGAATTCCGTATCATTTGTTTCTTTTAATTTTCTTTTACCCATGTTTTATATCGAAGCGTCAATTTATCAACTTAATTTGATAAACACAATCGTCTTTCTAGTATTATTATTTATAAAACACGTTGAATAAATTATAACCTACAAAATGACCTAGTAAATGACAGCGTGCTAATCTGAAAAAAATTATATACAGGATAGTAAAGAATTTTTTTATTTCTAGCCAGATCAATGTGTTTAGGTAAATTGCTAAAATAAGTTGGTAATGGGATTCGCGAATAAAATTAACGATGGGGGCGCTGCTAAATTTTCAAAATGGCCGTCAGATGCGAGTGATCGAGTCGAGTTTATAGTTGTGTTTACAGTGATCGAGTGAACCTTGTAAATCTTTTTGTGTGTTCGAATTATTAACGAAAAAAGTAAAATGACGAAACAAATTCTTCAAAAATCTTTATTTAAGTACACTAATAGCAGCGCAACGTCGAGAAATTTTTGCCAAGCATGTTATTCTTTGTGGTGTAACACCTTGTGTTAAGTTTGTTTATGCGATTTATGCCCTCGTACTACAGACTTCCGCATTATTATCGGCTCCTCATTTAATAACTGGGTCTATTTGTAAAAATACTTTGGCATTAAGTGATTTGGCACTTCCAGGGCCGTATTTAGACTAAATTTTCGGGGAGGGGGGTTTTTAAAAAATTACAAAATAAATAGCTAATTTATTAAAATACAAAAGAAGTTTTTCTAAATTTAAATTTTGTTATATTAATTTTTGAAATGTAATGTTTGGAGAAAAGTCAGTAGAGGAAGGTTTTTTTTTGCCAAGATGGCGGAAACGACAGAGGCCTATATTTTGCTCAGCTTATTTTTTGAGTATAATTTTGTGCAAGTATTTTTGCAATTAAGATTTTATTTATGGTTATTGTTATTAGAAAATTTTGTTTGAAAGTATTTTGTCGAAAGTTACCGCAAAAAAATTGAAATTTTGTGAAAAAATTGTTTTTATTTAATTAAAATAATTATTTTTTTGCGCGATTTTTCTTTATTTGAGTTTGATATTCAGAGAAAATTTCGATTTTTATGAACTCTGTTTAATGGTTGAAAATAATTTGTCGAAAGAGCGACAAATTTTGATTACAGGTTGACTTCTGGGGGAGCGTTATCGCGGATAAAATTTTGTTTATATAATTTTAAAAGTTTTGTTTACTACGATATTTTTAATAAATTTAAACTTATTCATATTTTAATTTTAAACTCTCGTGTAAAAAACCGTTTTTAAATAAAATTTTTTAATTTTAAAATTTGTATAAAAATCACAAACTAAATTCTTATTTTACCGATGGCGATAGTAAAATAATGTTGTCAAAACGAAGAACTAAATTAGATTGAAAGAAAATTTCATAAATCTTAAGTAAATGAACACTTATGTACAAATGTACAAAATATAAAACAATTTATGGGTTTACAATGCCCATTCTAATTTATTGCTGAAGTGTTATTTTAAGCTATTATGCTGCCCATGATGGTCATAAAATTTATGTTCCCTTTAAAATTTTTGGTTCAAACAATTTATTGCAATTTAAAATTTTTACCATAATAGTGAGAATTAAGATCAAATACCTATTTCATTCATTTCAATATAATTATTTTTCAAAAAATCGAAAATTAATTAATAGGAGTAATAACTAACAATTAATTAAGTGGTCGCAGACTTTAACGCAGTACTGTAAATATTTAGGGAATTTTTTTATTCTTCATCTTCAGTTTTTATATTTTTGCAATTTAGTAGTAGTAGGCATTCAATCCAGTGTCGCCAAGCGCCGGATTATAATACAAATTTCCGATTTTTTAATTTGGGATTTAATTTATTAGAAATATCTCTTTAGTTTTAATATTTATTTAAACACTTCAAGTTTAATGTTTTTGTTATAGTTGTAAAAATTGTTTTTGTTTTTTCTGATTTTTTTACGATTGCAGTCGAACTTCCAGTACTTTATTAATTGATAAATAATTTCGAGGGGGGGGTTGTAACCCCTAAAAAACCCCCCTTAAATACGACCCTGGGCACTTCGGCATTAAGTGAAAACGGTGACCGGACAGGTGACCACATGACAAGCGAACCCACGAAAAGTGAACGCACGACATGCGAACACATGGCGAGTGACCACGCTGACAAGTGACCACACTGACATGTGACCACCCCGACAAGTGAACACACGGACGGGTGACCACTCTGACAAGTGAACACATACACAGCTGAACCCACGGCAACTGAACACAAACGTAATATTTTAATTTAAATATTTGTTATTTATGTTTATAATAATAAACTCGGAGAGGTTTACTATTTTATTAATTATTGTTTTACATGTCAACTAAAAATAGCCAACAATTTTTGATTTTTAATTTTCACATTTTTATGTTGGTGATTTGTTAGTTAGCAAAAAGTACGAAACTTAGCACCACAAAAAGTTTTGATAGATTTTGAGCAGGCTCTGTATTAGTGCAGTTCATACAGCTTTCCCAAATGCAGAGGTTAAAGGACCGCATACGCCACTACATGTAAAACTGCCTTCCTTCTTCACTGGGCGCTCACACCGGATACAATCATCTGCACCCATAGTGTTGACTCCGATGCACCTTTCTCGCTAAAATTATTTACTTTTTTCCACTTATTTTCGCAGTTTTATCGTTTAACTATCTACTAAACCAAATACATTAGACTTCTAATGTATTTAGTCTGTATTTAGTCGAAGTCTATAGTATTTGACTAAACCTTGTAATCAACTTTTAGGTTAGAATCCAATTTTTGTAACCGTGTTCTATAATTTCTCCTATATTTACTACAATATATAGTATTCTTCTCAAATATTCTAAATTTTTCAAAATTAAATTTTTAAAATTTGAATTATGAATGAATTTCTGAAGTCAACGTTTTAAATATATTATTTTGTAGTTGGTATTTTGTTGTTTTATTTTTTGTTTTGTTTGAGTTTTACTTAATAGTAAATAATAATAAATAATAAAAGATAAAAAATGTACTTTTTCCAACATTGCTTGGTATATGTGCAGATATTCCTATTTCTATTGATAAAAGTACATAGTATGTACATTTACCATAGGCGCCGGCATAAGTGCACATTTACCGGAAAATGTGTACTTTTACCGGTATACGTACTTTTCCCGTAACATATATAGTACCGGGTATTACAAACTAGCTAGTTAAAATCTAGTGCAATTTCTAGAAAAGACTTTGTTTAAAAAGTTTTCTTTAATTTTTTTTATTTTCAACTTTTTAGTCTTTAAATTTTGATTAGTAAAATATCAATAATGAAATTTTTCTTTAAGTCGGTTAATAAAAGCCTGCAATTTACAAGATAATCCTATAAAGGATTTATATTATTTTTAATGTTGGTAATAACTACGATAAAAAGTTTTTTTTGGTTGGATTTTTTTTGAGAGTAAGTTAAGAAAAAACTTTTAATAAAAACCAAAAAACACGTTGATTTAGATAAGGAGGGGGACGTTGTTTAAATTTTAAGTACCAACCCCTAACTCATCGTTAACTCAGAGCTACCCCAACTTTAAAATTTTAAATGGGACTCTTTACGACTTTGCGATATATCATTTTAAAGGTGGAAAAAATCTTCGTTCATCCATATTAAAAAATTTGATTTGGCGGATCTCTCGATGAGCTAAAGGTAAAAATTGAAAGATGAAATAAAAAATAATTTTATTCAGAAATTATTTAGAAAGTTCGCGTTTGGGAAGATCGCGAGAGACAAGTCGAGAGAGAAGTTGGAAGATGTAAACAGTTGATTAGCGTTTTATTGTTGTTTTACTAAGCATTTTAATAAAATTATTTGTGCATCTAACATTATATAAAAAAACAAGAAGCTGATCTGATTAGTCGACTTTTTTACCAACCAGAATAATACCGTACACCTCAGTAAAATAGTTTTCTACGTCAAAATTCTTGCTTTCTTAGTAACCAGATGGCACAGTCTAGATGGCTAAAGGCGGCCGGTAGACGTAGGCCGTATGCATTGCAATGCCGTTATTTTTTAAAAGTGTAAAAATTAACCACAAAGTAAAATTTTGAAAATTTAAAAACTTAAAATTGACGAGGTTCCCAGAAAATTTATTTATAGCCTGGGCCTCCCGATCGCTGACTATTAGTGTCAGGTCGTCGGCGAATCCTATCAGTGTCGCTCCCGCTGGTAGACGGAGTTTTAGCACGGCGTCGTACATCAAGTTCTACAGAGATGGACCGAAAACTGATCCCTGCGGCACGCCGCTTGTTGCTTCCATGTTGTCGTCCTCTCTTCTCCTTCCAAGGATTATCGTCCTCCTGCTCAGGTAGCTGACCATGATGTTGTAGATGTGCGGGTCCACCTTTGTGTTTCAGAGAGCTTTTAAGATATGGCTCCATCCGGCGCTGTTGAAGGCATTTCGCACGTCGAGGGTCACCACCAGGCAGTACTTGCGGGTTCGGTGTGTTTCCGCTTTGGCCGTCCTCACAGTGTCCAATATCTTCTTTGGCGCGTCGACCGTGGACC
This sequence comes from Cantharis rustica, assembly GCA_911387805.1. Lineage (NCBI taxonomy): Eukaryota > Metazoa > Arthropoda > Insecta > Coleoptera > Cantharidae > Cantharis > Cantharis rustica. The sequence goes on from OU426879.1 coordinate 35,406,323, forward strand.
TGCCTTTCCTGAAGCCATACTGGTTCTCGGAGAGGCCTCTTTTGTTCTCGATGTCCTGCATTAGTCGTCGCAGGATCATTTTTTCAAACAGCTTTCCAGCATGGTCTAGAAGGCATATTGGCCGGTAAGAGGACGGCTCTTCTAGGAGCTTCTGGCCCTTCCTTATCAGCACCAGGTTACCTTGTGGTTACCTTGTTTACTAACCTTTAACCTCACCTAAACTTACATGTACCAGTGGCGTAACCACTGACAGGACACCTGAAGGAATAATTAGTACCCACAAATTAAATAAATCACAGGATTCGGTTTAACGATGAATATATTGCTATGCCCCCAACTTTGCAAATTTATGTATCTTCACCCTCTAGTGAAATTCGCTGAGGTAACACAGATTATTATTTTTAGCTATGAGCTCTTCAAATTTTTTAAAATCGTAAATTAAATGCTCAACATTTCCTTGCAATCTGTGATCTTGCAAGCGCACATAGTATTCCAGCTGACGTCTGTTCAAACAAATTTGTTGCGATGTAATTTTAACAAATAACCAAATATTACCATAAATTCTTACAAATTCACAGTTTTCTTAACACTTGCACTTCAATTTTATTAATTACATAAAAAACCAACTTTTATTAAATTAAATTCACTTTAATTATCCTTAATTTCGGGAATAACGAATATTCGTTCGTCTATTCGACGCGAAGGCGTCCCAAGTCTTCTACAGCACAAGTCTTCTACAACCTTCAAGCCCCACTCTTTCTAGTTTTACTTTCTTCCCACCTTTATTTACATAGCAAAATTTAACAAACATTTTTATGTACAATGATATAAATAAATAAATAATAAAACAAATTTAAACTTTAAAATAATTTACAATATAAATGAATTAATGGCTCTGTTTTGGTTTTCGAAACACGACAATATATTTAACCGAAAAGAAAAAGGTAGTCTAACAACCAATTTACCAGCAAAGTTAATCTCCTTGATATCATTTAATTCGGAATACTTTAGTTTAAAATTTGATTTAATAACTGTTCGATAGTTAATTCCTCTGATCGTAATGTTTTCTAATTGTTTATTCATATTTAATGACCAACGACAATCTTTATAATACTTTGTAAAGAAGTGCTTATATGTATTTCGATTATCAACTCAATTGTTTTTATATTATGTAAGATCTTTAAATAATAAACCCTTATATGCTAAATTATCCGCTCGTAACTATTACTTCGTCAACTTAAAACTAAGATCTCACTTAATTAATAAGTCGTCAGTTCTTAATCTACGTTAGTCCCCCTTATTGCTAATTGGTCATTTCCTAAAATCTAAATAACTCGTCCACACTTAAAACTAGCGTCATCATCTTAAATTATTATGTAGCCGCAAATAATTATAAAGAACTTTCTTAATATTCGTTATTAACAGTTCTTAAATATCGTAAGTGGTATTATCTCATATGTGGTCGCAAATAATCATAAGGAACTTTGTTAATCAATTCCTTCCATTAAATTAGCACATTCGGTTTGAATATAATAATGTATAAATCATAATCTTAAACCAATATTTAAATCTAAAACTAAAGATGAAGTAATTTTGAATTAGTTTTAAATGCATACCTACGTGGTCGATAACTTATTACATAAATTTCTAACACCTCATCCTATTCTTATTTAAAAAGATTATAATTAATAAATTTATTTAACTTACGTATTTTAAATTTGTTGATAACTAAAATATATTTGAAATAATTTTAAATTCAATTATTAAATAACTTTTTTTTTAAAACATTCGCCGCACGAGAAAACCACAACCTGCTCCCTCAATGTTCAAAAATGTAAGGGCTTCTTTTTACCTTCTTAATCCTAACGGTCAAAATTTCTAACGGAAACTCGACTTCTTGTGTTTTAAAACCGCTGTTGCCAAATTGTATTTTAAATTAACCAAAAATGAACTAAATTTAAAATTACATTTTTACAATTACATTACATTTAAATTCAAATTTACAATATTACATTACTAATTTTTACCCACCGGAATTTCGGAAAAGCGAGGTAAATACACTAATGATCTTCCAGCTGAAAACTGAATGTATCTTTTTTATTCAGGCTCTTGAGAGACCTAAAAAATAAATGAATAATGGTATTTTTATATTGATCTCGTTCCGATAAAGCTTCAGGCCATACTTTTTGGTATATACGAACTAAGATTGTGCAAGTTTCAATGAAGTACGAGTTTTTCGTCTCTTTACAAATATTATCAAATGTTCAATAACGTTGGCTAACAAATTTTTAAATTTTTTTTACTTCCAGTCTCTCACTCTTTTTTAACCAATATAAAATACTGATCTATGTGCAGAACTTCTTTGGATCTTTTGTAATGTAAACAATGCCAGTACGGTTTTCGAAACGGATAACATTGAATTGAATAAACAAGGAAAATGACGTGTATTTCACCCTGGTTGTGGTTTCCAAAATAAAATAAAAATTCTTCTAATGCAAATACAAATCAATTGTCCAAAAATAATTATTAAATCAAATCCAAATTTAATTTCTGTAAAATTTTACTTTTATTCGATGGGAATGAAGTTTGATTTGCCTTTATCCAAATCGACGGTTTATCAATTGCGCCATTCGTTCGCATAAATACAATTTTAAATTTTCTAATTTTAAACCTAATCGAAATTTATAATTTCAAGTACTCTTTCCAAACTAAGCAAATCATTCAAATCTACTACCGTTCGGTAGCAACGTATCAAAAAATATCCAAAATATCAAAATATCAAAATAATCATCCACAAATTCAAAATTTATATCAAAATCAAATAATCGCCTCGAGCCAAAATCGCACAACAGGCTCGGCGGTCGCTATTGGCGAAAAAAACCTCGAATTCCCCGTGATCGGCCCCCACCTAACAAATTTCTCAATCTTACCAATTCAATAATTAATACAATAATTTTACTACATTGTACAGGGTGGGTCCAAATCACTTTTGAAACATGACAATTATTATATCTCAGCGTCTGTTTCTTTGCATTTCCAAAATGTATTATGGAGAGTGTGGTTTGTGTATCGTTCGACACAAAGCTCAATCTGTATCAAAATTGAAAAAGCGTTACGAATTTTGCAAAATTTGGATGCGGCGTTTGAACATTTCACATTTCAGTATCAGAATTTTTGTGATTTTCAAATATAATGTTATGGTATGTGACATCATTTGATACTAATTGCAACCGTTTTGAAATTGAAATTTATTTTTAAGTTCATTTCTATTATAGTATATTTTGTTTCAAATTATTGTTGATGTTTTATGTAAAACTAACTGGCCCGGCAGACGTTGTCCTGTCCTGTAGTCTTGCCGTATAATACGCCATCTGTCGGCCATCGAAATCGTCTTTATAATTTTTGGGCAACTTCTTCAAGTTTTCTTTTGTGTTTTCTCTATCTATAAACCTTACTCGGACTATTACGAACTTTAAAAAAAAATTTATTCAAATCGGTGTAGCCGGTGTTTAATGTATGTGAGCACAAAATTTGATCGTGTCTTTAACAAAAATGCTATTATTTTATAACATTAGAACTTAAAATAATTTTATCTATAATTTGAAAATAAACAAAAAAGAATTATATTAATGGAATAAAAAATACTGAAATTATCAATATTTTAAAGAAATTATTAATCAAAATAGGTTTTTCTTGCTACAACATAATATTATATTTTCAATAATACCAAATAATACTAAATTTTTTTTAAATTGAGTAGTCACAGCAGAACGGGAAGCCTTTTAGCTGGGGGCCCGCGTGCGTGGCACCCACCGCACTCCGGTAGTTCCGGCCCTGTATTTTATATATACAATTATACAATAAAATTACAGAAAGTTAATACCAACAACAAATTTTATTTTCGACAAATTTAATTGGTTGGTTTTAAAAGATTAAACGAGATTAGGATCAAATACAAACTTTAAAAACAAAATATTCAAATTCCCCACAATTCCCCAAAAATAATTGTTCTCACACAGCACAGTACAGTGACAGTTGTTCTGTGGTGACAGTACCTAGTACATGTTTATAACGTTCATAACATTCTTCACGAACCAATTAAATAAATTTAATACAATAAATATTAAATTTATATGATAATATGTAAGTATTTTTTTAAAGATTTTATTAAAGAGTGATAGTTTATAATTATTATTGCTTTGTGGATAATTTATTTCATGATTTCATAAAACGTTAATAGTTATAAAATAGCAACTTATAATTTAATTAATTTTTAATCGATTTCAATGTTCGGATTCGGTACAGCGCCATCGGTTATTTGTTTCTTAACTATTATAGTTACTAAATAAATTAAGAAAGCGGTGTGGTGGCACTAAAGACGGTTTTCAATTTTAACATGGGATTGTCCGTTCTATTGTGAATTGTTTATTTTCTGGTTTGTTCCAATTTGGTATCAACGCTGTTGAAAATTTTGTGGTTAGCCGATAGCGGCCCGTTCTATGTTTTGCAATTAATTGAATTGAATTGTTTCAGACTAGAAATTTCTAAAATTTAAAAAAATGACTACTCGTCGTCGACCTCACGAAGATGAAGATGATTACGGTAATTTGTTTCCTTTTAAAAATACGACGCCGAGTTTTTACATTTATTGTTATTTTCAGATCGAGGAAGAAAACGACGACGTGTTTCTGAACATCAGGAAATTGAAGATCGTTTGGAATCCTTAATATTACGTGTTGGCGAAAAGAGTTCGTCGTCCTTAGAGTCGAATCTTGAAGGATTGGCAAGTGTACTCGAAGCAGACTTGAGCACCTACAGAAATAAAATTTTACGTATTTTGACCGATTGCGCTATTAAATTGCCCGAGAAATGTACTGTTTATACCACATTAGTGGGCTTGTTGAATGCTAAAAGTTTTAATTTTGGCGGTGAGTTTGTCGAGTACATGGTACGCACATTCAAAGATGCTTTGAAAGCTTGCAAATGGGAAGTGGCACGCTTCACTTTGCGGTTTTTGGCCGATTTGGTCAATTGTCATGTACTCTCTGCGACTTCTTTGTTGCAATTGTTAGATAACATGATTGATGCTGCTAACGAAGACAACGTACCTCAAGTTCGTAAAGACTGGTATGTGTTTGCCATATTAACGACATTACCATGGGTTGGTAGAGAATTGTACGAAAAGAAGGAGAGTGCTCTAGAACATCTGTTGGTTTCTATAGAGGTGTTTCTAAATAAGAGATCGAAGAAGCATCACAATGCTCTTCGTGTGTGGGCAGTAGACATTCCACATCCCCAAGAGGAATATTTGGATTGTTTGTGGTCTCAAATACGTAAACTTAAACAAGATAATTGGTCTGAAAAACATATACCTCGCCCATATTTAGCTTTTGATTCAATTTTGTGCGAAGCTTTGCAGCACAGTTTACCAACGATTTTACCACCGCCTCATCATGATTCTTATCAATATCCTATGCCTTCTGTTGTATTTAGAATGTTTGATTATACCGATTGTCCCGAGGGGCCTATAATGCCAGGTGCACACTCTATAGAAAGATTTTTAATCGAAGAACATTTGCGTTCAATAATTGAACGGTACAAATTAGAAAGGAAAGATTGTGCTGCTCATTTATTAAATTTTCCATACAAATTAAAAATACCATTGGAGTATTGTATTGTGGAAGTACTTTTTGGTGAATTATTTTATATGCCAACTCCTCGGTGTTTAGAAATTGCTTACGGTTCCATGTTAATTGAATTGTGTAAATTGCAACCATCTACTATGCCACAAGTATTGGCCCAAGCTACAGAAATATTATTTATGCGTATTGATTCTATGAATGTCTCTTGCTTTGACAGATTTGTTAACTGGTTCTCTTATCACTTGAGTAACTTTCAATTTAGATGGTCCTGGGAAGATTGGTGCAGTTGTTTAACACTGGATGCAGAACATCCGAAGCCTAAATTCATTAGAGAAGTGATGATTAAATGCATGAGGTATGTTCTTAATAACTTTTTATGTGTGTAATTTAAAGTTAGATCATTATTTTTACTTTTTAAATAATAATTTTAATATTTAAAAGAATATTTAAATTACGAGTAAGAATTATCAACTTGTAACATTAACTTGAATGTGATGTTTTAAATCACAGATGTTTTTGTGTTAATTTAACTTGCCTATTCTTAAAAGAATTCTTAATTTAAAGTATTTATTATTTGAATATTTTTCTATTTTGCAATTTCGATGGCCGTTATGGGGAACTTGATGCTCATGAAAAATATGATATCTTAGAATGCTTTACTAAAAGTAATAATAATGCTGTTCTTGCATGTAAAAAGATATTCCAATCGTTATTCAGAAAGAAAACGACCACAAACTATTTTTGAGAACTTTTTAAGAAGCCAACATCATATTTAGATTCAATTATTAAAATCAAATTCAATAAATTGTTGTTAGTTCAAAAAACTAAGAAAATCGGTAGTAAAAATGTTTTCGCTCTTGTGATTGTGAGTTAAGGAATAACCTACTCGAATTTCCGTCAAAGTAGGAAAAGCTTAACTCAAATACGTAAAAGTAATTAGATGAGTGTGGTAAATGGCTACAGATTTTTAATAGCATTTAATTAAAAATTTTATTCTAAATAATTTTTTGGTCCTCTTTGTTTTTATTACATGTTTTAACAAAATGGGATAAAACTGGAATAATGAACCTGACATATTGAAACAGTCTTTAAACTGTATTTAAAAATGTCATATTCAACTATGGTTTCTGTTTAACAAAATATAACTTTATATTATAACTCGTAAACTAACATATTTATTTAAAATCTCTGACCTATTTTATTGCTATTAAAAAAGTGCTGGAAGAAAGTGTTAACATTTTTTCGGTAACTTTAAAGACAACTGAGAACAACACTTATTGAAAAATTTAACATTTGTTCATGGCTTGAAAACGAAAAAATAATTCCGGTTTTATCTCAAAACAGGGATTGAGAATGTGTCATTTATGTTTTCATAATCTCTTATAGTTATAGTTCCCTATAAGAACCATTGAAACTAACAACTTATGTACAGTAGGCGTTATAAAAACTTACCACATTTTTCTTTTTAGATTATCATATTATCAGCGAATCACAGAAATTTTACCTGAACCATTTTCACGTTTTGTTCCAGTTAAGGCTGAACCAGATTATAAATATTCTAAAGATGGAGCCGGTAAGTTTTAACTTTTATTTTATCCAGATATAGAAGTTCAAAAAGAAATTAATAGTCAAGTTATTAGACATTTTAAAGTAAAAACTCTTCTTTGTTTACAATTATTGGAAAAGAGGTTCTAAATTTCCTACATCAATCTATATTCGGCTTATTTTTAACAAAACTTATTTAGGGCACAGGAAACTACCAATTAATTTATGACTTGGTTATTTTTGGAACTTTTTTAGCGAATTTTTCCATGTTTTAGTCCGAATCTTATGTCGAAAACTTGGCACTGCCTTCCTGGTAAAAGAACTGATTTCTTTAATGTTGTAGTAGGTATAACAAAAATACAAAATATTAAGGATATTTTGGCCTTGATTACAATCTAGGTTTTTTTGGCTCTATATGTTAAAATAACCAGTAAATTTTACCAAAATTATATAGTACTAATGATAAAAAAGTTTTGAACGAATTTGTTCATAAACGTATTGTTTTTGAGTTATACACAAAATAAAAAAATAATAATTTGCATTTTAACTTATATTAAGTAGTTTACAAGTGAGCTATTGTGCAGATATTGGTTATAATGAAAGCACTAAAATTTAAATTTATAATTTGTCAAGCCAGTAGTTTTTTTAAGAAACTGAAAATTTTTGATTTATAATTCGAAAAATATAAGTTTTTAAATATAATTTTCTTCAACACTTTTTGGTAAAATTTACTAGCTGCTTTAGCGTATAAAAGGTGTCAAAAAAATTTGGTTTAGCATTTTTGTTTTATTAAAACATTAAAATAAATCAGTTTTTACTAGGAAGGCTGCGTCGTAGTTGTGAGATTTTAAAGAGAACACGACATTTGCCATTGACTACTGTTATTCCAATTCCAAACTAGGTTTTAAAAATAATTTGCATTTTTTAGTTCAAAATGATTACTGGACCAGTAGGAATATTTGATTTTTGGTATATTATAATATTCATTTGTTTTAGCATCTTTACCTGGTACTGCAGCTGCCCATCAATTGGTGGTATCAATTAGGCAAAAATGTACACCAGAAGAAGTTCTAGGGGTATTGAAAGATCTCCCAAATCCGCGTTCAGAAGAAGAAGCTGACAGTCGTTACAATCCTTTAAAAATCGATGTTTTTGTTCAAACTTTGCTTAATTTAGGTTCAAAAAGTTTTTCTCATAGTTATGCTGCTATTTCCAAGTTTCATTATGTTTTTAAGGTAACAAACATGATAATGTTTTTAAATAATTTCTAACACTAATACTTTTTTTAAAGATTTTAGCGGAATCTGAAGAAGCTCAAATTTGTATTTTGAGAAACATGTTTGAACTCTGGCATAATCACCAACAAATGATGATTGTGTTGGTCGATAAAATGTTAAAAACGCAAATTGTCGAATGCTCTGCTGTTGCAAATTTTATATTTTCCAAAGAGATGGTTATCGAATTTACGAAAATGTACTTGTGGGAAATGTTACATCTCACTATCAAGAAAATGAATAAGCATGTTATCAAGTTAAGTGGAGAATTGAATGAAGCAAGGGAAAAATTGGCAAGAGCTGAATCGAGCTCGAGTGAATCTGAAGATGAGGAAGATCCTGCAAAGAAGAAACCTGAAAATGTAGAGAAACCTACCGAAGAAATGGTAGAAAGAATGGAAGAAAAATTAGAAGCTGCACAAGCTGATCAAAAGAATTTGTTTTTGATTGTTTTTCAAAGATTTATTATGATACTGTCGGAACATCTTGTAAGATGTGATACGGATGGCAGAGATTATAACACTCATTGGTACAAGTGGACTATTGGAAGATTACAACAGGTGTTTTTGGAACATCAAGAACAAGTACAAAAATATAGTTCCACCTTAGAAACACTACTTTTTACACAAGATTTGGATCCGCATATTTTAGAAGTTTTCCAACAGTTTGTTTCTTTACAAGCGTAATATAGTTTTGCAAATATATTACTTTAAAAGATATTTTATAAATATGGGGTATTTAATACTTAATAAACATTTTATTTAATTAATTTTATATATTTTTATTTTTTGTTTAATTTAGAAAATAATGTACCGCATTAAGGAAAATCTGATGTGGCCATCCACATGACTTGATTATACTTAAAAAAAAAAATTAAAAATATGATTTAATTTTATTTAAAATTTCAAAAATAAGGTATCTTTGCGCAATTGCTACCTAATACTTTTTTATTGTGATTATAGAGTAGAAAATTATAAGAAATAAAATTTTAAAGAAAAAAATTATTTTTAAGTTTGTGTGTATTCTACCTATTTTAATCAAAATCTAATCAACTTTAAGTCTCAATATACTAAATACAAATTTTTTTTTAGAAGTTTCTGTTAGTTTTTGAGGTCTGAGATTGATTTCTTTTTGTCAGGTTTAGAGAGTACTAACGTCGGTCTGTGAAACCGATTCTCGTTTTCAATTTTTATAACTTATACCCGCAGATTTTGGGTTTCTATAGTGAAAGATAACCTGAGATCTGGTTAAAGTTAACCTACCGATCGACACGAGTTATGTGTTGGTTAACTTTTTGGAATATGCGCAGATTGTGCATTCAAATAAATAAATTCTGACGAAGGCGATAAACGTTCTTGAAAGCTCAATTATATTAATAGTAGTATTTAATTAACTTATTATATTACTAAAAAAATTTTTTTAATATATTTAAAGTTTTTTCTTGCTTTTTCATAGCAAGATATAAATTGTGCAACTGTTTAGTATTGCGAGGACCATTGTTTTATTTGCATTAAATTTTTTTTGCATATTTCCATCCAAGCTTCGGTTTTTAAGAGGGCCCTAATAGAGACAACACATCGATATCTATTTGCCTCTCACTTTGTTTCGATAGTTGTATAATTATCAGGTATTCAAAAATTGTATTTTATGTAGCCCCCTCTTGACCAATAGAAATTATGTGATATTGGTTTATTTTTAGTATTCTATAAGTTACAAATAAGAAATGAATTAGAAATCAGTATAATTGTAAATATTACTAACATAGAATGAAGTAGTGCGTCTATTTCGTAGAAACCACCGTTATTATACATATTATTTTTATTCTCAATAAATAAAATTAATAAATTAACAATAAATTAAAAAATTTTACCTCGCACAGTTTATGAATTCGCACAACCCCATCTAAAAAAGTAATATTACATCAAATTTTGATTAGTTTTAGAAAAATCTTCGCCATAAGTACTGAAATAAAAATGTTCTATTTTTTCCACTATCTTTGGTTTAAGACGATAAGAATTATGTATCTTGGAAATCCATGAGAGAGCTTTGACGACAAACTTTTTCCTTACTTATTCACTAATAATACCGTTAATACTCAGCTCCTATATAGCTAGCTAGAACAATTTTTAAAGCTCGCCTCACACGATGCTTGTTTTGCTGATGATTTTCTTGCTTGTTTCTGTGCATGGTACCTAGCATGATGGCTCCTGTGCATGGTTGGCTTTACACGAGTTTTGTACATGATGGTTTAAGGATAAGATATTATTATTATTATTAGTAACGGGTTGTGGTACATGTGCCCACTGCACTGAAGCTTAAGCTTATTGTGCACCCATCCCAGTTTACTCAAACAACTGCGTCTCTTCGACCAGGTCGAGAACACAGTTGAAGGGAGATTATTCTATCTCCTCGGTTGTTGGGTAGGGCAAACCGAGGTGACGCAGCCTGCTCCTGGCCAAGGCCGGGCATTGACATAGTATGTGGAGTGGGGTTTCATTCTCCTCGCCACACATCCTGCAAATAGAATCCTCCGCCAGCACCATAATGCTGAGGTGCCTTTTGAGGCAGCAGTGCCCTGTAAAGAGACCCACTAACCTTTTAAGTTGTTTCCTACTCAACATGAGTATTTTGTTCCTTTTGGCCTCACTGGACGGTGCCCTTATGAACGTACGCGATTGCCTCAGTCCAGGTAGGTCCACCCAGTGTGCAAAGTGTTGTTCTGCTAGTATATCCCTAATTCTTTCTTTTGCGGTAGAGTAAGCAATCCCGCAGGAAGGCTCCGGGCCCATTAGATTTGCGCAAGCGGCCTTCCTAGCTAGAGAATCCGCTTCTTCGTTGCCTTTGATGCCCCGGTGTCCTGGCACCCACATCAGTGTGACGCTGTTGCGGAGAGCAAGTTTTACCAGAGCATCTTTGCATTGTTTGACAACCTTGGAGTGTAATTCAACTCCTTCCAAGGCTCTTAGAGCTGCTTGGCTGTCAGTCATGATACAGATTCTCTTCTCTACAAGGTTCCTCCATACCAGCTCTTCAGCACAGACCAATATGGCAGTTATTTCTGCCTGAAATATAGTTGCGAGAGGTCCCAGGTTAATGCTATAAGCATCCCCCAGTCTTCTGCCTCGCACACCTATTCCAGTACTCGTCTCAGTCTTTGATCCATCTGTATACCAGATGGTATCATACTTAAGCCCCAACGTTTGTGAGGTTTCAATTTTATCCCTATCCGGTACTATGACCTTATAGGGCTTTCTAAAGTCCTTCACGGTGCTAGTTCTGTCAGGGTGCATGCTGAGCAGGCCGTTACTCTTAATTGAGTTTAAGATCATGATGTGGTGCCCCCTCCTAGGATTGATCTCACCATGACCGTTAATTTTCAACCTGTAGGCAGCCTACAGGTAGAGCCTCGGACCCCACGACTAGGTGTAAAGGTCGAAGACCCAGGAGAGCCTCCATGGAAGCGGTGGGCGTTGATGCCATTGCTCCCGTAATACCCAAGCACGCCAGTCTTTGCAGCTTGTTGAGCCGGTTTATGCTTTCCCTTTTACTGGCTTTATGCCACCAGATCAGGGCTGAGTATGTGATCGTGGGTATCACCACCTTGGTGTACAACCAAAGTACCATTTTAGGTTTTAGTCCCCACGTTTTACCGATCATGCTCCTACAGGCCCAAAGGGCCCCTAGTCGCTTTGTTTGTAATGTGACGGATGTGAGGCGTGAAGGTCAGCCTGCTGTCCAGAGTTAGACCCAGGTATTTGACCTCCTTCTGCAGAGGCAGCTCCTCCCCCCGCAACCTCAGAGTCCTCACATCCTGAAGTTTAGTGCGTTGTGTAAACGCCACAACAGATGTTTTGCTCGGGTTTACCGATAGCCCCTCTCCTCTGCACCATCTTTCAACGATTCTGAGTGCGTTTTGCATCAGCGAAGACACGACTCCTTCGAATTTCCCAATAACAAGGATTGTGATATCATCAGCAAATCCCTGTCCATGTACCCCTGCCTGTTCCAGCTCCCGCAGAAGACTATCCACCACCAGGCACCACAGCAGCGGGGAAAGGACCCCCCCTTGCGGACACCCACGTGCGGCAGACACCTTCACAGTCGTCTGTCCCAGATTAGCTTTGATTTTCCTGTCTCTGAGGGTAGAGCTAATCCAACCCGTAATAGCTGGGTCGACTCCACGACTTCCGACAGCTCTTACTATAGAGTCAAAAGAGGCGTTATCAAACGCCCCCTCTATGCCTAGAAAGGCTCCCAGAGCAATTTCTTGACTGCCAAGAGCCCCCTATATCTTGTGAGTTAGTTCGTGTAGACTAAGCTCACGCGATTTGCCCGATTGATAGGCATACTGGTGTCTGTGTAGAGGTGAATTCACCAATACACTATCTCTAATGTGCCTATCAATCAGTTTTTCCAGTGTCTTTAATAAAAAAGACGTCAGGCTAATTGGACGAAATGACTTAGCCTGGGCATATGATGCACGCCCTGGCTTGGGTATAAATACCACTCTTGCCATCCGCCAGCTTTGGGGTACATAGTTGAGCGCCAGGCTGGCTCTGAACAATGTACATCGAGGGGTGGCTAGTACTTCCATCCCCTGTTGTAATAATGCGGGGAAAATACCATCCTCGCCTTGAGATTTGAATGGTTTGAAAGTGTTAATCGCCCATTCAACTCTCGTTTTGTTAATTATACTATCTGCTAATTTCCAGTTGCTCCTGCTTGCCCGACTCGTCGAGATGGCTTGGTGCCCCTGGCCATTAGAGCCATCATCGGGTTTGGGAACACATCCCGGGAAGTGTGTCCGGAGCAATAGCCCCAGAGTCTCCTCCCCCGATGATGTGAACCCTCCCTGTGGTTTTTCTATTGTGCCCACCTTTCCGTGGCCACTCTTGAGAAGAGCTCTTTGGAGTCTTGCACATTCGGGAGTTCTTTCGATTTCCCCGCAGTACTTCCTCCATGAGTCTTCCTTTGCCTTACGTATGGCGTACGTGTATTTCAGACGGGAGCCTCTATAAGCTTCTCAGTTTCCTGTTCTCTTAGCTTTGTTAAAAGACTTTCGAGACTCTGCCCTGAGACATTCGAGTTCACGGTTCCACCAAATGGTCTCCCGCTTACTTTTCCTCTCTTTTAGATGACAGTTTTCTTCGAAGGCTGTGATAATGGCCGACGTTATCGCGTCGTTCATCACTTCCAGCTCCGCTGTGTTTGTAACCCTCGACGGACATTCCCCAACTCCCTGTTCCAGACTCTCATTAAAGAGAGCCCAATCACAGTTTCTGGGGTTCCTGTACGAGACCTCCACCATTGGTGGGGTTTCTATGTCAAACCTAATGTATCTGTGATCAGAGAGTGACTCCTCCCGAGAGACGTGCCAATCTCTGATCACCTGACTCACGAGGGAAGTCCCTATCGTTATGTCAATTACCTCTTCCCTTGCCACAGTGACAAAAGTAGGCTCTTCTCCCTTGTTCATTATCTCCAGCTTATTACTGAAGACAAATTCAAGTAAGAATACGCCTCTGCTGTTCGTGTCCTTGCTCCCCCATATTATGTGGTGTGCATTGGAGTCACAGCCGATCACCAGTTGTGTTTTGCTGCTTTCGCAGTCCAGTATCAGATTTTCTAACTCCTTTGGAGGAGGTGGTCGCCGTTGGTCATATGGAAGGTATGCAGACGCTACCACGAGGTCTATTAAGCTCCCTTCCATAGCTATCTTAAATTTGGCTGGTGTTAGGTCTCTTGTGCAGAGCCCTCATAGCGGCAAAAGGCAGAGCCTCTTTTTTGCAATGATGCATACTCTAGGATGATTATCTTCCGACCTAATCAGCTCCCGGTTTCCTAGAGAAGTGAGCTCCCTGATCCGGCCCCCCGTTATCCAGGGTTTCTGGATCAGGGCCACGTCAATGTCGTGTTTAATTATGAACCTTTGCAGGGCCGCCAAAGCAGCCCGGTTGGGAGTGTGGCATCTCCCGCAGCCCCGTCACCGTCGCCATCAGCTGAAGGTGCGTCTTCAGCTGCAGACGTGGACTCGCCGGGAGGAGCAGATGGCAGGGGTAAGGATAAGATATACGCAGCTAGCTTTGATTCACGAACGAGAGGGGGCTTATAAGCTTATTGTATTTTATAATTCGCGGGTAGACAACACGTTTAACAAATTTTTAAGTCACCTAACACCTAACTTATTGTTTTACCGATACGCGTCGCTATTTCTAACATACGATTACAGTCACTAGATAGTCACTAGACAGTCACTCTATCTAGTGACTGTACATACGATAAGCTCCTACCTCCGTGAAGTTGGCCTCCCATCTGAAACATTTTGATATAAAAAAATATGGAATCGTTAGGTCATCGTTAGGTCTTGAAAGGTCACCCGGTTTTATCGTTAGGTCACTTTTAGTTTTATCAAAAAAAATTATTCAAGTTTTGAAAAATTTTCTTGGTAAGTTAGCCTCCCCATTAAACGATTTCGACGAAATAAAAGTGGAAACCGGTAGGAAATGCACTGATAAGGATTGGTCACGTATATTTATCGTTAGGTCACCTTTCATTTATTTGCAATTAATTAATTTCAATATCATGTCTCTATTGCGCATGCGCTAAACAAAAATATAGTTGTGATGAAATTTTTCTTACAAAAGTAAGAAAAATATAACATTTTGATATAAAAAAATATGGAATCGTTAGGTTGTCGTTAGGTCTTGAAAGGTCATTTGGTTTTATCGTTAGGTCACCTTTAGTTTTATCAAAAAAAAATATTCAAGTTTTGAAAAATTTTCTTGGTAAGTTAGCCTCCCCATTAAACGATTTTGATGAAATAAAAGTGGAAACAGCTAGGAAATGTACTGATAACGATTGGTCACCTATGTCAAAGAGTATGTAGTGTATAGAGGAACAGCCATGTATTAAAAATTGAAACGTAGAGACAATCCCGTCTACCAGAGGGCGTAGCAAAGCCATCTATCGGCCGGGAACATTTTTATATTAAATACCTAAATATAAAGTTAGCTACTATATCGATAATTGCAGGTATACCTTTTTATAAGGTATAACTTTTCTAACCATTTAGAGCGCACGTTATGTACAAAAGTGTTGGCGAGAACGCACAGAACGCACCCCAAGTCAAGAGTTGACAAGAACGCGTCCCAAGATGTAATTTTGCACACACTAATATTTTTGTTTAGCGCAAGCGTAATAGAAATATAAAATTGTAATTAATTTATTACAAACAAATTAATTATGACCTAACGATAAACATAGGTGACCAATCGTTAGCAGTGCATTTCCTACCTGTTTCCATTTTTATTTCATCGAAATCGTTTAATGGGGAGGCTAACTTACCAAGAAAATTTTTAAAACTTGAATAATTTTTTTTGATAAAACTAAAAGTGACCTAACGATAAAACCAATTGACCTTTCAAGACCTAACGATGACTTAACGATTTCATATTTTTTTATATCAAAATGTTATATTTTTCTTACTTTTGTAAGAAAAATTTCATCACAACTATATTTTTGTTTAGCGCATGCGTAATAGAGACATGATATTGAAATTAATTAATTGCAAATAAATGAAAGGTGACCTAACGATAAATATACGTGACCAATCCTTATCAGTGCATTTCCTACCGGTTTCCACTTTTATTTCGTCGAAATCGTTTAATGGGGAGGCTAACTTACCAAGAAAACTTTTCAAAACTTGAATAATTTTTTTTGATAAAACTAAAAGTGACCTAACGATAAAACCGGGTGACCTTTCAAGACCTAACGATGACCTAACGATTCCATATTTTTTTATATCAAAATGTTTCAGATGGGAGGCCAACTTCACGGAGGTTAAGCACCTCCTTTTAAAATACTAAAATTACCCTCTCTGTTATGTAGTTTAAACATTTTATCAATTGTAAGAGCGGGGAGACTTTTCAAGGGTTTACTTAGTATTTTTATACTCGTACATATTTTATATTTGCTAATTTTATACAACTTTTTAGTTTCCTATAACTAAACGTATACAAAGCTGTTGGTGATTTAAATGATTTTAAAAATAACACCATTTTTATATGAAATCATACAATGTTGAAGATAAATTTAAGATCATATAAGATAAAAATTTATTAACTCTAAAAAATGCATATAAATTTGATATAATATTATAATTTCGCACTTGTTCGACTATATAACATTAATACAATTTTTTGTAATCGTATAAAACTAAGCCCAATGCAACTGGGATTTAACCTTGCAAGAGAAATATGCATAAAACTCGATCCCACTTTTCTTTTGCAGTTATCCGACAATAATTATTATGTCTTGAGATCACTGTTCAAAATGATTTGGATTATAATGTTATAAAATGTTATATTTAAAAAAGCAAAAATTAAAATTTTACTATAATTACAAAAATTGAAATGCATTGTTATTACCAGGGCTCGGAAGTTCTAACAAATGCATATATTTTCTGGTAAGTCCTAGAATATTGAAAGTAAGATACAAATTTGTTTCACATTTCCCTGATGTTATATATGTTACGGGAAAAATACGTATACCGGTAAAAGTAGACATTTTCCGAAAAATGTGCACTTATGCCGGGGCCTATGGCAAATGTACATACTATGTACTTTTACCAATAGAAATAGGAATATCTGCACATATACCAAGCGATGTTGGGAAAAGTACATTTTTTATCTTTTATCATTTATTATTATTTACTATTAAGTGAAACTCAAACAAACCAAAAAATAAAACAACAAAATACCAACTACAAAATAATATATTTAAAACGTTGACTTCAGAAATTTGTTCATAATTCAAATTTCAAAAATTTAATTCCGAAAAAATTTTAATTTCTAAATATGTATTAACAAAATTTGAATTATCAACGATGGTAACATTATAATAAATTTTAAAATCCCCTCTCTTTCTATCGTCATGCAAATCTAACCACAGTATAAGTAGTTTAAGACAGTAGAGACACTCGCATCTTTTTTCGGTTCCAAATTTTCATGCGCATGTCAAAGTCTGGGATAAGTATCTACATGAGTTAACAGATGTTGCGGCTATTTTACAACTTACTACACTATTGCCAGATCTATTAAAACTCACTAGATTTGTTGGATTGAAAGCAAATTTTGGTGATATAAAAAAAATGTATAAATTCAATAATAAAATTACTTTAACAGAATTGTAATAGCAGGCACCTAAAAGTAAGATAATGCATTACTGGGTTTCTTTTCTAATTTTTCTTTGAAGTTTGAAAATTTAATGAAATTCTGATACAATATCTAATTGAATTACTTATTTGCGAACTTGGCAACATAGCACTTATATTTGACGTTCTTTCGAACTTGTTAACAAGCGGTAACGATTGTTATAAAATTGAGCTCTGAATATTTTAAGTGAATGTTTGAACATTTTGTGTATTATTAAGTTACATTAACTTAGGAAATCATGAGTAATAATAATGCTTGCACAGTAAGGTTTTGTAAAAACCGATCTGGACTGGGTGTTGTGCTGCATAAATTTCCGAAAAATAGCGCGAAATGTAAGCAGTGGGTAGAATTTTGCGACAATAATTTATTGTTGAAAAAAGTGGACTTGCATAATTCCTATCATAGAGTGTGTGCTGTACACTTTGAAGCTAATTTATATAAAACTGCAAAACGGAGGAATCTTTACGATTAATTGTACAAATGGGTCTCAAAAACTTCTTTAAAATTGAAATAAAATAGTTTTAATTAAACCAATTGTTTTTTTCTATAGTAACAAAATCATATAGCTGATCTTTCTTAAATATACAGAAACAATACAAATCTGTTATGATGGCAGAGATAAATCTATATTCTAGAAAATTAAAAAAATTATTAAAAAATATTTATTGCACATTACAACGAATTATATCTTTAAATTTGATATAAAAAAAACATCAAATTTTGATTTAGCTCATTCTTCCTGTATATACCCCTCAAATTATTAAGGGTATTCATGTCACGTTGTAGATTACGTAAACGTTGTCGTAAACAACGTCGTAAACGTTGTAGATTTGAGTTTCGTAGAATTTTTAATACAAATTTAGTTTACGAAGTTTACGCAGGTAGAAACCGTCGTACTTTATGTAGATGTCGTAGTTTCGTAAACATAACCTATAAATTATTTAATAATTTAACCTCTAAAATTATTAAATCAAGAATAACCTTTTCTACAAGAAAATCTAATAATTTCTGTTTTTCACTTTTATTTAGCATTTTAAAAGCATAAACAACAAAAATGTCAAATAAATATAACCTCAAATGAATATAACCTACAAATACAAGTACGAAAGAATTATGAAACATTTAAGGGAGTGTGTTCATGTCATACAATTCTACGAAGTTTACAAAGTACGACATCTACGAACTTACGAAGTGAAATGAATACCCTTATTGTTTTTAAAAATAATGATGAAACTTATACTGTGATCTAACTCTCCCTTCCTCTTTATTAATAATAATAGTAGTAGAGCTCTACAAGCCTTGCAGGCACATGGCTTAAAAATTGTATTTTAAAATAAATATTAATGCTTTAAATTAATTTTATTAAACTAAAACCAGCATAATAATTAATCTTTATTGCATCCCGGATTATTGCTGTGGCATTTCAAATTTATCAAGTTTTTTATTTAAAATACTATTATAACATTGAAAGGTACGTTAGTTAATTTATTTATATTCACATTATCATTAAATAATCTTAGAATAACAAGTTAATAAAACGTTTAATAATAATGTTTTTATTGAGCTTTCGGCGTTTGGTACACGTCTTAGTCAGAATAATTTAATATAATGTTTATTCGTCAGAATAATTTAATGTAATGTTTATTCTGACGAAGATGTGTACCAAACGCCAAAAGCTCAATAAAAACATTATTATTAAACGTTTTATTAACTTGTTTATTCCAAGATTATTTAATTATATTTCACAAGTTAAAAAATTAATTTATTAAATATTCACATTATCCTGTATTCGTCGATTCACTTTTACCAAGGTACTTGTTCACATGTGTACATTTACCGGTAATTGTAAGAATAACTATGTCTTTTAAATTACTCAACGCACTTCTACCAACTCCTGTGGAATATGTACACATTTGCCGGTAAATGTATACATCTTCCAGATACGTACTTTTTCCGTAACATATACAAAACTTTATAATGCTAATTTTTGCATATTTACGGTTTTTAGTGCTATTTTGCTATTTTAGAGTTTTAAGTGCTATTTACAGGCATATTTTTATATAATAAATGAAATAAACAAAATTCTATCAAAATAAACAAACGAAACAAAATGTTAAAATAATAAATTTGAACTGTTTAGTAAAGAATACGTACTTACATAGAAAAATAATATTTAAAAAACAATTAAAATACATAAATTAACATTTAACAGGTTTGGACTTTAATATTTGAATAAGAAAAAAAATATTAAAATAAAAAATTGATAAAAAATCTTTAAATATTGACTAACAATTTTTTAAATAATAAATTACCTTATAAAAAAATATGATAAAAATTTAAAATAAAAAATTTTGTAATACGATATAAAGGCCCTTATTTCACGATTATTTCCGATCATTATATAACAAAAGAAATACATAAAAATAATGAGAAGCAAGAAAATATTATATACCAAACAAATTGAAAAATTAATATAAAAAAACCAAGAAATTAAAAAAAAATGTTATGGGAAAATAATAAATTTTGTACCAAATAGCCGCATACGAATAAGCGAACGAAAGCAAACATGTATTTTAATATCACTTTAATATTAAGATCAGGTTTGAAATAATAGGAATTTGATTATTTTTAAAATTATGTCTGACGCATCACAATGTAATTAGCAGATTCGCAGTATTTAGTTTATTTATAAAATAAAAAATAAAAAAAATGGTTGACAATTATTTTATTTTGCATATTTTCAAATTTTTAGTGCTATTTATAGAGCTAATTTTTGTGTTTTTAAGGGCATATTAAAGCGCTAAAAGTTTACTTTTTTAGTGCTATAACTTCCGAGCCCTGGTTATTACATAACAAATAATAGTATTATTTGAGAACTCTTATAATAATGGCATTTGAAATCTCATTGAGCAATCAACCATAAGTGTCTAAATATCCGACAGTTTTGTGGATAAATTAAAAATATTTATTTAAATTTGATGAAGGAATGGCACATTCGCTTTTTAGCACTAATGCTGCAAAAACTAATAAGCCAAAGTAAAAACTGAATTTTCTATTAAAAAAATCTACGAAAGCATTATTTATTCTAAGATGAATATTAAATTTTCACAACCGATTTAATTCTTCTATTACCATTATAAGAATTTGATTTTACTATGATTATTTTTTATAAAGAAAGTACCCAAACGCGGAACCAAGGGGGAGAAGGATTTTTCAGATGTTCCCTAGCAGAACTAAAACATTTTCGAAATTATATAGTTTAATTCACTACAAACAGAAAGGGAATCTACAAAACTTACTCCAAAAAATGTAAGGTATTCGTGATATAATAATAGAATTTATTTATCTAATTAATGCGTTTTGCGATTATACAGTAGTACTTTGATAATCCGGACTTTTGATAAACCGGATAGCCTCTGGTCGCAATTGATCCGGATTATCGATGCTCTACTGCATTTAATTTATTTTATTAAGCTCTTACGGGTAATTTAAAAAAAAAATCTTAATAAAAAATTTAAAAATCTTTATATTTAGTATTTTCTCTCACGTCAATAAATCACAAATATTCATTTCCTTATCAGTAATGTGTTATTTTCAGCCAAAATTCAATAGTTTCTGAAGTAAGGTAATTTTTAAGGAGTGGGAATATTTTTTTCTGGCAAGAAAATTTTTTGGTAAATTGATCACCCTAATCTAAAACAACGGTTCACTTACATTCGCGCTTGAAATTATTGAGGTAATAAGCTTATTTCAAAATAACATTATTGAATTTAACTTTGTTAAAAAAATGTTCTTGTTTACTAAATATTTTTTAATTATATAAAAAACAATGTCATCGGTGGCAGGGTCTATTAAATAAAGATACTTCTTTCACAATAAGCACTCGTACGAGTAATAACCGAAGCGCGTTGTATAATAATAATATCTGTTAAATATAATATTGCTTGTAATTACTTGTGCTCAGGGCCGTTGCTAAGTACTAGGCAAACTAGGCAATTGCCTAGGGCGCAAACGATAAAGGGGCGCAAACCAGATCGAGGTGCAAAAATTAATTGCAGTGTGCAACATAAAATGAAATATTACTATTATAAATTTTTCTTATAAATTTGTCTCTCGCGAAAAAAGAACTCCCGGCATTGTAAGCGATTTCAATGTTTTAGTATACATGGAAGGGAAGTATGTGTCTCACTGCTTGTAAAAATAATTTCCAATATTTGATGGCGTAGTGCCTCGCGTCTGATAGACGAGTAAGTACCGGAAGATACATAGATATTAGTTACATAGAAAAGAAATATAGAACATATTTCTATAGAACAGAAAAAAACCTCAACATTAAATTTAAAAGAACTTGTAACAACTTTTGCCGCAAAAAAAGCTGGAAAAGTTAAAATTTAATTTTTTTTAGTTTTATTTTTTAAATATTGCGGATTTTCGTATCTCAGTTCAGCACTGCTATATAAATGGGGGGGGGGGGGGCCCTGATAAAATTTTTTCTAGGGCGTCAAATATCTTAGCGCTGGTTCTGCTTGTACTATTATAATCAACACACCACACGGGAATAATCAATGCTTTTTGATTGTCTTCAAATAGTCTTTCGCAATCCAAACAGAAAATAGTATATTAAACAACAAGTTTAGAAAAGTAAAGTTTTACTAAACGAATATAGCGTTTGATTACGAGCGAGCATAGCGAGCGAGTAACTTCAAAGCTATATGAGTTTAGTAAAACTGCTTTTCTTACGAGGTTTGTTTACACAATTTTTTGCCAGTTACACTGGCCATTGCTTGAGGAGAACGTCTGCCACGTTTCTCGCTGACAGTGGAGCTGACATTCAAACACTTAAAAGGCATGGATGATGGCGTTCAACTACTGTGGCTGAAGGCTATATAGAGGAAAGCATTGCCAATAAGGTGAAAATTTCTAGAAGTATATTTTATCAGCAAGCAGATGGGATCCCACCTCAAGATGGTGGAATCCAGATGAGTAATTCAAATAGTTTTGAAGAAGAACACACGGAATTATTGAATAAATTTGGTGTTAAGTTTTCCAATTTGAATAATTGTACTTTTAATATAAATGTTTCCAATATTTAAATAAAAAATCATCTGTCAAACCGTTTTATTGACAGTGAAATTACTATACAATAAAGTGACATATCTATGTGCTAAAGTGCCACTTCGTTAAACGATTTTGAATTTAATAAAACAGCACATTATTAGTCAAAATGCGAAAAACATTTTTTTGTGGCAATGTTGATATGAAAACTATTTTTTATACGCCCGGGAGTAGAAGTCGGTTTTTAGGTGATGGAAATTGTGATAGAAGTAACTCATTTTATAATAAAATTAATTTTAACTAACGTTAGATGAAATTGAAAAATAATAATATCATAACTTCCATAAAATTATTCAAAAACTATTTAAATGAATGATATAGTTTGCGACACCCTGTTATAACCGATGTTTCGATTTTCTGAATCTCATCAGGCAAACCTGGAAAAATTATTGAAATTATTGAAAAGTTATGCTTTTAAATTAAAAATTCAAACTTGATTTAAAGTCAAATTTATTTGACTTTTGTAAAAACAAAAATTATACCTATTTGAAGCCAAAATGAATAAATAAACATATTTTGAAAAATTCTAAACCGGAAAACTAAGCTAACCCCAAAAAAAAACCTAAATTGAAACGTTAGTTGTAATTTAAAATTACAAAAGTTGTAGATTGCTCCAATTTCAAAATTTCATGTGTATGAACTTAGAGAAATACTATACAGGACAGATCTATGTATTGATTTGTTATATTGTTAATATAACGAATATGATAATTGATAAAATGGTAAAGTTATTAACATGTGATAATATTTTTTAATAAAATTAATTTTTACATGTTAGATGAAATTGAAAAATAATTAAATTCATAACTTACATAAAATTGTTCAAAAACTATTTAAATGAATGATATAGTTTGCTATATATATCATATCTATATTATATCATATAGATATGATCACAATTTTGTTTGTTGTCATAGTATTCATTATATTATAATTCAAAGGCTACTAAATAAAATAAATGTAATTCTCTGTCATGATTTATAAATTAGTTTTTTATTTATTTCTTGGTTTTGGGCGTGTAAAAAATAGTGCATACACCACAGGAGAGAACGCCATTATTCCCTCAGTGCACCTCTTGCACCCACTTGCACCTCGTGAATAATATTGCTTTTCTCTCCCTTAATGTATAATGTACGATTATTTGTGTAATTAAAGAAAGCATTAAATAATTAAACACGAAGTAAAAGTTTGAAATAATTCAAATTGTAATATAGTTATCTTTTTTATAGCTTTACAAATTAGCTTTTTTTGATTAACTTCATGTTCAAGTAAGAAGCGAGAAAACTTTACGTACTTTGAGGCTGAGTTTACAAAACTGAGATTGACGAGTTTTTTTTAAGGTAACCGAAAACTCGCAGACCAAGCAAAGACAAAAATAATCTGTTTTTATTGTTTTTTTTTCGTATGTTTCTAGATAGTAGCGTGAGTTTTATAGACTTTTTTGATAAATTACGTTGGTGGTTTGCCATTTTCTTCCAATGGAAGACAGAAACAGTAGTTGGCAATAGAAAATAAGAAAAATAATATAAACAGGTAATAAAGCTTATTATCCAACCAAAGTACTCTTGAAAAATGGAAACCTAAAAAAAGACACCAAGATAAAAATGTATAAAACGATAACAAGACCGATTCATTACGGAAGAAATAAAAAATAAAAATTTGAATCACTTGTTTTCTTTTGATTGTATAAGAAAATTATTATAAAAAATTATTTATTTTTTCATTTACACTTTATTGTATGTTTTTTTAAATAGAATTAAAATTATTCTACCGCCATTAAAATTATGCGAATTATAATTTTTATGAAATGTTGTTAAAGTTTACAGAAAGTAAACACAGTAGACA
The DNA here is from genome assembly GCA_911387805.1 of Cantharis rustica. Lineage (NCBI taxonomy): Eukaryota > Metazoa > Arthropoda > Insecta > Coleoptera > Cantharidae > Cantharis > Cantharis rustica. Next base: position 35,430,956 of record OU426879.1, read on the forward strand.
TTTCTAGTATCATAAGCCACATCTGTAACAAAGTGCGCTCAAAAGTGCATAACCATCTGTGTGCTATTGACTGAACTATAATGATCTATTTTATCTAAAATGATTTGAATTCATCAATTATTTTTAATTTCATTTTTAATGCGTTATAGGTAACATAAATTGTTGAAAATTTTTTTACGAATTCATTTATAGATGTACATTTTTAAATAAGTAAAATTTTATTAATTGATAATTATTTTCATGTTTTACAACAAATATTATTGTTATAAATACAATTTTTGAGTTCAAAAACTCCGTTAAGCAATCCTTATAATGTCACAAATATTATCTCAAAATTTTGAACCAATGCGTCTAGCAGTTTTTTAAATAGAGTGGTAGATGTGATTTAATTTTGCGCCTGGTCAATTTTTTTATTTTTTTTATTAATAATTCTTCGTTAGTATTCATTTCCTCTACTTAAATTTTTGTTAAATAAATTACAATTATATTATTTAAAGAATTTGAATTTTAAATTTCAAAATTTGCCAAAAAAAATTATGGCTTAGCAATCCTTAATTCATAATAAATATAATTTCCAAATTTGAAAAATATCTATTCAGCCGTTTTTGAATTGTTCTTGTAGATGTAAGAGCGTGCCGTAAAATCCTAGCCTTAAAAAACCAGCATTCTTAAAATTCTCACTCGAAAACGTTGCTAGCTTTTAGACTATATAGGGCATTTTATATTCTTCATCGTCAGTTTTTATATTTTTGCAATTTAGTAGTAGGTGTATTCAATCCAGTGTCGCCAATCGCCGCGCCGGATATTAATACGAATTTCCGATTTTTTAATTTGGGATTTAATTTATTAGAAACACTTCGAGTTGAATGTTTTTGTTATTAGTTGTAAAGATTTTTTTTTTCTGATTTTATTACGATTTCAGTCGGACTTCCAGTACTTTATTAATTGATAAATAATTTCGGGGGGGGGGGGTTGTAACCCCTCCTGTAAAAACTCTGTTTAAAGATCACTCAAACACTATTGAACTCATAAAACTATCCAATGGTGCTTACACTGAGAACATCGGGGAAAGTTTAAATGTGCTATTAAAAACACACTTCCCGGGGTCAACGGTGGTAGCGACAACAAACCAGACGCATGAAATGTCCCCAGTCAATGGAAACCTCTATTCCAACAGGGATAGCAGAAGGTTAGCAAGAAAAATCTTTACCTTGGAGAAAGTGAAATGGGCTATAAATAGTTTCCAGCCCTATAAATCACCTGGATGGGACGGAATTTTTCCGGCCCTACTCTAAAAAGGAATAGATTTGATTGCTCCGTGCATAACAGCTATCTTTAAAGCCAGCTATGCATTAGGATACATACCTACGTCATGGAAGAATGTAAAAGTGGCATTTATACCAAAAGCGGGCAGAAGGCCTCCCGATGAGGCTAAATCATTCCGCCCGAAAGCCTATCCTCCTTTCTCCTTAAATCAATGGAGAAAATTATTGATAATCATATTAGAAGCGAATCTCTCAAGTAGACGCCACTCCATATGAAACAATTTGCTTATCAACCAGGCAAAGCAACGGTGGATGCACTACACCACCTCGTAAGAGAAATTGAAAAGTCTCTTGCAACAAAAGAAATTGTGGTCGGAATATTTGTGGACATAGAGGGTGCATTTGATAACACCTCTACAAAGTCTATAAAAACAACCACCGCGAGACATAGCATTGAGCTCCCCACGATAACATGAATAGAATCAATGCTAAAAATCCCGAATAGTAACGGCTTCTTTAGAAGGAGAGAAAGTATCGATAGCCACGGCAAAGGGGTGCCCACAAGGTGGGGTACTGTCGCCTCTTCTGTGGTCTATAGTGGTAGATGACCTACTAAAGAAATTAACTGACGATGGATACTGCGTACTAGGGTACGCGGACGACATTGTCGTTGCAATCAGGGGCAAGCATGAAGGTATAATTTCAGACCTAATGCAAACTGCCCTAAACCAAATAAATGAATGGTTTGAGAGGAAAGAACTTACAGTGAATCCCTCAAAAACCACTATCGTCCCATTCACTAAGCGTAGAAAAATAGGCCTAAAAGCTCCACAGCTTCGGGGTCTATCGATACCTTTCTCCGGAGAGGTGAAGTATCTGGGGGTAACTCTGGATGCTAAACTTACTTGGAAATCACATGTGGATAAAACTCTTTCCAAAGCAGCTGGAGTCTTCTGGGCTTGCCGCAAACTTTTTGGAAGGACATGGGGGCTAAAACAAAAAATGATCCATTGGTCATATACATCAATAATAAGACCCATTGTCACATACGCATCGCTCGTATGGTGGACAAAAACTAACGAAACCACGACACAAAGCAAGATGCAAAAACTGCAGAGGTTAGCGTGTCTGGGTATATCAGGGGCTATGCATACAACCCCAAGGACGGCTATGGAGATACTCTTAGACCTACCACCTCTTCACCTACGGGTGAAGAGGGAAGTTCTACAAGTCGCCACAAAAATTATCCAAATTAGAAAACTCAAAACAGGAGACAAAACAGGTCACCTAAAGATACTAGATCTTTTACAGCCAGATCTGTTTGAAAAGCCTTTGGATATTATTCCGAGAGATTTTGACTTCGAAACGCCGTTTGAGATTATTATTCAAGACCGCAACACGGCTAGAAGCCAAATAATACAAATGAACACAAAATCCTCTAACTGGTATACAGATGGATCAAAAACTGAACAGGGAACAGGCATAGGCATATACAGCCTAAGATACGCGGCATCTATAGCTTTAGAAACCTATCCCACAATTATGCAAGCTGAAAGACTTGCAATTGCACTATGTGCCCATGAATGCCTGCAAAGGAATTTAAAGGGCAAGCAAATCAATATAATATCTGACAGCCAAGCTGCGATAAAAGCACTCAAGGCCAACAGCTTTGAGTTTTTATCCACGTGGGAATGCAGACAATCTCTCAAAAAACTGGCCAAGGGTAACAAAATTGCCCTTCACTGGGTGCCAGGTCATGAGGAATTCGAGGGTAATGAAATAGCTGACCAACTAGCTAGAACAGGCTCGAAAACGACCCCGATTGGGCCTGAACCTTTCTGCAGGCTATCCAAAACACGCAGGGGGCTAGGGGCACAAAAGAGGGAAACGGAGAGCATAAAAACCCTCTGGAACAATACACCAGGACAAAGACAGGTGAAGAAATTCATCGAGTACTCGACTGCAAAGGCTAAAAAGCTTTTTTTACTATCAAAGAATGAAACTAGACTCATTACGGGGATACTCACTGGACACTGCCAGGTGGGATATCACCTCACAAAAATGGGACTGGTAGGCAACTACAAATGCAGACTTTGTGAATCGGAAATTGAATCGGCCGAACACATTATCTGCAACTGCAATGCTTTAGCTAGTCTTAGGCTAAAACACTTGGGACAAATACAACTGACACCCAAAAAGGTACAAACTAAACCTTTCAGAAATATTATATGTTTTGCAAGCAAAATTGACCTTCTGAAAACTTAATTAGTAGGGTTATGAACAAAAGATCAACACTGGTTGCAGGTCTGTAAGGCTCTGGTAGCCAATCGACCCCTAAGTACAAATACAAATACGGCTCTGGTCTAAAATTTGAATTTTTGAAAAACCTGTTTTTACCGGTGGTGCCAATCTAAGATTGAAAAATATGCCCGCTTTTCTGAAAACGAATGGGGATAATGTGGTTGCAGAAGCAAAAACACACACTCACATTTCTGTTCCAAAAAAGGTAAAAGCTAACATTCTTGTCAGTAAAATGAAGGAAGACATATAATCTCTTGGTGCAACTTCTAAAAATATTATAGGAAATGCACTCGTTAATATTAGTAATGATGTCCTTCACCACATTCCAAAACAATCAACTCTTAACAGAACATTGTTACGACATAGAGAAGCTGTGCACATACCTGTACCAACTACCTCTGATTTTAAAATTCCAGAGAAGTACACTTTTTTAATTCTACACGATTCAGGAACTAATAATCAAAACAGAATACTGGCACTTGGACATGCAGATTTATTACTAGAATTGGATAAGGATGAAATGTATGGTGATGAAACATTTGATAAGGCACCGACGATGTTTTACCAACTTTACACGTGGCATGCAAAAGTAGGTAATTCCTACCCTCTATGCATATATTTTCTGTTAAAAAGAAAAAAATCTGCAAACATATAGCAACATGTGTCAAATTTTGAAACAACTATTGCCAAACTTAGTACCACAAAAAGTGTTGGTAGATTTTGAGCAGGCCTGTATTAGTGCAGTTCATACAGCTTTTCCAAATGCAGAGGTTAAAGGTTGCTATTTTCACTTGTGTCAGAGTTTAATTAGAAAAATTAATTCTGTTGATCTCAAAGCGGAATTTGAGGCAAACATTGAAACCAAATTAAAATTAAAATCTCTGGCAGCACTGGCATTTGCACCGATAAGTGAGGTAAGACCTATATTTGATGCATTAGCTGCAACATTTCCAGATGATAGTAGGTATAATGCAGTTTTTACCTATTTTTTTTCAACTTACATTGAAGGTGCCATAGGAAGGAAGTAGGGCCGTATATAAGGGGTTGGTTTTAGGGGTTTAAACCCCCTTCATGGGTTTAGTAATTCTAAATAATTACTACATTTAAGAAATGTTTCCAATGTGCACATGAAAGCAAAATAAATAAACAGTAATTAATTCGACAGATAAATTCATCTCTAAACTTTCAACTGAAAAAATGTACAAAGAAAGTAATAAAAGCGGCAGGTCATTTTTGTAACTGTAAACTGTGAAAATGAACCTTGACTCGAAGTCAAGAAAGAAGCTTTCAAGGATTCATGCATATTATACGAAAAAAAATTTAATTCCCTTTCTGCAGAGCTAGATCTATGGAAAACTAAATGGCAAGATTGCAAAAATTTGCCAAAAGCTGCTATTGATACATTTATAGCAACCGATGAAAGCTTTTTTCCAATTATTAAAAATTTATTGCAGATTTTAGCGACTCCGCTCTGTTCTACAGTCACTCTGGAGAGAACTGTTTCGACCCTTTGACGACTAATATCATGGGTAAGAAATTCAATGTTAAACGAGCGTTTAAATGGACTTACTCTAATGTCTGTGCACAGGGATATTCAAGTTTACCCTGAAGAAGTAATCGAAAAGTTTTGCCTCAAAAATAGAAAAATGGTTTTGTAATTTTAAATTGTTTCTTTCTTTAATGTATTATTATTTTATATTTATATTTATATTTTATTTTATTTTTTTTCTGTATGTACTTATAATTAATATTATTTTATTTGTAATTTTTGCTTGGTATTTTCTGATTACAAAAATTAATTTAAAATACAAGCATAATTATGCTAATCTTTTCTTTTAATTTTTTGCCTCCCCCTTCCCCCCATGGAAAATGTCTAACTACGGCCCTGGAAGGAAGCCACAATTCCCAATTACAATTTGGAATCATTATGATGCTGCTATACTTAAATCACCAAGAACTGCTAATTGCTGTGAAGGATTTCATAATGGATTAAATTCACTATTTCATTGTAGTCATCCAAGTATCTGGAACTTATTTGAAGGTCTTCAGAAGAACATATCATGCCATAGACTAACTTTAGTAAAAGTACAAATGGGTCAACCGGAAAAAAAAAAGAAAATATGTACGTCTAGATGAACAAGTAGCCTTAACAGTTGAGGGATACGAAAATTATCAAAATAAATTATCATACTTACGCCGAATGGCAAATCTGCAATAAAATTAATTAATTATTTTTTAAATGTACATTTAGTTATAATAAAGAATATAGTTTATTAATAAGTTTATTTTGAGTATTACTTTATTATGTATTTTTAATAATATTTCAATTTTATCGAAATAAGTAAGAACAGTCGAAATTAGGTTTCAGGTCAAGTTTTATGTTCTATTTTATTTTATTGCATGTGTTCAGCTGACCGCGGGTTCAGTTGTATAATATGTGTTCACTTGTCAGGGTGGTTGCTTGTCCGTGTGTTCACTTGTCAGGGTGTTTACTTATCCGTGTGTTCACTTGTCAGTGTGGTCACTTGTCAGCGTGGTCACTCGCCATGTGTTCGGTTGTCGTGCGTTCACTCGTCGCGGGTTCGCTTGTCATGTGGTCACCTGTCATAGAACCCTACAGAGATAACTTATTAGAAGATTCGATGTCTAATGAATAATTTATAATGGCTGACTTGTAGGGTTGTTCCATAAATAGTCACTATAAAATATTGTCAAATATTATTTATATTGCGATAATATTAAATACCTACAATAAATTATGTATTATACAAAAAATTACAAATTACTTAAGGTATATGATTAATGTTATTAACATCTGATAATATTTATGATAAGATTAAATTTTTAACACATACAATAAAATTGAAATTAAAATTTAGTTCATAACTGTTAAAAATGTAATCTTATCTGAATATGCAAATTACTTAATACTATTTCTAATAAGTTTGTTTATGGTTTTGTTGTTATTTTTGTTTATATGTTCGTATTTATATTGCATAACAAAAGTTCAAAATATTATGTACAAGTTGGAAAAATTCAAAAGTTGTACAAAATTATTTTAAGTTTGATGAAATGTTATTCTTTTTTATTAACTTGATCATTGGTAGTTTCATGAGTTAACTTAACTTAAAATGTTATTAAATTGAACAAGTTAATTAAACGATAACAATATTTAATATTTTTATTAAGCTTTCAGCGAAGGTTATCGCTTTCAGCAGAATTTATATATGCAATTTTTATATTTTTATATAATTCTGACGAAAGCGACAACCTACACTAAAAGATTAATAAAAATATTAAATATTATTATCGTTTCATAATTAAGTTGTTCAATTTAAAAATTTTTTAATTTATAATATTCACAAATTATAATAATTTATACATATAATATTAGAGTTAACATAACATGTTATTCTAGTCTTATAGCTCACTAATATGATGAGTAATATATATGGCACCTTCTTCGAAACAATGCAATGATCTGATTAAGTGTAAATCAAAATATCATAAACGTCTTCAGCACTGTTTTTTCCAAATTACCTACTGTAGAGAAACATGTTAAAGTGCGTGTTCCGTTCACGAATGCCAATCTTGATTTGGCATTATCATTCAAAATTTTTGTTAAATTAAAATTAAAATTAAAAAATGTTACTGGTTAAAATTTAACAAGTTTATTGAAAATAGGTATTTATATACCTTATGTATATTTTTACGATAGATGAACTTGAAAAAAATTTGTTATTATTATCAATATCGGTTTCTAAAGTAGTATAGTACCTACCTAATTACTGATGGTGATGAGCAGTTTCCAATAAAATAAATATGAAAATATGTGTTATACAATAGGTTAATTTCACAATACTATTATAAATTTTTAAACAAAAGAATTGTAAATAATAAAATTTCTTACATACTTTCAACTCACTGATATTGCTTTTTGTTTTGATGATTTTAAAGTTTCTTTGTAAACGAAAACATTTTTAAATAATTCGAAAAAAATTGAGAATTCTAGTAAATATTAAACAAAATGTTAAAATTAAATATTCTACGTGGTGACTTTCTGTCACGAAACCTTGTTAACCCGTCTGCGAAGAACGCACTGCGCAGTCGAACACAGTTTAAACTGCGCAAATAATATGTTAATTTGATTGAAATAGAATTAAAATTCTATTTTACAGCGAATAATACTACTATGTATTACTGAAAATTTGTTTGTAAGTTAATTTATATATCTTTAAAGTTTAATTTAGCTAAGGGTTGTTTGACAATTCATAAAATGTTGTAGAAATGTAGACAATAATTATTTAGAGTAGATTTTTCGAGGTATATTTCTAATCATATGGAATTTTGTTAAATGATAATATAGATAAAAGGAGGTAATTTATCGGCCAAAAAAATGAATCAAAAAGAATTTGTATTAAAATGTTTTAAAATTTTTATACTTTAATTTAAAATGAAAATTAAAAGTTATCATGTTAAAATTAATATTTAAGTAAACTATGTTATTTACTCATTTTTTTTTTTTTAATTTACCGACTAACCAAATTAATAAAATTTAAGTTAATTCAAAATCGATATTAAAATAATTGCATTTATTGCAAATTATGTTGATGGTAATTATTTTAATTTATTGAAAACTTTTTAATTTAAAAAAAAATTATTAATACTAATAGGATTAATTTAATTATGATTAATAAATATAAATATTAAAAAAAATATCACTGGTTTGAAACTAGAATATGGAAACTAATCTCAACTATTTTTTCTTATAAAATATTGAATTTAAATATTAAAAATATTATTATTAGAAAATCAAATACAAAAAAATTATTAGAAACCGGTAAAAACAACAATTCTTTTGCGAATAAATAATTTTATAACTACGAAACATCTTTAAATATATTGAATTAGTTCTTCGCGCTTCGGTGCGCGGTTCAGTGGTTTAGAACATAAAAACACTGCGTTATAAAAAAAATTTTTTTTTTAAATATAGTTTTCGTCGTATTTATTCTAACTTTATGCGCACAGAAGAATGTTTTCTATTTTAAGAGAATTAGATTTATTCTTTAATATTGAATATACCGCAAATTAACCAATTTGAAAAGGTTGCATACTTACGCCTTTAAAAAACTACGTTATTTTTTTAAACTTCCGTAACTTGTATCCATTTCTTCTTTTATATTTGATCGATGTTGGAGTTGTTTGGTCAATATTTGAATTAAGATATGTAATTGATTTTGCATTATTGAGCACAGTCAATGCTAATGCATCTAAATTCGTATTGTTAGTTTGCGGATTAGTTTCATTACACTTGATTAACACTGTTGGCGATAAATTAGTTTTAGTTGCAATATCTGTACCATTATCATTCAAATGCGAACTAACTTCTTGAAACTTAGTACCGATATTATCGTAAGTTTCGGTAGTAATTGGATTTTTCTTATTAACTTGATAACTTACAGACGTAATATAACTTTGACTTGTTAAGTGTTCAAACTCGGTCGGTCTACTTTCATTTTTTTGATATAAATTACCATTAGGCAATTTAGTAGTTTCATCAAATTTTTCATCTTTATTGTAATTGGCGGTTGACGGCGAATAAAAATCTGCATAAATTATTTCAGGTTCATTCTTTGGTTTCGAACTCGGTTGCATTTTTATATTCATATGCTTTTTATCTTCAGGTTCTTTACCAAAAATATCATCAATTTCTTTTGTTTTAAATGGTGTTTTATTTGTAGTAGTTGTAGATTTTGTCGTAAAGGTTTCACCAAAAATATCAAAATAAAAGTTATTGTTTTTCGTTACTTCACCTTTGGTCACTTTGGGAAAATCGTTAATATTCTTGTCGAAAAGAAAGTTATCGGATGTAAAAACCGAAGTCCGCGTAGTACTTTTTTTAGTTGCAAAAGTTTTCGGAGGTTTTAATTTTGTGGTTGCCGTGGAGTAAGTTGATGTAATTGTTGTTGCCATTGGGCGAATTTGTTGGGTCGTAGGTGTTGGAGCCGGTGTAGTAGTAAAAAAATCATATGTGGGTGTTGTTGGCGGCGAAGGCACGATTGCCTTGGTGATTTCTGTTAAAGGAACCATTGGTATTTTGGTTCCAATAGATAATTTTGTTGTTTCTTGTGTTACCAGGTTAACGTCGTTAACTTTTGTTTTATCGGGGACTGTAAATATGGAAGGAGTTAATTGAGTTGTAATAGAACCAGTAGGTGTGGTGTTCGAATCTTCTGTAATATTATAGATATTAGATGTTAATATATTTTTACTTGTACTGTCTCGTGTTGTAGTATCTAACATTTTTGAAGAAGTACTTGTGATAAAGGTAGTTATAAGATCACCACTATTTTCTAAGGTTGATGTTTCTGGTAAAGTTGGAAATAATTTTTGTGGAGTTGTATCAATAATATCTGTTAAAGTTAAAATGTTACTAGTACTTGTCATGGTTGAGATAACATCACTTTGTGAAGTTGCTATAGGTAGGGTTCCAAATGTATTTTGATTTGTAGTAGCTTTTGTAATAGCAGATGTAGTTAATAACATATCAAAAATATTAATGGGTTCTGTTGACATTTTCGTAGTATACTTTGTTAACGTAGGCGATGTCGTTAAAGGTACACTGAAAACCATGCTTTTAAATGGCGAAAATGTTTTAGATTTTGTCGAATAAAATGTAGGTCTAGTTATTTTATCGTTTGGAATAAAACTTGGAGTTGATTGTTTTCTTTCGGTCGTACTTTTTACTGATACTCTTGTTGTTTTTGACGTCATTCTTGTAGTCATTCTTGCTGTCATCATTCTTGTCGCTATTTTTGTCGCCATTCTTGTCGTCATTCTAGTGGTCGATGTTGTTGTTGTTTCTGATTCTGTCGGCGGTATTGTTGTTGCAACATTTCCATCTTGTGATTTTGTTGTAGGTAATTTAGGTTCAAAGTTATCAAATAGTTCACTTTGTAAAGTACCTTCAACGTTAGTAATTGGTTTTTTATTTTTATTGTTTTGCGAATTGGGTGTTGGAGAAGTTACAATCGTTATAGGTGAATACCCTGAAGTGGTACTTAGATTCATGCTACTACTATTTTCTCCAAATAAATCAAAATCATATGTGTTTTTTGTTGTTTTCAATCGACTAGTAGTGGATTTAAATTTGTTTGTTGTTTTAGTTGGGGACGGCTTAAAACTCGTAGACATTACAGGTGAACTATTAACGGTGCTGCTATAAATTGGATATGGTTTAGTATTTTTAGTACCTCTAGTCGTACGAGTTGAAACTTCATCATTTGGTGTTGATTGAGTAACATATTCTGATGTTGACGGAGTAAATGTGGTATAAACGTTTTTATGTGTGTTCGAAGTAGAATGTCTATTAATGGTTGGTAAAAATGGTAGACTGCTTGTTCTTATAGGCTGTGTTATTTTCATTGGTACTACAGTAGTAACAAAAGTTGTTGGAAATGTTTTACTTGAGCTCAAAGCGGAATTCGTAGTAGTTATTGGCTCAGCTGGAATTTTTGTTGAAGAAGTACTGGTAGTAATTTTAAATAATTCATTTTCAAATTCTTTATCATTTATATGACGTTCTGTTGTTGTTGTTCTTGTTGTCGTAATTTTATTTTTAATGTTATGATAATCGGGTACATTATATAAACTATTTGGAAAACCTTCTTTACGAGGATCCGGATCGTTATACTCATCAATGGTTGGAATAGGCGGTGGTAAGTAAAAATTATTCTCGTAGTTTGAACTAGAACTAGGTGTCCAAGTTGGAGAGTTAAAGGTATCAAAAAAATCGTAGGCTTGGTTAGGATGTCGATAAAATCTGTGAGAAGTTTGTTGCGGATCTATTCGAACAACAAATGTATAACCAGAAACACTGTAATCAAAGTTACCATTGCGTGTTACAAAACGTTCATTTGCGACCATGCTCATGGGAGAAATTTTGTATTCAAATTCATAACGATAACCATATTGAGAATCTCTGTGCCTTATTCTTTTTGCTGTCCACAGTGCAAGTAAACGTTCGTGATCCAGTGGTTTCCAATTTTCACATTGACTTGATTCACAACGAGGTGGTGGGTTGTGACATCCATCGCAGTCGTTAGTATAATAATCCTGCAGTAACTGAAAACCACCAGGAGCCGAATATAGTTGCCCTCTTCCCATTATTACAATATCACCAAACGGTGTTGCAGAATTTTGTCGACGAAGAAGCGGAGCTGCATGGATAAATTCATGTAAGTTTTTTATTTGTATCTTATTTTCATTCAGTAAAGCTTGATATATAGCTTCACGTAATCCCAATTCCCATTCTGGTATTGGAAGTGTTCCCAAATTATGTCTATGCTTTTTAGAAGTAAATAACTCCTGTTCCAGTCGGGTGGTTATGGCAAATATCTGTAGTAGATTTATCGATAATAGTAATATCTGCATAAATTTAAAGAAAATTAAAATGTGATAGGTCGAAAACTTAAATTAAAAAAATGAATTTAAATTTTAACTTACTATTTGTGATTTATAAGTAAAGTATCCCATAATATAAATGCTAATTATCACACTTTACACTTCAAGAAACACATTGCTATTCTGGTGCGCGTTTTACTAGTAGTGGCATCATCTTACAAAGATTTAAAAGTCTGATGGTACCCCACCGAAGACCAACTTTCAACATTTTTAATTGTAGCTTTGTGTGTGATCGCTAAACCTAAGCTTACCTGCGCAATTTGCATTATCAAATTTAACAATCTTTTAAATTTTAAACATTTTCTTAGCAATAAATTAATTACTTGTTTATTAATGATAATTATATTTAGGTAAATACGAGTACACATTCTGAAATGCAGATATTTTGAATATAGATTGCACGAGAACTTTTTTAGCAAAGATTGAGTCCACTTCAAAAAAAGTTTGAATTGTTATTAATTAATTTATTCAAGTGCAAATTTACTGTGCGACTTAATTATTTATTAAGTTGATTTATTTTATATTCTCTACATCCGATCTCAATATAGCACAACAAATTGTTTCTTCATTTGCTAAATAAATTATGTATTTTGGTGTAATTTGTAAAGTATAATTGCAAATGTAATAAAACCTTATCGATTAATCTGAACAATTTACTATAATATTAAAAACAATGGCTTTACAAAAATTTTGCCTTTAAGTACCAATTTATTTTAATTAATTAAACTCAGAGTATCTTACGTAAGTAATGACTGCAAATTTACATTAAATTTCAATTTAATTTAAAATGATTTTCAATTACTTGCAAAAGTTTTTAGCATTGATTCGAGTTTTTCTCGTACTATCTATATACTTTCTAACGTATTTTACAAGAAAATAAATTTAAAATTTTGATAATTATACATGCATTGTGTTTATTACAAAACAAGTTCAAGGTAAGAATTAATTAAAATATTCGTGAGAGTTTTAATTAAGAAGATTTTGTAATTATTGTAGCTAATTGGACAATAGACTCTATGCAAACAATTTAATCTTTTTAACTAAAATATTTCTTGGACTTATTAGAGAAATAGTTCCCTCATTTAAAAAATGTGTTATGTTAATAGGTATCGCCCAATTAAATTAATAAATCCGACAAGTTACCATAATACCTACATACATAATATACAATAGTTTTTGCAATTTGTGAAAACACAATGAGTATATTATAGAATCGTCATAAGCTAGAATGTAAATTAATATTTTACTAATATAGTATTTATATTATACTACTATATAGGTATAAGAATTATGATATACTTTGTTGTTTTAAACAAAAAAAAAACAAAAAATTGATACAAAGCTTACTAAACATTATCTTAAACTGTTCTCCATGATATTATTACTACACCTGTGTCCTTGAGAGATCTGTACAACACCTAACACTCAATTTTTTTGATACGATTAATGTTATTAACATGTGATATTTAAGATGAAAATTAAAATTAAAAATAAAGTTTTAACTTATTTATAAGGACAAAAACTATTTAATTGAATGATTATTATAGTTTTTCAACCGCCTGCACAGTAAATCGACCATTATTGATAAAAATGTAACCACGAAATATTAAAATTACAATTTGACATATTATTCATGTTAAAAACAGAAGGAATACTTTCTATGGAGTCGGCAATTAATTTTTTTTCAGTTTCCAGTTGAATATTTGTTTAAACTTGGGATGGACCAGCAGAAAATTCTTATACAATTTTATTATTACATAAAATTCTATTTGCTATTTCTTTTTTACGAATTAACGAATCTGCAACGTATCCCTCAGCTACAGCAAAAGATTTCCAGCCCCCGTGTTGTTTCAGCACAAGCATATCAATTCCTGTATTGGCCAGTAATGTTGCTGAAGTCCTCCTAAAAGAATGTCCAGTGTATGCTTGAGCATTTTCTAGTTTGAGAAATGTTGCTATCTCAGAAGCAATTTTAGCAAAAGTATGTATGTGATGTCCACTACTTGTTTAAAACATCGACCATTTTGATATCCCAAAAAAAATCTTCCATTTTCTGCGTCTTTTGGTCTGCAACTGGCATACTTTTTAAATAAATCAATGCAATTAATGTTTTCCATTTCATTTTTAATAATAAAACTTCGTTGAAGATGATTTTTCGAGTCTGGTATTTTAACTAGAATTTACATAATTCATCTTTCTGACATGCGCCTGCTATACTATAATTGCCACCACCTTGAAAAGAATTCATATAATTTTATAAAAAGCAATATTATAAAATTTGCTTATTGAGCTTACCTTTTTTATAAGATACACTTCATCAGGTGCATGGGTTCTCTGGCAGAATTGATAAACAAGCAATATTTGCAGCCTCTTCAATCTTCACGGGATTGTCTGAATCGTCAAAATTATTCATTTTCTTCTATTACTTTGAAAAAACCAAATCCAAATGTACTACTATTTTACGTTTGTTGATTTTTTGTTATATGTAGCAACGAGCATAATACACCTACTAAACGAAATTAGAACAGAATAACAAAACAAATATTTTTTGACAAATGTCATTATGACAGATTTATTTTATTAATTTTTTCGAAATTTTTTGATACTTTTCGCAGGAGGTTGAAAAAATAGCGTACGTGCCTATAACCGTAAGTGCTTTTGTGGTCTGCATACTGCATACTCGTCCACAAAAATGACACTTACGGTTATCGGCACGTAATATACTATTGTTACACCACCGTGTTTACATTGTGTTTCGAATTTCAGATTATCATCAGACAAACCTGGAAATATTATAGAAAAGATTGAAAAGTTATGCAATTAAATTTAATTTTATTTGAAAAGTCAAATTATTTTGATTATTATTTGTAGATTGACCCAATTTTAAAATTTCATGGTGTTTGAATTTGTTAAAATATACAGAACCAATCATTCAGCATAAATTTGTAAAATTTGTTTGTTTTAAGTTTGGCATCTGCTTTATTGACACCAATTATGATCTTCTGCTGGGATACCTAGAATTATCAACTTTGGACAATAGAAGAAAATATCTCGACTTATGCTTCCTTTTTAAACATTAAAAAGAATCCGCACTTATATTATAATAATAATAATATCATTAATTTACGGATAAACCTTTTTACAACAATCAGTACAGAAATTAATCAGAAAGAAATTTACAGCAGTGTATTTGGCGCGACTAGGACTGGAACCGCGGTTTCCCGTTCACAAGACCATCCTTGATGTTTTACGCCACACTTGCTAATAAAAAATACGCCAATAAAGAAGATATTAACATTTTGCCAGTTCTTTAGTGCGATTTAAATCGCAACTAAGATTGACGTCTAAACCTTAGGAATTGTTGTTTTTATGTATTTGTTTTGTATTTTTTTATTTTATTTCAATACCTAATCATAAATAATATTGAAAATCAACGCGAAAAGTTTTGAAAAGTTAATTCAATTAATTATAAATTAATTAAAATGTGTAAAATTTTCAAAAATATCATGTGACTTGAAACGCGCCACGATCGGGAATTATCGGATACCATGGTTGTGACGTTATATTGCTACAATCTACATAATATGTGAACATATAACCGTTAACACAACAAAGTGATCTTCACAATAATAAAAATGTTTTTTAGTTTTAGGATTAATACGGGGTGCTACTAGAAACCATTGATTTCGACGTTTAACATCGATTGGCATACTTAAAAACATTTTTTCAGGTGTCTTATTGTAGTATTTCTACAAAGTGGTACGAAACAGGTCCGATAACTATTCGAATTAGACATTTTTAATAAAGAGGTATAATTTAAATTAACTAAAAACAGAATATACACAAATCAACTGTCTGTCAAATAAAAGAAAATTCAAACGTATTTATTTTGACGTTTATGTGTAGCTATCTGACGTCACATATGCGCTCTGGAATTGTCGGTGCGTTTCAAATTCAAGTTTAAAAATTTATTTAAAATTTGATTTAACTTCTTAATTATTGTGAAAAAAAAATAAAATAAAAATAGTTTACTTATAGAACTTATATAATTATGATCTTTCCATTTATGACAAGAAAAATTTTTGTTCAAAAACGTAATTCCGTCAAATATACATTATTATTATTATTATTATGGTTACTGTTGCGTATCCCATCCCAAGAATTAAATTTTTTCCTATTGATCATTGGAAAGAGGACAATTTTCTGAGTATATTAACACAAAAATTTTTTAGGATTATGCAATAGTTGTCGAAATAACGGCATTTTAAAATAGCGAAAAGCAGGGAGATGTAATATAAAACACCCCGATGCATGACGGTCGGTCTCACGTTGACGTGCGGTCTCGTAAGTGACGGTCTCATTTTGTTGACGGTACGTGTGTTTTGATATACTCTTAATGTTGTTGTCAGTCGCGGTCCCCCAGCCTGATCAAGCTTAGCGCTTCAAATGAAGAACCACACCTCAATAAATTCCAACGCCCGCCGCCCACATCAGTTGAAGAAGATATACGGTTTCCCCGTGGCAACTCCATATTGCCAACAAGTTCATCATCGTTTATCGTAGTCGCGGTCGACACCCGGACGGGTTGTATGGCTTCGATTCCCTCCATTGGCAAGTTCTGTCATTCTTCAGAGATATTTTTAAATTGTTATGCGTAAGGTGAAAAACTAAAACAGGCCCGGAGTCCCATTTGTCCATAACGATCCTCGTTAAAAGTAATAATGCGATTCGCTATATAAGCTACTCTTTGAGTATCGCAAATTAAGAACGCGTCAAAATTATTAAACCGTTGAATTATTAAAGATAATATTGTATTTTAATAATTTTTAAAATTAATTTTAAAAATTTTAAAAAATTGAAAAAAAGTGGAAAAATTTTGAAAATATCGATTTTGAAAAATGCCACCCGTATGCAAAAAATTATCTAAAGCCGAATGTGCAAAAACATTTTCGGAATGTTTGAAGATGACCCGGATGATTGTGGATTTACATCAACTTTTACACATGCCGAAACCGGCTGTCAAAATTTCATTTCGATTGTAAATTAATAAATAAACTTTTTGTAAAAAATATAAAATTTTTTATTTTGAGTCATAGATGAAACGTCGTATTTGACTCACACATAATGGCTATAATTCAGTCGGATGTTCAGACTCGCCTACGGCTCGCGTATAAACTTCATCTTCGTGAATTATAGCCTACATTATATGGTCGTTAAATAATATAATATTAATTAATTTGTTCATTCTAAGATTATTTAATTATATTTTACAAGTTAAAAAATTACAGTTGTTTTCATAAAAAGTTACAACAGGTTTATAAAGTTATTATAAGCAAAATGTCAAAAAACATTATTCATAAATGTTCAATAGCGCTAAAACACTGTTATAAGAGTGATATAAGCGGATTATAACTTAAAACAACCAATCACCCATAACCTTAATTTAATAAATATTATTCATATTTTCATAACTTAATTTTTTTCAAAATTCTTAATTAGTATTTAAAGTTTTTTGTCAATTTTGATTTTTGTTGTTTATTCAAATAAAGTCCAAATTATTAGTCCAAACTTGTTAATTGTAATTTATTGTCGTTTTTATTGTTTTTTAAATATAATTATTCTATAATTCATTATTTTAATATTTTGTTTAGTTTGCTTATTTTAATATTACTATCTAACTATTACACTATTCACTCATTTTTTAGGTTATTTTTCTATTAAAAAAATGGCTTGGAGAAAAATAAAATTTGCAGAGTTCGGCAAATCGTATTATAAGGAAGGTTTAATAAAATTGGAAAAATGTTGAGCAAAGTGTATCAAACTAAAATGGGACTACGTTGAAAAATAAAAATTAATAAACCCAAAGTAATGTGTTTTTCTATTGTTTTGTAAAGACTTCTCAAACGTATTTGATACACTCGACTCAATTTATTGTTCATTTAGAGATCTAATGGAGCTAGGATGCTTATTGGTCGTTTATGGAGAGAGAAGTTCCCAATATCGTATTGACCCAGTCTTGTGATGAGATGGTTTTTTGCATCTCTGTCGTATAATTATTTTTTCCGTCAATTTTTGAATAAACTTATCGACCGTTTCCAGGTTTGCTTCAGAGAGGAGGTGTATGTTGGGTTTTAAATAGTGTGCATTTATTATTTTGCAAAGACAGATGTTTTGGACGACCTGAAAGCGGTGCATTTGTCTGGAGAACGCTTAAATTTAATATTATGTTTTAAAACTTTAAATACTAAAGTATTCGTACTAAAGTCCTACAGTAATTTGCACGTTGTGCAAATCGTTCTTCAGTTGAATCGTTGGAAATTACAATACCAAGTTCTGCCAAGACCTCTACTTGTATTCTTTTCTACGCCATTTTCATATGTTTAAATTTGATTTAATTAAAAATTAAATCTTAATATTCATTTTAAATGCAACTTAACTGCAATTGTTTTACATCACTTGATCAACAAATTTTACTTATTTTAGGTGTAGCCACTCACAATAATATTACAATAGGTTTACAATCTTTTCCGTGGTATTTGTATAAAAGTAGCCGCATTTATTTCAAGATATACAATAGCTTAAAAATATTAAGATTAATTACGATATTATACATACACTGCTTTTTAATTTAGGCAGAGCAGTCGCTCAGACTTGGCGGTTTTTTCGAATGCTCCATTAAAAACGCTTTGTAAATAATTGTATAATTCTAATATTAGCCCCTTTGGTTCTGTAATTATTCCATACAGATATTTCACAGGTGCATTGAAATTGTGCGAATAATGTTAGATAGAATTTATTATAATTTGTATTTTTATACATTTTTATATTTTCAATTCTTGATTAATGACCATGGTCAATTTTTACATAAATGATATAAAACAATATAATTAAAATATTTATGATAGGATTATCTAAATTTTTAACATGTTAGTTGAAATTGAAATTAAAATTGAATTCCTAACTAGGGATCAGATTTGCATGTTTTTTTTGCGTACAGGCACTTGAAAAATTTTAAAAGAGAAACATGATTTACGCCTTTCTGGGTTGTTTTATGTAATTTTTATTTTGCCTATAAATGCATATTTTGAGTTTTAATGCATATTTGGTGGCTTATTGCCTATAAATGCTTATTTGCTTATGTTTGCATATATTTAGTAATAATATTTTTGGTTTTTGCAAAGGTTGAAACGATTTAAGTGCTTTTCTAATTAAAATTTTTTTTGTGTATTAAAAATGCTTAAAGCTAAATAAAGTTTGTGCACAATTAAAAATTAAAAATAAAAAAAATTAACAGACAACAGACGCCGATTGACACTCTAAAATTTGGAAAAAATTCTTGTTTGTAACATTGATTGGAAGTTTAAAGAATAAAAAATATTTTTTAATTATTTACATTTTATTTCTGAAGATGTACTCTCGCATTTTGAGTTATAATAAATTTTATTAGCGCATATTTAAATGCTTATTTTGAAATTTTTAGAGCATATTTGCCTGCATATTGTCAAGTTTTTTAGTGCCTATAAATCCAAACCCTATTCATAACTTATAACGGCAAAAACTATTTTATTGAATGATTATAGTATGTTACATATTGTCAACATTGTGTTTCGAATTTCGGATTCTCATCAGACAAACTTGGAAATATTATGTAAAAGATTGAAAAGTTATGTAATTAAATTCAATATTATTTGAAGTCAAATTATTTTGACTTTTGTAAAAATAAAATTATACCTACTTAATGCTGACACGAACACATAAAAATTATTTTGAAAATTTTTAAACCGGTCAACTAAATAAATATTACAATGGAATTCGAGCAAAAATTTGGGAAATACTACTAAAATACTTTTAAATCCTGGGTAACTCTTGACGTGCGGGAGCAATCGGGCTTCTACAAGGATAGGATTCATTTTATTTTATTTACTCGTTTATTCGGCAAAAGGAAATCAGATCCAAATTCCAAAAAAAAAATCAAAAAAACTCACAAAATTCAAAATAATTTCAGCTGCGATCACATCAGATCAAAATGCTCTCAATCAAATTCGAATCACAATACTCAAATATCAAATCAATTTGCAAAAACTATTTCAATAAATTCTCGAAACTTTAAGGAGTCAAAAATTATTCAAACCGCTCGTGCGGCCAGTTTTGGCAAATAGCAATTATCTTTTCACTTGACTTCCTACTTTGTACTTTTCAAAAATTCAAACCTTCAAAAATCAAATTCACAAAAATAATAATTAAGAACAGGGTGGGTCAAAATATTTTGTTTTATGACAATATATTTAATTATATAGTGTATCTGTTACAATCAATGACGTTATTGAACAAAAAGAATTTGACAATTATGATTCATATAATAAATACTATAAAAAACAGCAAAATGGCGATTTGTCATGTGGTCATGAAAATCAATCAATCATTCTTTTTCATCAGTTTTTTTCTTCATCTTTTCATCTTTTTTATTCAATCAGTGATTCACAATCAATGTTGTGGGAGTCGAGTTTTATTCAAATTATATAAAAATCTTGAGATTTATGACGTAATTTGATTTGGTTTTGGACAAACTATATAATATAATAGTTGACAATGCCGTCATTGCCAGGACAATGATGTAAAAACTACATTTATGAAATTTTAAATTTTAACATCGCCCAAAATAAATGAGCGTTATCGCCGAAGGCCGCCTGTGTAAAATACAATTTTTTTTATAATCAAATGTTAAAAAAAATGATATATATTGTCATGTTATTTATCTAATGTTTTATTTATATAATAGTTAATTTTTGTTTTCTTTTATAAAATTATTATGCTTTACAAAAAAGAGAAGAAAAGAAGAGGTGGCAGTCAGAAAAAAAAACAAGAGAGAGTAAAAAAAAATAATAGGTTGTCCATTGAAATAAGATGTATCTAAAATAAAATAGTAAAATAAAAGATATTATATAATTTCAGTACAATTAAAATTGGCGCCCAACGTGGAGCTCGAACCCACGACCTGAGATTAAGAGTCTCATGCTCTTTATATTATGCGAAATAAAATATGCAAATTAGCACTATGCGAATGAATACAAAATGAATACACTCCGAACAACGATGCAAACGATGGGAGAAAGAAGTAGCATATCATTGGAACAAATAAAAAACCTATTGATAGAATTAAAGAAAAATTTCAAAGAAAAATTTGATCTACAAAAAGAAGACAGTAATCAAAAATTTAAACAAATCAATGATTGCCTACAAACGTACAAGAAATGAAAAAAGAAATACAAGACCTAAACAAAACTTTAAGTAATTTTACAACTAGCACTGAAGCTAAGTTGGAAAAAACAAATAGAAAGCTGGACGACAACATCGTAAAATTTAATGAAAAAATTAACCAATCTAACAATAAGAGTAATACAATATACACAGAAGTACTGAAATTCAAGGAGCAAACAATAACAGAAGAACACATGAATGAAGAGATCCAAGACAATGCACAACAATTAAAAAGAGATCTACTAAATTTGACATTAGATAATTCGTTCAGTAAAGACGAAATATTTGTAACAAAAATTAAGGAAATTAACAAAGAGAAAATAGGTGGGGTTAACAAAGAAATGCATGACAAGGTCACAAGTTTAGAGCAAAGGGTTGCAATGACATTTGTGGATCATGAACAAATCCTGAAAGCAGTGACAGATAATTAGAAGTCAATGATGATTTAATACAATTAAAAAGAAATCCGACTTTTGATGTCAACATGTCAACAGGAGGTAGACCAACAATAAATGATGTAACTTGGAACATCAAGATAGAAAACTAAAATTTTATGGTCAAGGAGGAGTGAACCCAATACAATTTATTAAGCATGTTGAAAGAATCACCGACAAAATAACTGAGCCAGATCAGCTGAAAAGTTTAATAGGTACCATGATGAAAGGTAATTCGGAAGAATGGTTTGGTATTGTCCCGGACAAATTTATTACATTTGAAGAATTTTCTAATCAATATTTAAAACGATACTGGGATGAACAAGCTCAGGAGAAAATTGTTACATGAATTTTATGTTATTGGATTTTATTTTAATTTATAGTGCAGAATTATTTAATTTTAATTTTGTATAGTTTGATTTATTTATATTAGATGGCGATTGGGTTAGGTTTTGACTCTTTGGAAAATTTTTGATTTTTGGAAAAATGTGCGGATAGATAGGAGATAAGAATGGAGTTTTTAACTAAGAGAGGCAAAAGCGATTTTGAAAGAGGTAGTAGTTTTTGTTGTGAGTTCTCCTGAAATTGTCTGGATCTCGATAGCCATTGTGTGACCTGACAACTTCTATTTCGGAAGAGGGCTCAATCTGAAGATTTCTTTATTGCACTTTTACAGGCACACGTGGGATATATTTTGGAATAATTATATTTGATTGGAAATATTCCTAAAATAGTGGTTCTTCCTCCTTTCGTATTGTTAGATCTACGAGGATTGAAACTAGGAGCGCCCAATATTTCATCAAACCTCCACACAGCAACCAGCATAAGGTTAGACGTATCATTTAGTAACTTATTTTGCTGATAACCAACTATTAAGGGTCCGTTATATTATTACATTCGGGATCCTTGCGTACCTACCCATTTGACGACCTGTGTATTTTCGCTTTCAACACTACCGCTGACTTTATATATTGCGCGAACCATCAACTTTTTTTGATGGAATCGGCTACCGGTTAACACCCGAAATTATCTATTTGTTTTATACTACGTTTATTTATTTCATTACGTCATTACATTATTTTAATGTTCGTTGCGTAAATTTTAAGATTATATTTAATTAGTATTATTAAGTTCGAGCAGAAATTAATTTGTTTTTATTTAGGAAAAGTTGAAGTTAGCCATCACGTAAACACCTTTTCTTGTGAAGCAATACGCAAAACTCGGATTTTGATTTAAACATTCGGGGCACACCTATGTTAGTGTAAAATTACCGCGACTCAAAGGAATTGCAATTCTCCCGGTCTTGAGCGACATTTATTTTTTTAATTAATAACAATCTTTTGAAGAATTTTTGACCTAAGAGTTTATTTAGAAAATTAAAATTAAAAACTTTGGGTAGAACTAATATACAACTGTGACTTGATCACGTATAGTGTGCAATAACTTTTCTTCTCAAACTCATTTAATTTAAATTATTATCAGTGATAATTGTAAGACATTGTTTATCATTCTTTTTTTTTCTATAGTATGTTCCATTAATAAATCTTATTGTGCTCGATGTAATCTGTGGTGGTTTCTTTTATTTACTTCATATTTTATCATTGTGATGTTGCTTACATCTCATTGGTTAGTAATTACTAAATAAGTTCTCTGAAATCCTGGAATTTAATTACTTGGCGCCCTACCTAACTACTTTGAGAGAGCACCTGAGCTAGCCCAGGAAAATATTTTGTACCCATCTGAGTTACAAAAATCCCATGGGCCCTGAGATAAGTTATTGTGATAACTTAGTTTGCATTTTACTCTTATAATTTACAGGGTACAAAATATGCAATGAATTAATGACAAGTCGATATCCAGAAAGACCATGGATTGTGGACCAGAATGTTAAGGACTTTCAGAATACTTTACATAAAGTTAGAGAGAAAATAAGGAAAAAAGGAGAACAATACACTAAAAAAATAAATTGCAAAATAAAAAGTGAATATTCTTACGAGGTAAAACATCCTATATCAGGAAAAATAAGAGGCAGATTTCATTTAGATTTAATATACTCGTACGACTACGAAGAAGATGAGAATGGTGTTAGAGAGAATAATGAAATTTAACTGTTAATGTTTTTGTTCTGTTAGATAATTATTATAATGTTGAATTTTTAAATTCTATGAATATCGTTTTGGTTCAATTAAAAGAATAGTGTTCTTTTATCTTGTGTTTGAATGTTTTTCTTTCACATGTTAATTTATTCATAAAAAGACAGTCAAACACAAGGGGGGGAAAGTTGTCATGTTATTTATCTAATGTTAGTTATGTTATTTATCTACGACTGGTACATAATACATCCCATTACGTACGTAATCATAATCCACACCCGTGGATTATAAATTCTTGCCCGTGGATTATGAATTTAAAACACCAAAGTGACGTCATTTCAATGTTTTCATATAATATTTAGAAACCACGAGTAATCGGTTTGCAAATTCCTCTAGAAAAAAAGTCGCCTCCATCGGGATTCGAACCTCGATGTGTGATCGGTAGCGGGCAGTGATAACTCTTTCCCCATAACAGTCCTTGTTAAAAGTAATAATGCAATTCGCTATATAAGCTACCCTTTGAGTATCGCAAATTAAGAACGCGTTAAAATTATTAAACCGTTGAATTATTAAAGAAAATATTGTAATTTAATAATTTTAAAAATTATTATAAAAGTCTTATAATAATAATAAAAGTATTATAAATATAAAAGTCGAAAAAAAAAGTGCAAAAATTTTTGAAAAAGAAATTTAAGAAATTTCAATTACAAATAAAATTATTATTTAAAAAATATTGTTATTTTAGATAAATCAAACACATTTTGCAATTTTAATAGTAATTTCAGTAAGAATAAATTACTGTAGGTACCCTTATTGTTATTAAAATGCTACTTTATGTACTCTTGCAGTTAAGGTTTAATGTTCTACTATTTTTAGTAGGAAAAATTGATTTTTTTTTGATTTTTATGTATTACATATTTTATACATTATTAAATATATTATTATGATTAATGTTATTAACATGATTGTGATAATATTTTATGATTAGATTAAAATTTTAAATGTTAAATTAAAATTAATAATTCAATTCTATAACTTACTTATAAGGATATTTAATTATAATAGTTTTTGTCTTTTGAAAGAATTAATTAAAGTTATTATTATGCTATGTTTAATTGCTAATTAATTTAATAAAATTAATTTAAAACTTAAATAATTACTTTCCCAAATTTAAATTTATTTAAAAATATCTCTCAGTGGGTATTAAGGCACATTTACACGGATTAAGTTGATAAGTTGATAACTAAATTCTTAAGTTAAAATTAAGTGTCTGTCCATTTACACCCATTTAAGTTGTTAAGTGGTAAGTAGCAATACACTGTATACAAGATGAATGTAAACACTCGTTCAGTACATACTGCGCTACAAATTTTATTGTTGTATCTTCTGTCCATTTGGCCATTTTCAAATAAATAACTAAAATGCATGTAAAAGACGTAAAGTCTTTTAATTTTGTTTAATTTTTAAAATGCATGACATGTTTACACTCGATAAGTGATAAGTACAGTGCTGACCACGCCTACTAGAAGATGCGCGCGCTACTTAACTAAATCGAAAAATATACTGGATTCTATTCTGCTTGCAACTTATTCACTTTGATTTCACTTAATCACTTGCAATTTAATGAACAGTTTACACGTTAAATTAAGTTGAAATTAAGTTAAATTTAGCTAAATCACTTATCAACTTAACCCGTGTAAATAGGCCTTTATTGAATAAATTATAAATGTATTAGTTTAACCTATCGTTAACAACAAAAAAATGCAAATTAAAAATAGAATAAAATAAAAATTTAAAGAAATTTGCGCCCCTGAGTGAACTGTCGCTCGTGTGCATTCACATTTTGTACAACATAGTTACGCCATTGGTTCAAATCTTTGAATCATCAGCATGATTAAAGCAAAGAAGAAAAGCAAGAAAGAAATTACACCCAAGGAAAGAAACTGGGAATACGTACCTATCATCCCTCTTTCATTCCCAAAAATGTGGAAATAAAACATAGAAGTGCTCTTTCCTTAAAAAGAAAAGTAAACGTAAAGACGGAATTCAAATTATTTATTCTTTATTAAAAATTCCCGAATTAAAATCGCACTATTGCAAAACTTTCAAAGTGTATTTAGTTTCTTTCCGAAAGAAGATCTTCTCTGATAATGTAGGAACTTGATAAATTATTACTTATTTCTGGGCAAAAGCGGAAGTTTTTCATAAAGGCAATCTTGTAATATTTAGAAACTATCGAATTTAATTTATTTATAATAATATAGATATATATAATAAATTAATTTTTTTAACTTGTGAAATATAATTAAATAATTTTGGAATAAACAAGTTAATTAAACGTTTTATAATAATGTTTTTATTAAGCTTTCGACGTTGGTAAACGTTTTCGTCAAAATATTTTTATATAATGTTTACAAGTTTATATGGAAACCGAATGATAACGTATTGTCATTTGAACAATCTATGATCTAAAATATGTGATTGTGTGATAAGTAACAGATTTAATAATTTTTGGGTTTTTAAAATCTGCATCATGTCCATCGACTAGTATATGTTTCGCAATGGCAGTAGAGTCCGGTTTATTACAGCGAACACTTGAGATATGACCACTCATTCTTTTGTGCAGCCATTGGTTCGTTTGTCCAATATATACTAGGTTACAATTCTTGCATTCAACTTTATAGATTAGATCAGATTTTTTCTCTGTAGGAACCGGATCTTTTAATTTTGTATACAGCTGTTTGATGTTATTGGTTGATTTAAATGTCAGTTTGATTTCGTGGTTGCTTAAAATTCTCTTCAGTTTTTCACTTAGTCCTTTGACATAAGGCATAACAACAAAATTGGATGTTTCTTTCTTGGTAATGTTACCGTTATAAAGTTTGTTCACACGATCTTTAATAACTTTTATTAACTTGTTTATTTCAAGATTATTTAATTATATTTCACAAGTTAAAAAATTAATTTATTAAATATTTTATATATTATATCTGATTTTTTCTCTGTAGGAACCGGATCTTTTAATTTTGTATACAGCTGTTTAATGTTATTGGTTGATTTAAATGTAATTTTAATTTTGTGGTTTCTTAAAATTCTCTTCAGTTTTTCACTTAGTCCTTTGACATAAGGCATAACAGCAAAATTGGATGTTTCTTTCTTTATACTGTTACCATTATAAAGTTTGTTTACACGATCTTTGATAATTTGTTTAACCAAGGGTCCTGGAAAACCATTTTTAAACAGAGTCTCTTTAGCTATTTTTAGAGTTTGCTTTCTGTAGTCTCCATGGATTAATTTAAGAGATCTATCCACGAGACCTATGGCCGTGCTTATTATTTGGCTTTTGTGATGCTAAGAGTTAAAATTTAGATATCTTCCTGACCACGTCTGTTTTTGAGTCCACTTGTATTTTAGGCAGTTATTTTCACGAATTAACTGTACGTCCAGGAAAGTTATTTTATTTTGTTCTTCTTTTTTGATAGTGAACTGGAGTCGTGGATGAAATTCATTAAAATGCCTGATAATTAAATCTTCGCTGCCTTCTGGAATTGCTGTTATAATATCATCTACATAGCGTTTAAAGAATGGTAGTTGAAATGGAAGTGTTGATATACGGTCTTCTTCCAAGATTTCCATTACCAGATTAGAGATCGTAGCTGATATTGGACTTCCCATTGCTGTACCGAAAATTTGTTGATAGAGTTTATCATTATATTGGAAGTATGTAGTTTATTGACTCATTTTTAAAGATGAGTTAATTTTTTTACATATACATGGTGTCTACTATCAACGTCGAACATAGGGAATTAACATTCATTTTAATTGTTTTGTAGATTTCTGCTCGCCAATTTTCAACCTTCGTAAATTTTTTTGGTATCTATGGAACGAGAAAATTATTGTGCATCCTGTGATACTAAAATTAATTTTTTTCATCGATATTTATTAAAAAATGTTAATTTAAAAATTTAATGTCAACTTTAATCAACTTTTTTAAAAACATGATAACTTGTTTTTAAAAACATTAAATTTTTAAATTAAAATTTTATAATAAATAATATCGATAAAAAAAAATTAATTTTGGTATCATAGGATCCTCAATAATTTTCTCGTTCCATAGATACAAAAAAAATTTTCAGAGGTTGAATTGGCGAGCAGGAATCTACAAAACAATTGAAATAAATGTTAATTCCCTATGTTTGGCGTTAATATTGAACACCCTGTATATATATTTAAACTCACCAATACAAAAATATCTCGTTCATTGTTTTCTAAAGCATAAACAAATATAAATCTTGTATATAGTGATTCCCACGAAAGATGACGATGACGACATAATTGACTGATTATAGTAACGACGTGTAGTTTATAATCAGTACCTTTTCACGTCTTACGTTCAAAATTCTAATTACGACTTACGTTATTGCGTTTGTTCGACGATAGTAAGAAACAGATATACTCATAGCATGTCGTAACTATAATTTTGACTTCAGTTGTGAATAATTTTACATTTTTAATTGTCATAATGACATTTACGTATTTTTATTTTGTGGTTAGTGGTTTTTGCGATTTTACTTTACGAATTTAAGCTCTTTTATAATACAAAAATAGTTCTTTTAAGAACTCTCAACATGTCAATGTCTATACACGGAAGAACATTAAAATCTCAATCACAACAGTTGATTTTAAATTTGTTGAATTATTTTGAACGTGAAAAACAGCATGGAATTATAACCTATATTTGGTTTGACAGATGACAACATAGAATTTGTTAAACTAAAGCGAAAGTGAGAAAGATAATAAAAAAAAAGAAATTTTCTAGAATATAGATTTATTATCTCTGCCATCATAACAGATTTGTATTGTTTCTGTATATTTAAGAAAGATCAGCTTTATGATTATGAAAGAAACAATTGGTTTAATTAAAACTATTTTATTTCAATTTTAAAGAGGTTTTTGAGACCCATTTATACAATTATGAGTTATAAAGCAAGTTTAAAAATTAACATAGGTTGAAGAACATTAAGTAACATAACACTCTATGATAAGAATTATGCAAGTTCACTTTTTTCAACAATAAATTATTGTCGCAAAATTCTACCCACTGCTTACATTTCGCGCTATTTTTCGGAAATTTATGCAATACAACACCAATTCCAGATCGGTTTTTACAAAAACTTACTGCACAAGCATTATTACTCATGATTTCCTAAGTTAATGTAACTTAATGTAAACACAAAATGTTCAAAAATTCACTTAAAATATTCAGAGCTCAATTTTATAACAATCGTTACCGCTTGTTAATAAGTTCGAAAAAACGTCAAATGTAAGTGCTATGTTGCCAAGTTTGCAAATAAATAATTCAATTAGATATTGCATCAGAATTTCATTAAATTTTCAAACTTCGAAGAAAAATTAGAAAAAAAACCCAGTAATGCATTATCTTACTTTTAGGTGCCTGCTATTACAATTCTGTTAAAGTAATTTCATTATTGAGTTTATAAATTTTTTTTATATAACCAAAATTTGCTTTCAATCCAACAAATCTAGTGAATTTTAATAAATCTGGCAATAGTGTAGTAAGTTGTAAAATAGCTGCGACATCTGTTAACTTATGTAGATACTTAACCTAGACTTTGACATGCGCATGAAAATTTGGAACCGAAAAAAGATGCGAGTGTCCCTACTGTCTTAAACTACTTATACTATGTACCCACTATAAGCGTATTATAAGGGTATTATAAAGTTAACCTAACTTTTTTAGATTACCGGTACAAATTATATAAGCGATATGGATGCAATACTGGCTATTAATACTGTTAATGTTATTAATGTGATTGGTGGTGCGCATCTGCGCCATAGAAAAATTTATAAATAATAAATAAATATAAATAAAATAATAAATATAGTGAAGCTTGTTGAAGATGACCTGACTCTTGACAGCAGAGGTTGTGGAATATCACCTAAACTCCAAGTACTATTGCATTTCGATGTTGAGGTTGACAAGAAGTAAGTAATATCATCAAGCTTTCCGGCCGCCGGCTACATAAAGACAACCATTCAGCACCACAAAGTCCCAGACATGGATCTGCAACACCTCAAATTTGACTACGGTAAACATCCGCACCAAGCAAAGCGGGTAGCTCTAAATTTCTTTGATCTACAACCCACCCAACAAAAAAATCCTCCAGGAAGACCTAACCGCACTCTTCGATGGCGCTGGATCCGGCGCGATCCATCAAACACGCAAAGAAAACCGTCGACATTGCTAATATCAGAGATCGCCTTCCTCCGAAATTGAAGGCGCTCATCTAGGAAAAATGTCATGCCAGAAAGCTCGGCCAACGAACTCTTCATTTGGACAACAAAAAAGATACAATCGGCTGAAAGAATAAGTTTCAACCGAGGTCAAAGTCCACCATCACCAAGAATGAACAAAAAAAATTAAAAATCCCCGAATTTCAAGGATCAATCCGCTTGGAAGATGGCCAATGCTCTCCTCAAGCCCAAAAGTCGACGCACATCCGCCATCTCACGACAAGAATATTTAACGAATCTATTTTAAAGAAACGGTTTGAATCACGAAAATTCCGAGGTCGTTTGCTTGGCGACTTGAGATATAAATTTCGACCTTATAGTCTAAGAGCTAGTGAACCACCCGACTAACCCGTTTCCCACAAAGCTAAAAAATTTTTAAATGATGTTTTATTATCAGTGAATTGAGAAAGTACCGTTCTGGCAAGCATCTTGCGATTGCGTCATTATTCCTTAAATTTTTAAAAATGTAAAAAAAAATTTATTTTTAATCTATTCCCACAAGGCTACAATTTTAATATGTTGTAATTTACATATTTTTAAGTGTAAAAAAAAATTGACAACCTATTTTGAGGGTTGCAAGTATGTGCCAGACAATAGCAAAGTTGTCATCGGAATAGTAATTCATAACCTGCTCCCACAAGGCTAAAATTTTGAGGGCATGTTCTTTTAATTGTTTAAAAAGTATATGTAAGCAGCCAGAATATTTCATTTATTTGATTGAAAATAAATTTTTTTTTACATTTTTAAAAATTTAAAGAATAATGACGCAACCGCAAGATGCCTGCCAGAACGGTCTTTTCTCAATTCACTGATAATAAAACATCATGTAAAAATTTTTTAGCTTTGTGGGAAAC
The DNA here is from genome assembly GCA_911387805.1 of Cantharis rustica. NCBI lineage: Eukaryota > Metazoa > Arthropoda > Insecta > Coleoptera > Cantharidae > Cantharis > Cantharis rustica. Next base: position 35,461,939 of record OU426879.1, read on the forward strand.
GGGTTAGTCAGATGGTTCACTAGCTCTTCTACTATTATTTATTTGCTCCTTTATTACGACTGTAATATTTGGTTCTTCAATTTGAATTACCGCCTTCTCAAATCAAAGTTATACAAACCAAACCAAAGCTGTGATCGTCAACTTAAACTAGTACGTCCCTCTTATTGCTAATTGGTCAGTTTCTTAAATCTAAATAAATCGTTTGTACTTAACTAAATAAATTCCCCATACTTAAACTAGCAAATAATTATAGCCGCAAATAATAATCATGAAGAACTTTGTTAACACGGTTCTTTAATATTGTTTTTAATTGGTATTACCTTTTATTAGGTTAAATGGTGTAATTTTAATTGTATTCAATTTTTATTAAGTTAAATGTATTCGATTGTTACTATTTTATAAGTGGTCGCAAATAATCATAAGGAACATTGTTAAAATTATTAATAACTGTCCTGAAATATCATAATTTTGTAGTACATCATTTAGATATATGAAAAAAGAAAGGAACGACATCACAGCATTTGCTATGTCACTTCCGGTTCCATTACAGTTCGCCTTTTTAGTGACCAGCCTATTACTGCGACATATTTTGACCGCCATCTTATGATTGTAAGCGTCCACAATCCGTTACACTTAATCATCTAAATTAAATTATCCTACGATAAATATATTTCCACTTCAAACACCCGCCTTCATTTAACTTATTTTAGACAATTCCTCTTACGTCTTAACCAAACTATCCCTAGTAATGGTACGCCATTGGTAAAACACTATATGAATAATCAATCTCCCCCATTACATAATCCCATTCCCGTTTTAAATGATAATAATATAAATCACAATCTCGAACAGTAATTAAATCTTATAACTGAAGATAAATTAATAAAAACTTAGATGCAACCTCGCATGTAAAAAAAATTATTTAACCACGCGACTACGAACAATTATTACCTACATTTCAACGTAATCCTGTATTAAATTCTTTTAACAAAATAAATCAAATATTTTAAACTTACGTATTTTAATTCTGTTGGTAACTAAATATGATATGAAATAATTTTAATTTCAATTACTTGATATTCTAAAACTGATTCACTACGAACGACCGGCTCCCACAACGTTTAAAAATGTAAGAACCTTTGTTACCATCTCTCCAACGGTCAAATCTAACGGAAAACTCCCACCACTTCCGTTTTACAACCGTTGTATGTTAAAGTAACCAAAATGAACTAAATTTAAAATTTCGCGCCCAATATATTCAAATTCAAATTTACAATATTATATATATATAACGGATTGTTTACAGTTTAGTACCGCTTCTCCGTCCCCAGTTTCCATTTCTCTCTATCATAGCATGCTTCTTCTTGGAGATTTCTAGCTTTCATCCCCTCGTTCACGTCATCTCTCCAACTCCTTCTAGGTCGTCCTCTCTTTCTTTTCTCCGGCGGAATTTAATTGTAAATTAAATTTACAATATTACACGACCTTAAAATAAAAAAGAACAACAATATAGCCAGGACATATCGCAACAAGAAACACCATAGAGTGGTGAAACAAAGGTTCAGATGCCTTCTCTATGGTCTCCGTGTATCATTACAGAACGCAAAAACGGTTATTGTGGCATTAGCCTTTCTCCACAATATATATAAGTGTGGATGCAAACGATTGACTTCCAGGTGATTACATTTAAAATAGTTAAATAAAAAATTTTAAAATAAAAAAATTCGCTTGTTTTTTTCTTATCCATTCTATTTTCACTTAATTTAATTCGATTTATAAATTAAATACAGAACTTTAAAAAATATTGTTGTATTTGAGACTTCATAAAAATATAAATGAATTTATAGGTTAATTTACACTAACTACCAACTAAATTACATGACAACCCTTTAAAAATAGTTCACTTACAACAAATTACGATTCAAATTATCTAATTCTGTCTTATAAATAGAGTGTGGAATTTATGCACTAAAAAGTACCCAATATAATATGCACATACATATGCAGCAATAAATGCCTGAAATATCCACGTATATGCTTTAAAAATAAAAGATTATACTATACTAAAAAACAAACACCTTCAATTTTTTTTATTAATTTTATTGAGAGATTTAATTACAATTAACAATGAGATTATACGCCAGCCGCATTTTTGTAATTTTTGTTACTTATTGTGCTGGAAGGTCAGCCCTCGAATAACAATTCCCCAAAGCTGTTGGGACAGATAGTAAGAAATTTTTGAGAAAATCGTCTTTGAAATATTGAAAATGGAACCGTTGAATAAAAAAAAGTACAAAAATGCACTTACGAAAATATCCACCTAATGTTAAAAATATGTAAAATATGTATTTTAAAAAGTATTTTATTGAATTTTGATTTGCCTAATTCGGCTTTATCCATATGGATTTTAGTGACATATCAATTTTAAGAAATATGCAAATTCATTAAATTCCGTGCTCTAATTATGACTCATAAAATAATCATAAGCTGCATTTCCATTATGACGGCGCAATAAATATTGCAATATTGATGTATGATGTTTATTGCAGATGCAACAATAAATAAACAAATTCGTTTTCAAGCCGTGCTGGGAAGCTGTTCTTTTCAAAGATATTTTTGCAAAGTTTATCTTTTTTAAATTTTATTTTCTTAAATGTATGAAAATATGCACTTATATGTCTTAAAAATAAAAACATATGAAATATGCAGTAAAAATAAAAACATATGAAATATGCACTCTCAAATTTTGGTTGTACCTACTTTAAATATGGCCAAAGTTACACCACTGTTACAGAAGGGTTTTGGGCTAAAACGTGTTTATGAATAGAGCTTTTTCGCGTTTACGCTAAAATAGGTTTGAAGAGCTCTGTAAATTTTTATGAATACAGCTGTAAAGTTATAGAAACGCATAGATACAATTTTTTACGACTCTAGGAACAAGCAACAAAAATATGCATTTACATATAATTCCACACTCTACTTATAACGATATTATAGCTAAAATATGGTTATAATGCGTTTATGAATGCAACAATTATTTAAAGTACTGTTTAACCTAAATCAGTGTTATAACTAAAACCTAAAACATTTATGAGAGACACTTTAAGAAATTTTTATGAATACGGTGTAGAATTTATGAGTTATAGAAAAATATCTGTTTTTATTCCTACTAAATAGAGAATTTTGTTAAAGTGTGCTAATTTTGATAAAGTTCGTATATTTTAGAGAAGTTTTTTTCGACTTTTAAATCTGATTAAAAAAGTAAAATCTTAAATTACATATATTATTTGTAAAATATTTTTTCAAATAAGTGTCTCTAAAATGTCCGAGCTTTGTTTTAATTTTACAAGGTTGACGGCATTTACCGAATTCTTATCTATTCTAGAATATTCTATCAATTTGTCCGTGCGACGTCGATTGCGACACTTGTGTGAAGTTCGCTACATTAATTTTGAATAGTAAAATTCTCCTGTTACCCGGACATATATGTCAAATTGGAAGTAACGTTTTTGAATATTAAGTTGGGACATTTGAGTTTAAAAAATTTATTAAAATAAAATGTACTTATCGTTTGCAGTGTTAAATACTCGTTTTTTAGTACGGTCGTGTCGGTTACCTGTACGTTATACAACAATTTGTCAATCTTCAGTTAGCTTAACCTCACATTCGAAACTTTTTTCGTTCTCTCATGGAGGTCAATCTTATGAGAAAACATTTCATAGATACAACAATATCAGTCGCATCTCAAAATTGAATTTTATAAATTCTAGTCCCAATAAATTTTCCACCAAAGCCTCAGATGGTGGTGATCATAATCAACCACCTGCGGATGAAGATAATTTCGATGGACATTCGCAATTACCAGCAACAGTGGTTGTACCAGAAGTATGGCCTCATGTGCCAGTTATTGCTGTTGGCAGAAATATCGTGTTTCCTAGATTTATTAAACTTATCGAAGTAAGCAAAATCTAAAAGAAATTAAGTAAACTATCCTAAACTAAACTGACAATAGTTTATTTTAAAATAGTTTAAATATTATTTCAAAAGTAGGTGAATAATATTTAGTTTCTGTATTGCTGTAATTAACAATTTTAGTTAACAAATCCTACATTAATCGAGTTAATACGAAGAAAGGTTAAATTAAATCAACCGTATTGTGGCATATTTTTAAAGAAAAATGAAGAAAACGATGTAGAAGTTGTAGAAAATATTGATGATGTTTATAAAGTTGGAGTGTTTGCCCAAATTCATGAAATGCAGGATTTGGGCGATCGCTTGCGATTGGTCGTGATGGCCCATAGAAGGATTAAGATCACGGGACAAATTTTAGATCACAAGAGTGGTGATGGCATAAAAGGTAATCAAGTATTCAATTTTTTTAAATTTGACTTGTGTGCAAAGTCACTGACTTCATAAACTTTTGTGATTCAGAAATGAAATTGAAATTTCCACTTTTAAATACATCTATAAACATCTTTGTAGAGGACCCAGAAACTGATAACAGGCGTCGAAAGATACGTAATGCACGTTTGAAAAGCAAACCTGGCCCTCCTCTTGTAAAACCCGTTCAGGAAGCCACAGAAACAAAAGCACCTTCGACTCCACCAGCATCCGAACAACCTCTATCGTCTGAATCTGATACCCCTCTCAAAGGTAAAGATGCACTATTAATGGTGGAAGTCGAAAATGTGATTCATAATAAGTTTCGTCAAACTGAAGAAGTTAAAGCATTAACTCAAGAAGTTATCAAAACAATTCGTGATATAATTAGTTTAAATCCATTATATAGAGATAGTTTACAACAAATGATGCATCAGGGTCAAAGAGTAGTTGATAATCCTGTCTATTTGAGCGATTTGGGTGCAGCTTTGACAGCTGCAGAAGGTCATGAACTACAAGAGGTTTTAGAAGAATTGGATGTAAGTTTTTCTAATAAGTTTGATTTCTTTATTTACAGAGATAATTTTAGATTCCCAAACGCCTTTTGTTATCTCTTTCTCTGCTGAAAAAAGAGTATGAATTGTCAAAGTTACAGCAGAAAATCGGTAGAGAAGTTGAAGAGAAAGTTAAACAACATCATCGAAAATATATCTTGCAAGAACAACTTAAGGTAAGTAATGCTAATAACATTTTTATACCTTACTGATCAATCTTCAAAAAGGGTTCAATGAAAATAATAAACATGTCGTGCCAAATAAAGTTTTTTCTAGAATTAAATTGGTATATTTCTGGCTGTTTATTCTACAAATCTTTCTGGATGACTGCTCTTAATTTGACTATTAAAAATATTAATTTTCATTATTTAATTCAATCTTAATTTTGACCTTGCTTGGTCTTGCTTGACCATTTTTAAAAATTAAAATTTTTTTTTTGCAATTACCTTAACATTTTAATTTATATAAAATTATCATTGTTTCAAGATTTTTGTTTTTTTGGACAATATAGGACAAATTAGCAGGGGAATCTTTCAGTTTTCACAAACTTTTTGCTTCACTTTTCACAAATTTTTTGCTTCACTTAAAAGAAATATACTCCCATATGCAAAATAGAAAAGAAGATTTAAATAATGGTAATTATCAGGGAATTAAATGAACTAACTAAAGAACTAAATAAGACAAAAATAATTGTGATTGTACAAAAATCTAATCTTACAAATGGTTCAATAATTTATTATTTAATTTGTTAATTTATTAATCACTCAATATGCAAACTATCCTTACGAGTTTTAACTATATTACAATTTTAGGTTATCAAAAAAGAATTAGGATTAGAAAAAGAAGATAAAGATGCTATTGGGGAAAAATTTAAAGATAGAATTAAAAATAAAGTATTGCCTCAAGCTGTTTCAACAGTAATTGAAGAAGAATTGAGTAAATTGAGTTTCTTGGAGAGTCATAGTTCAGAATTCAAGTAAGTTTTCATACTTCATTGTTTAACTATATTAAACAGCCCTTAATCTTTTTATAGTGTCACACGAAATTATTTAGATTGGTTAACTTCGTTACCATGGGGTGTTCAAAGTGAAGAAAATTTAAATATTCTTCAAGCTAGCAATATATTAGATCAAGATCATTATGGAATGGAGGATATTAAAAGGCGCATATTAGAATTTATCGCAGTAAGTCAATTGAAAGGGTCAACACAAGGAAAAATTTTATGTTTTCATGGACCTCCTGGTGTAGGCAAAACTAGTATAGGTGTGATTTAAATTTATAATACTAATAATTTTGCATTACATTTTTTTAACTTTTTCAGCACGTTCAATTGCAAGAGCCTTAAATAGAGAGTACTTTAGATTTTCTGTTGGTGGAATGACAGATGTGGCAGAAATCAAAGGGCACAGAAGAACATATGTGGGAGCAATGCCTGGCAAAGTTATTCAGTGCCTTAAAAAAACTCGTACTGAAAATCCTCTTATACTTATTGACGAGGTCGATAAGATTGGGAAGTGAGTTACACAAGCTAATTTCAATATAATACTTATATATTTCAATAAATAACTTTAGAGGTTACACTGGTGATCCAAGTTCGGCATTACTAGAATTACTTGATCCTGAACAAAATTCAAATTTTCTTGATCACTACTTAGATGTGCCAGTTGATTTGTCAAAAATTTTGTTTATTTGTACTGCTAATATAATTGAAACTATTCCCGAACCATTACGTGATCGAATGGAGATGATCGATATGTCAGGCTATGTTGCCGAAGAGAAATTGGCTATTGCTAAGCAATATTTACTTCCTCAAGCCATGAAAGATAGTGGATTAAAAGATACAAATATTAAGCTTGATGATGCTTCATTAAATACTCTTATTAGAAGCTATTGTAGAGAGTCTGGTGTTAGAAATTTGCAGAAGCATATAGAAAAGGTTCAAGGGTTTTAATTAGTTTTAGTAAGTATTTATTGGTTAAAATTTTAGGTTGTTCGAAAAGTTGCTTATAAGGTTGTAAAAGAAGAAACCACATTTGTCGAAGTAACGCCTTCTAATTTGACTGAATTTGTTGGAAAACCAGTGTTTACACATGATCGCATGTATCCAACAACTCCTCCTGGGGTTGTAATGGGTTTAGCATGGACTGCTATGGGTGGATCTACTCTTTACATTGAAACAACAACCAGAAGAAGGGCAGATGAAAAAGAAAATGAAGGAAGTTTAGAATTAACTGGACATTTAGGTGAAGTGATGAAGGAGTCTGCCAGAATTGCTCTTACTGTTGCACGTAATTTTATGTACAAAATTGATGCAAATAATAAATTTTTGGATACCGGGTAAGCAATTAACTTTCTTAGGGATACTTTTGAATAATATATTATGCAGAGTACTGAATTATATATGTTACAGTGTTTAATTTAAAATCTCTTTTAACATTTTACCGGTTGAGTGTAAAAGTTACAAAATAATAGTATGTATTTCTGCATAAGAATAAAATAGCACTATTGATCGACTATTAACACTAGAAAGACGGCAGCGGTCATTTGACCGTTAAGCGCTCTTATTTTGATTATAACTTTTAAACAAAATTTTTTTAAATTATGCTATTTTAAGACTTCCTAATTCATTGTGAAGTTTTATTTTATATAACTACCTAAGTTGTATGTATTATTTTATAGCAGTAATCATTCCCTATACCTAGAAAGACGGAGAACGGTCATTTGACTGCAACTTGATTCTTAATAATCTTTTATATATATTAATTCTTAACTTGTGATAATATATCAAGTAAATTTAAAAGTAAACAAGTTAATTAAACGTAAAATAAAATTTTTTATTTTATAAGCTTTCGGTGAGTTGTGTCACCTTCGTCACGTTTAATTAACTTGTTTACTTTTAAATTTACTTGATAATAATCTTTTATACATGCACAATAAATTTTTGCTTGATCAGGTAATTACACTCAGCAAGTATTTGTTATACCTTATTTTACAAGTAATACAGTTTATGTTATTATTTTATACTTAGTTGACATTGTCATTCGCTTGAGAATATAGATAAAAAATAATGTCTCGTAAACTGGTACGTCCGCATCTTATACCATCCGAGTTGCTAGTGGAAATTAAAAATATAGAAGAAGGTAATTCTGAATCTGAATTGATTTCCGATTGAGATTATAGTGTTAGTGATGACGAGGACTTTACCATACTGGAAGACTTATCCGAAAGCGATAGCAATGAAATTAGCAAGCAAAGTGAAGATGAAGGTCAGTATTGTGATAGTGATAAATAATTTTTGGAGTGTTGTAAAAAATATTAAATCTGTATTTTGACTTGACCTAATCTTTCATTTTTTTGAATAGCTATAAAAAAAGTACAAGCAGTAAAACGATCTGGTAGAAAAAGATGGAAAGCTGATTGTTTCGATGATTCCGGCACACAATTAAACACAAGACAACCCACAATTAATTTCTGGAAATGGGACCATATGGGAAGTTTTAGATCGTGATACTGCCACCCCAGGTCGTCGAGGTGCCCATAACATATTACGAGAAAAATCGGGACCCATTGGTTATGCAATTCGTAATATAGAAGAAGAATATGTGAGTTCATGGAGATTGTTGTTGGACAAATTAATTTTACGACAAATAAAATTATGCATGGAAACTGAAGCTCGTCGACAACTTCAAAACAAAACTTGGACTTTATCATTAGAAGAATTAGATGCTTTTATTGGTATTTTATAGGCCAGAGGAGCTTATGCAGGTAAAAGTTTATTGTTAGCTACTTTATGGTCTGTGGGGAATCGAATTTTCCAAAAATGGTATGGCACTGGATCACTTCAAAGAAAACAGAAATTTTTGCGATTCAACTTCAAATCAAATCGATCAGAGAGGTTGAAAGATGATAAATTTGCTCACATCTTCCATGTTTGGAACAAATTTGTAGAGAACTCAATTATTTGCTACAAACCTATATCAAATATAACTATAGACGAGCAGCTTTTTCCTACAAAAGCTCGATGCAAATTTATCCAATATATGGCAAATAAACCTGATAAATTTGGTATAAAATTTTGGGTTGCTGCTGACGTAAATTCAAAATATTTATTAAACAGATTTCCATATTTAGGCAAGGATGAAACACATCCAACTAATGTTTCTCTGCCAGAATGTGTTGTTTTGCGATTGATGGAACCATTTTTGAATAAAGGGAGAAATTTAACAACAGATTTTTTACATCAGTGTCTTTGGCAAATAAACTGAGAGATAAACAAACAACCATTGTCGAAACAATGAATAGAGCAAGAGTGGAAGTATCACCAATTGCAAAACAAGGAAAACAAACATTATTTTCTACAAGTGTACTACATAACAATAATTGTACACTTACAGCTGTATTCATAAAAATTTACAGAGCTCTTCAAACCTATTTTAGCTTAAACGCGAAAAAGCTCTATTCATAAACACGTTTTAGCTCAAAACCCTTCTGTAACAGTGGTGTAATTTTGGCCATATTTAAAGTAGGGAGGAGCCTTCTTTAAACCGAGTTTAAGGAAATTTTGATTGTAAAATACAGTTTACACTGTTATGTAAACCATACTTTACTAAACCAACCACGATACCCTTATCATAAGTCTATTGTGTTAAAGTGTCCAGATTTTTATAAGTCGAAAAATTTAATAAGTAGTTTAAATAATTTAAAATAAAAAAATATGGATGCAATATTCGATATTAATATTATAATTGATAACTGCTTACCTTGGCGTCTTTTGGAAATTTTTTTTTTTCTAATAATTATAAAAATTATTCCATACTTTACAAAGCATTTGAACATGATAAATTTTATGATTTAATTACTACTTAGCTTTTCTGAAATCTCGTGGGGAAACCAAAAACTTCCTTATTGCTTCCAATATTATGTGTTAGCTGACTGTCCATTGAACAAAATTTTTTAATTTTGCAAAAATTGGGCCGAAACGTTAAAGCTAGGATTTTGTAAGTTGTTTCATTAGCGAAAGTTAATCTTAAAAACTGCTTAACGGATTAATTTAAAATTTCTAGGGTACATATAGAATACATTAGGGAACAATAAGATATATTTTATATTTTCGTATTTAAAAAAAGTCGAAAAATCTACTTTATAATTTCTTTTATTCAAATCAAACTAAAATAAGTTTATAATGATTACTATGACAAAAGAAAATAATAGAAATAACGGAAATAATCGAAATGGCTGAACCGATTAATTTAAAATTTGAGTATGGTTTTTTTAAGCACAATAAAACAATTTTTGGGTTAACGTTTAGTTCAGATGATAACTGAAATAGTTCATATATTTCGAAGATACCAACTCAACTACATCAAATTCACTTGAATCGGTATTTAAACACCACTTTAGTTAAAGAAGGATTACGACCTGCTTATGAATGAACAAAAGTTAAAACGCTCTCTAAGCCTTAAAACACGTTTTAACTAAAATAGGTTTAAAAGATGTTTTACAATACAGCTGTTATTGTTTACCAAGGAAAAAAAAATAAGAATGTGCTATTTTTAAGTACTATGCATGAGAACGTACGTATCAATACAACAAATAAAAAACTTCCCGAAACATAACAACATTTTATAATCAGACTAAATTTGGTGTTGATGTACTGGATCAAATGACCAGAAAATATACAACAAAAGCTAGTTCTCGACGGTGTCCTCTGCAAGTTTTTTATAATATTTTAGATCTTGCTGCAATAAATGCATGGATTTTACATAAAGAAACCTTTAAAATAATATAAGTTGTTGACAATATATTTTAAGTTTAGCTGAAGAACTTTGTGCAGCTTACATAGCTAATAAACAGCCAACTGTCAGTGCAACACCTCATACAAGTTCTAAAACTTATAAATTAGAAAAAAGTCGACAATGTTACAATAATAAATGTAAAAAAAATCCAATCGTGTATGTGATTTTTGTTATAAACCACTTTGTGGAGTTTGCAATGAAATACAAATTATAATATGTGCTTTCTGCAAGTCAAAACAGGAAATAAAATAATGTTTTTAAAAATTAAAAATCATTTTATTTTTACAGGTGTTTAATTTTATATTAGAACTTTTCATTAAATAATTTCATTTAATTTCTTTAATAAATAATTATAGTTTTACTGTTTTATTATTATTTGTTACACGACTTTTCATACAGCGGTCAAATGACCGACCGTCATCTTTCTAGGTAGAACAAATTTGCCGTCTTGCTAGTGTAGCACACCTTATACAATTGTAGTATATTGGGTATAAAATTTTGTCAAGTGTGCACATAAAAATTGATCTGATCCTGTAAAATAGAGAATGCATAAAACAACATATTTTACAAAATTTATCAAGGTTTAATAAATGAAATATAAAAATTTATGTAATGACTAAGCAATATTTTGTTAAGTAAACTCGGGTTAATAAATGTTTAAGGCACTTACACTTACATGTACCGGAAGGAGCAACACCAAAAGATGGACCTAGTGCTGGCTGTACAATTGTTACTGCCTTATTATCATTAGCTAAAAATCAATCAATAAGACAAGACTTAGCAATGACTGGAGAAATTTCGTTAATGGGAAAAATTTTACCAGTAGGTGGAATAAAAGAGAAAACTATTGCAGTAAGATAAATTAATGTAAAATAATTCGAGACTAGTATCAATAGCATAATTTAATTTTTAGGCTAAAAGGGCAGGAGTTAAGTGTGTTATATTACCAGAAGAAAATAAAAAAGATTTTAATGATCTTCCTAAATTTATTACAGAAGGCTTAGAAGTACATTTTGTTAATCATTTTGATGAAATATATACAATAGTGTTTGGAAATCTTGGTGAAACTAAAGGTCCAGTGCCTGTTGTTTAATTTATTGTTTTTTTTTATGTATACATTATTACTACTTTCTACGTTCTTATTATGTTAATTTTAAAAGATTTGTACAACGGAATATATAAAATTAAAGATTGGCAGAATTGCTATTTGATAGAATTTTATTTTCTGTACCTTGTAAAACGTTACAAAGACTTGTACACTCAGTTTGTATAGTGCTTGGAGAGGTAGTTTTGAATTGTATGGTCATAGGTTTGAGTCTTAGTTGCTCCATAATCATTTGTGTAGTGGTTTGGATTTTATATTAAACTGTTGTTTTTTTTTACATTGTGCCAGTAAGTAACGAATCTTTACTGACTTTAATTCAGTCTGGTGAGTTTATTCCAAATGTAAAAATGATGTATCCATATATTACATCATATCAACTACCCAAGTGTAAAAGTTTTTTTATTGACTTAAAATTAAATAAGAAATGGGGAACTGTCACGTATGTGATCACACGATTTAAACTTTTTTCTATTGATTATTGGTAAAAGGACACTTCTAAGCATACTAGAACAAAAATTTTGTTGGATTATAAATTAGTTCTTGAAAAAATCGAATTTGAAAAATTTTAAATTTACATGTATTTTAGATACACCTTTTAACACGGCTGCATGATTACCCATTTTTGTGTAAGGCAAAACAATTTAAAAATATCCTCGAAGAATGGCAGAACTCGGCAAAGGTGGAACTCGAAAACACAGATCTATGTTTACCTGGAATCCGAGATTTGCCATAAATAAGTTATTTTATAATAATGCCGAAGGTGCCCGGCGGCCTTGTTTTTTTGACTATTCCGATATTTTAATTAACCTAATAATTTGAAACCCATCGAAAACGCTATTAAAATTACGAATTTTAAAGCTTAAGGGGTAATGACACTCTTGAGTTTTTTAAAAATGCAAAAATTTTTTTTTGCATTAATTAATAGCTCAATATCTTAAAATTTACGTGTTAAAATTTCATATTGATATTCCGAATACTTTCGAAGCTATAAGCATTTAAAGCCCGGTAGGAAGTATGCAATAAATGACTCAACTTTATGATACTAGAGCGTTACAACTGTCGGCAAAAGATAATAAACTAAAGTGCATCTTTATTATTTTTAAATATTTCTAAATATGTACGGTTTACAATTTAACCCGGGTGGTATCCGGCTGTAATTGTGCATTAGTGTATCAGTATTGCAATTTTAGTAACCCCGATGCTTTGAGTTTGAGTTTTTTCAGTTGGATTTAAAAATTATTTAAAATAATGAGTGTATGTATATTTAACGATGGTATGAGCGGTATTTTAAAAATTATGGATGGATTGGGTATAACAATCTGACCCAATTGCTTCAATTTCTGCGCGGAAGCTGATGCATGCCGCATTAAGTTCTCGGAGCAATTGCTGTCTGATGCTGCAAAAAAGGCTTGGTTGTTGTTTAAATCAGCCAGAAAAGAAGAAGAAGAGCAGTACATCAATATAGAAGACCAATTATATGGTACAGGTATTGCAGATTAAAAGTAAATAAAAAATTTCCATGAAATAATGCTATGTAAAACTTTAAAACGCTTTATCTAAAAACTACGTTTTCTAAACTGGCCGGCAACATAATTTTAACAAATCTTAACCACTTTTTTTGAAATTTTAACTGTAGCTATAAAATTACATTATTTAGATAAGTACGTAGGGATTTTACGTTATATTGTAAACTTTTCTTGCTATAAGCAATTTTTCACGTAATTTTGTTAACAAAAACAGAAATTTGAAATCAATCATGCACTGTTCTTACAAAAACCAATATTTTTTAATTTCGCTACGTACTTATTGAGATAATCTTATATAGAATTGAAATCTTTTTTAATTTTTATTATAATTTTTGTTAAAGGTCAAAATTGTAGGAGAATTCTTGCCGGCCGCGGAACGCTATTTGTAACGAAAGGTTTCCTTTGCGGAGACTTGACGCTATTTTGTAAAAAAATTGAAAAAAAAAATTATAAATTTGTCTTTAAAATATGTACAATAAATACCTTTAAACAGATTTTGTATTGCATTTACGATAAGGCCATAAAAAATTGTTAAAATTATGCTATATTTTGTATCTCTAAGAGTGTCATTACCCCTTAAATGTTAACATTTCAATTTGCATGCTGAACGGGTGGCCTACAGTATCGACTCTAGACCCTCTAGACCACGAGTAAAGCACGGCAGAACTGGGTATATCAAGTTGCACGCCCCTACTAATTCGCATCCTCTCTGGAGATGAAGTGTATACACTTCCCGCGGTGCGGAGCCCGCGTTAAGCAGTAGGTCCCCTATGTGTGTGATAATACTTCTAACGCACAACACAGACATAGGAGAGAGGTCGCCAAGGTCCGGGGAACCGGATATGGCACATGAAGAAGAAGTAACTAAAAGTACTGTTGATTTTTATACTCCCCACACCGTACCCAATCACTCATATATCAAACTCAAAAGGCTAACTTGGGCCAAAAACAAGGTTTAACTTTAGGTGGGCCGCAAAAAAAAACAATATTCATAGAAACCTACGTTTCCTACGAAACCTGGAAATAATTTATTTTATATGCGAATTTTCGAGTATTTTCAAACCTGGCTGGTAAATATTTGTAAAATTCAGGCACACCCACTTCAATGAATTTTGCCTTTAAATTTGAGTCGCATTGAATCTCGATCACCTCCATTTGCATATAGCTGGGTACTGAGTACATTTATTAAAAAAATCGAAGAAAACAATCAAAATTTGTCTTCCAAAGAATTTAAATCTTTAAATTTTGTTTCAAATTTAGTTCCAAGATTTGAAATTTTTTCTGCGTATTTTTGATAAGATGCAGTATCATCTAAACTTCATTTGTTCATGTAGCACGTCGGGAAGTGCGTTAAATCTTCATTTTTCAGTGCTTTTCTCAAAGAACTTGCTTACATTTGAATGCTTTAATTATGTCAAACATATTCGTAATAATCTGATCTTTTCCTTGTAAGGATAAATTTAAATCGGTTGAGTGTTTGGTTATATCAATCATGAAAGCTAAATCTTGATTGATAAAACTGCGTCTTGATTTTTAGTTTTTAAAAACTGACACTTCTTTCAAATTCCAGATTTGTTTAAGAATCTTAGAGCAAGATAACCAACGCACCTCGGTATAGTAGTACAAACCTGAATATGCACTATCTAACTCGACCTATCTGATTTTTATTCTGTCTTGGTTTGTTATTTTATTATATTTTAATGAAGTAGATACTGAAAATATAAATCTTCTCTCCTATAAAAAGTACCTCTGCATATGGGCGATTGTCAACTCGTCCGCTTGAGAGATTAAGTCCTAAACCAAATGGTAAACTCGTCCTGCTAGAAATTTTCTACCTTAATCTTCATAGGTAAACTCGGCCGCTTAACAGAAGATGTTCTAATCCTAAGTCGGCTTTAATCTTCATAGGTAAACTCGCCCGTCAATGCGGGAGACGAGAAGGTCAGTCTCAGGGTGGGTTCACAAAAAAAATAGTAAATCAAATACCAAAAAATTTCTTATTTTTTTAAAAATTTGATCACAATTATTTTAAATTCGAAATTTCATATTTGCTTCCAGCATTGAAACTTCGATTTTCAATTATCAGCTATCGTTGGTCTTACAAATTTAAATTTTTAAATGTAATCTTTAACTCAATGGCTTTCAAATAAAATAAAACCACTCATCCAAAAATTAATAATCCCTTTTAATAAAAGAAAAGCAATTTCAACTCACAAAAATATATCAATTTCAGTGGTCACTTCCTACCAAAATAGTTTTCAAATCTAAAAATCGCAATATTCGAAAATTTTACAGTTGCAAAACAATCGCATTAAAATCTCACAAATTCTCACTCAAAATTTCACAGAGCTAAACATCACACAAGCAGCTCGTACAGCCATTTTAGCAAAAACTCTTTAGAGATCTGTCACGTATCCTATTCCACGATTTTAACTTTTTCCTATCGAAAATAGATAAAAGGACACTTTTCTAAGCTTACTAGAACAAAAATTTTGTAGGATAAAGCAGAAGTTTTCGAAAAAAATCGATTTTAAAAATGTAAAATTACATGTATTTTAGATATTACATCTTTTAACACGGGTGTATGGTAGGCCGTTGTTGAGTAAGGCAATTACAATTTAAAAATATTCCTGAAGAATGACGGAACTCTCCAAGGGTGGAACTCGAAGCAATAGAACTCGTCCGGGTGTCGACCGCGACTGACAACAACATTAAGGGCAGGGATTTAACGTGCTAGTTACCGTCACGCATCGGGGTGTATCATATTACATTTCCCTGCTTTTGGTAATTTTAAAATGCCGTTATTTCGACAACTATTGCATAATCCTAAAAAATCAGTAAAAAGTTCAATTCTTGGGATGGAATACGTGACAGTAACCCGGGATCTGTTGGTCAATCCATCCGACGATTTGCACTTGTTCTTATAGACAATAGGGAAGAGGACAATTTTCTGAGCATTTTGAAACAAAATTCATTCTGGATTATCCATTAGTTTTCGAAAATACGGCATTTTAAAATTTGCAAATCAAGGGAAGCTAACTGTAGGCGTAAATAGATTTTGCCGGTTCGACGTAAGGGTAATTGATTTGGTTATGCTATCCGTTCTGCATACGACTATGCGCTTGCAGCCGATTTCTAATTAATATTTGTAAATACATAGTATTTATAAATTATTTCAGATTTTGCCAATTTAAAAAATTAAAAACCGCAGAACTCGTTTTTACGGTAATAAATTTGAAATTTGCTGGGGTTGCGTTTGTTAAAACCCCGGCTTTGAGCCGGGATTTTCATAAACGCTTAAGCAATTAAAAATATTTCTCGAGAATGACAGAACTCGAAGATAACAGATCTACGAAGACAACAGAACTCGTCCGGGCTCGTACGGACCGTCAATAGAGAATAGAATGCCGTGTAACGTACTACACGATCAAAACCCTGGCTAAAATGCATGTAAAATTTTGATTTTTAAATGCCGTTTTCTCGAAAACTAATGCATAATTCAGGATGATTTTTTTTAAATGCTCAAAAAATTGTTATCTTTCCAATAGTCAATAGGAACAAATCGTAGGATAGATTAACTGATACTAACCCTAGTGCATAATCCTACAAAACTTTTGATATGGTTAAGGTTATTAGCATGTGTTAATATTTTTTATAAAATTAATTTTTACATGTTACATGAAATTGAAATAAAATTTAATCCATAACTTACATAATAAACTTACAAAAACTATTTAAAAGAATGATATAGTTTGTTACATACTATTTATTATCATTATGTTTCGAATTTACGATTCTCATGAGACAAACATGGAGTCAAATTATTTTGAGTTTTAATCAAGTATTGAATTTAATCGCATAACTTTTCCATTAATTTAATAATTTTTCCAGGTTTGTCTGATGAGAATCGTAAATTCGAAACATAATGTTAACAGTATGTAACAAACTATATAATTCATTTAAATAGTTTTTGAACAAATTAATATTATGTAAGTTATGAATTAAATTTTATTTCAATTTCATGTAACATGTAAAAATTAATTTTATAAAAAATACAAAATTTTTGTTGTAGTATGCTTAGAAAAGTGTTTTCTTTCATATAGTCAATAGGAAAAAGTTAAAATCGTGGTGATTGATGTTTGACTGACATAATTATTCAAAGAATTATGAATTTTTGCAATTTTGGTTATTTTCCATTGGTTCTGTGAATGGTTTAAAATTCAAATATGAATTCAACATTTCTAACTTAAACATTAACAATTTTTCTAACTTTAGATTAATGCTGAATTAAAATATAAGAAAATAATGTGAAAATTGCAAATAAATAAACTAAATCAAATTTGATCTTTATAATCAACTTATATCTCAAAAATCCATGACAATATAGGTATGGGTACCTATATACAATGTAGGAATGGGTAAATATAATTTTCTTTTGATTTATAACTTACGATTGTCTCAAAATGTGTCAAACATTAAAGTTTTTAAGTAAAACTCGGAAACTCAGAAATTTTGAATTATTTCATCAAAAATGTCATCAGACCATGACTTTTTTGATTCTTCTTTCAACTATTTTGCTGTTTAAGGTTTTAACTGTTGGTTTTCACTTTCAAGGAGGGGTCAAAAGCTTTAATCTGATCATTTTATCTAAAATTATTTGAATTCATCAATTATTTTCAATTTCATTTTTAATGCGTTATAGGTAACATAAATTGTTGAACATTTTTTTACGATTTCATTATTTTATAGATGTACATTCTTTAAATAAGTAAAATTTTATTAATTGATAATTATTTTCATGTTTTACAATAAAAATTATTGTTATTAATACAATTTTTGAATTCAAAAACCCCGTTCAGCAATCCTTCTAATGTCACAAATATTATCTCAAAGTTTTGAACCAATCCGTCCAGCCGTTTTTTAAATAGAGTGGTAAATGTGATTTAATTTTGCACCTGGTCAATTTTGTTGTTGTTAATAATTCTTCGTTAGTAATCATTTCCTCTACTTCAATTTCTGTTAAATAAATTACAATTATAGTATTTAAAGAATTTGAATTCTAAATTTCAAAATTTGCCAAAAAAAATTATGGCTTAGCAATCCTTAATTCATCATAAATATAATTTCCAAATTTGAAAAATTCAGTCGTTTTTGAATTGTTCTGGTAGATGTAAGAGCGCGCCGTAAAATTCTAGCCTTAAATCTGAACGATTTGTCTAAGAATTCATTATATACATGGGCAAAATGTTCTGAAGAATTTTTTTCCAATGTCAGAACCCTATTAAAAATATTTGCAATATTACCAGTGACTACAGCAACTGCCGAGAGAAGTTTTTCTATTTTAAAACGAATAAAAACTTATTTAAGGAGAGAAAAGGTTCTGAGATACAAAAAAACAACATATATTTGTGATTTTTTTTTCAAAGGATACGTTATTTATTAAAATGTTTTAAATTTGTTACATTATTAAGCATTATACAAAGAACATTCTGCTAAATTTTCATAAAAAAATACTGAAAAATAAGGCAGTGGTAGTGTAGTGAAAACCGAGTCACCACAGGAAAAAAGTTGCCATGCGGATAATTATCCATTAGGATAACTCATGATTGCTTCATCTGAAATTAAGAAACCAAAAATATTTCTTTAGTACATAAGTTTATCTTGGTTTTTAACGAAGGATTTTGTTTTTTTTTTCAATTACAACTTATTTTTTAATTTAAGCAAAACAGAAATTTTGATTGCACTTTTACCAAATATTCAAAAATAAATAATTTTATAAATTATTAATAGGGGAGAAGCTTGTAAGTTGACCACCTTTAACATTTTTGCTAATAGCTCATCTCCAAATTGATATTTTTGGATGTATAATGACACCATTAGAAAGAGAAAGTCATTAGCTAAAATTTTATTGAAGATATTTATTAGATTACTCGAAAGGCAAAGAAGTTATCACGATTCTCCCGAAGAGCCTAAAATTGTTATTTTTTCATTTATGGCATGTAAGTTGACCACCCCCTAAAAAGTTGCTGAAAAGTAAAAAAACTTAACTGAAACCGATTGATATACAAAATTAATATCTTTTATTGAGTTTTAATGGAAAAAATGAAGACAAAAAATAAAAAAAAACATTAACGGCCATCATCATCATCTGATGATGCATTCTTCTTCCGTTTTATTGGTGTGGCAGTCTTTTTTGCTGCTTTTTCGCGCTTCTCAACCTCCTTGCGCATAGCAACGGCTTCCTTGTCCTTAGCAATAAGTTTTGTGCGCTTAGCAGCGAACTTCTTTAAATGTGGTCATCTTCCCGACGCTTTTGAAACGCAAACAAACACAAACACACAAACACAATATTTTTGGAATTGACCTTGTATTATTAAATTTCAATGGAATAGGTAGTTCAGCATGATATTATATTGTAATGGTATTTTCATAGAAAATTTTCACACACATATTCTTGCTCAGGTAACCCTGGTGTGCGGAAGCAATTGGGAATTTTCAAGAGATTGAGAGTTCTTACGTTTTAAAAAAAAATAATTAAATAAAAAAATTTCTTCTTGTTTTAAAAAATTAAATAGTAATCCAAAAATAATGTTTCCAAAAATAGATGTAATTCCAATTCAAAAGTAGTATTCTTTAAAGCAAGGGATCTTGGTTTTGATTTCGACCTTATCCAAATCGCCCGCTTATCAATAGCACCGTTCGTTCCTACAAATGCAAATTTTAAACTTTCCAATTTTAAATAATTCAGATCCAATTTTTAATTTTAACTTCTCTTCTTCTAATTTATCAACAAATCCAATCTACCGCTCAGTAGTCACTCAATATAAAATTATCCAAAAACCCAAATATAACACTTCCAAAATAGCGCAATAATGCATTCGCATCAAAATTATTTATTTAAATCAAATCTAAATAAAATATTACTAACAATTCTCAAAAATATCAAAACCCAGCGGGCATACAAAATTTCGCACCCGCTGTCGGCCATAGTTAGCTAAAAAAGCACTTATCTCTCTTCTTTCTCCCCACTCTGCACTTTTACCAATTTTTAATTTCTTTTAAAAATGTAATTAACAAAACTTTGCAATTTAGCACAGAGTGGGTCGAAATATTTTGTTTCACGACAATATATTAATTTACATTGCAATATCAACAAAAATTGTTCACTTTATGGCCACACGGAAAAATCAATATTTTTAAAAAATTATTTTTTTTTCGCACAATGTTTGTCGACGCCAGTGCGACATGTCTATTCACTTCTAAACCACATAAAAATTGAAGGCTAAGTTAAAGAGTACTATAACAGTTGAAATGACGGTGGTGCTATTGACAGTTTTTTCTAAAGTAGAGGGTGGTCATCTTACATGCATGGTCAACTTACAAGCATCTCCCCTACAAAATAATACAAAAATGAATAAAAAAATATGTTAATTCTTTCGTTCAAAACTTAGATAAACTTCTTTTCTACTAAAAAAATCTTTTGGTTTTTTAATTTCAGATGAAGTAATTATGAGTTATTCTGAACACAAGGAATTTTTTTTTTTTAAGGTGACTCGGTTTTCATCACTACCACTGGCTTATTTTTCAATATTTTTTTATAAAAATTTAGCAGAATGTTCTTTGAATAATGCTTAATAATGTTAATAATTTAAAAAATATTAATAAATAAGGTATACTCTAAAAAAAAAAAATCACAAAAGTATGCTGTTTTTTGTATCTTGGACACTTTTCCCCCTTTAAGAAATTCTACTGGTGAAGAAAGGCTAAAATTTTTAATAAATTTAGAAAAATAGTAGGTATATTGAAAAACTTTATCTGTAATAATAAAAATTTTCGGAAGGGGAACTCCCGAAAATTTTACTTTTTACAACTGCCCCTTTCAAAATGAAATCCTGGCTACGGGCCTGCCCTAAAATATATAAATAACGTAACCTTAAATACCTACGCTATTTTATGAGAAATAGCGGGATACGGTAACGTTATTTACATTACGCTATTTCTGCGCATGCGCATTTCGGTCCGTAAGTAAGTAATTTGGGGAGATTGGAAGTCTGAAGTATTAAAAAATACTAATAACAGTAGTTACTTATTAACTATGTATCTAAATAATGTACATAATAATTCTTGAGTTTAAAACTCAAGTTACACTCTATTAAATCATTTTATAACGTCTTAGATGTTCCTTTAAATATTATTGATAATAAAAAATGTTCTTTAAGTAACTTCTCTTCTTGTCCAAGTAGTTCTAGTAATTCAAGATAATTCTCTTTATTTAAAAATTTGTTATTTTTCGGATGTCCACGAAAAGCAATTTCTTGCTTACTCAAAAAGCAAACAACATAGATTAAACGTGTTAGTAAACGTCTATTTATACCGACTTTTTTACTATGTTTTAGGGCAGCAAGTCGTCGACTTTCTGATAGAACATGTTTAATTCTAACTTGACCCAAAACATGAAATTTTTCTTGATTTCTCAAGTGATTTTTTGAAATAGAGTGTTTTTCTGTTTTTATTATAAAATTTTTTGATTATCAATAATTCATCAACACTACATTCTTTTTCTTCACCAAAAATTACGCAAGTAAAACAAAACATTTTATTTTGCTTATCGCAACCAGTAAGCCACAAAAATTTGCTATACTAGCCAAGGGCGGATTAAGGTACCTCTGCGCTCTTAGGCACACATGTGCTGACGCTGCATTTTTACGTTAAATATTTTTATGGAATTTATGCATTAAGTTTAGTGTTGTTGAAAGCCCATTTTCGTATTATTTTGGCACTAATATTCACTTCAGTTGAATTTGCAAACCTATTTGTAATGCGTACAACTTTCTTATCCCACTTTTTTATATCATTTTTCTTATACCGCACTACTCTCTTGCTTTTTACTGTGTTTATTTTTTGATATTACTTTTCCAAAGAAAAAAAATATTTCAAAAGTAGTAGCTTTGTAAATAACGTATTAACGTAAATGAAATAATTTGAATATTATTGTTTTCCCTTAATTGTTTAAATTCTTATGGCGATATAATTTCATTATCTTCACTGTAATTATTTAGAATTTCAATTCGAGCTTTGATATAAAATTAAACATATGTAATTGATTTAAATAGTTTACTCTGCAAATAAGGTTAAACTGTATTTTTAGTAAATTTTAAATGATGCAAATTGGAATAATTTAATGACCTTATTTAACTTACATAGTATAAATAAATTTTATCAAGAAAAAGGTTATAATGTACCACTAAATTTCCTTGACCAATTGTATATTTATAGAAACTTTGTAATCTTTGACACGATAAAAATTTCCTTTTTACTAATATAAGTTGTTTTATAATGACAAGTAGAAGGTGTAATAGAATACAACTTGCAAAAATGTTAATAAAAAATTTTTTCTGGGTGTATGTATTTCCGTTTGAAAAATTACTAGTGGGTTGAAATATTATGTAAAACATCATTTTGTGCTACCACAACTCATAATTAGGCATAAAATTTAGTTATTTCGTCGACGTTTTATAAAACTAACTACGATAAATTTGTTCAAACAAAATAATACAAAATGTTTACCGGATTGGCGGCAACAATTAAAATATTTGTTAGAAGAATTACATATACTTAGGCTGGTTGCAATAAAATGTTCAAATTGGTTTAATACGAGCATAAACCAATTAAAGTTTATACATTTATAATATTAATCTTTAAGTGTATAAGCAGCGATAAAAGTGCGATAAAACTTTTTTAAATATGAAATTAATTTAATTTAATTTGAAAAATAACATAACGTGTGTACATGTCATGGTCGTACAAAGCAATTATAATTACCTATGAATTTTTTTTATGTGTGTAATGTGTACCTTTATGAAGTGTAGAAGTATACGAACAAAGTTTACGTCATTTTCCGCATTCTATTAGCATCGAAGTTGTGTTAATTATAATTTTAACGTTTGGTTTCAAACTTGTTTGTTGTGTTTAAAATTGGAGACATCTGAAATTATTTAAGTGAATAAAATTGTATATCCCGTTTCCATAAATCATGTGCTAGTGATACTACTGATATACTTTTAAAGTTATTTAAACTGTTAAGTATGATTTAAATGCACAACGTGATCGCTATCTAGTTTGTATAATTTTCAAGGATTTAATAAACATTTTAGTGGATACATTTGTTACTGGATATTTTAACATTACTAGATACAAAAACATAAAATGAAGAAATTTAAAAAGAAGAACCGTGAAATTTTGAAGAATATTCCTAC
The DNA here is from genome assembly GCA_911387805.1 of Cantharis rustica. NCBI lineage: Eukaryota > Metazoa > Arthropoda > Insecta > Coleoptera > Cantharidae > Cantharis > Cantharis rustica. Next base: position 35,485,555 of record OU426879.1, read on the forward strand.
AATAGTGGTGAATTCACCCTCAGCTTCAACTTCATCTATATCTTCAGAATTAGTTAATTATTCGTCATCACCTCCACCATACTCATCGGTTGTTAATCAAAATTCAACTGTAGACATTAAAGAAATTGATGTCGTTATTGAACATAATGAAGATCAAAAGGACGAAGTCGCTCCATTACCTGAACCCATTGAAAATAAACTACATTTACGTAGGAACAGCATATCGCTACCAAATTTGGACAATTTGGAATTACAAATTATCAGCAATTGCCAAGAACAGGTTTGTATATTATGTTTGTAATTTGTATTAAAAATCCCAAACAAATATCATTATTTAATTAGCAGGATCGTAGAACAATTAATACTGTTTTTAGTATTATTGTACACGTTTCGAATTATTACAAATGTTGCAAAATATACCTGGGATTGGGCATTCTATGCTAAATCCACCGTCGAAATACTTTTATATGTTTTGATTTGGATGACTATTTATTTTCTCCAAACCGTTTACAAGATATTAATTTTTGAAAATTGTTTTTGTAGTGTTTTTTTTCAAATATCTATAACCTGCTGAAAAATAACGAGATAAAAAAAATTAAGGTATCGTTTTTTGTTTGTTTTAGAACAAGATTTTGTTAAAAAATACGTTAAAAATTATTAAAAGTTCGTAATTTAATTTTTTAGAATAAAATATTTGTTTTAACAATGATTAATAAACGATTGATTTTTAAAATAAAATTTTATTATAAATAAGTTATTAATAAAAATTATTTATATAAAATTATGTTTATAAAAACTCTAGTTCAATAGGCTATTACTAAACAGATATGAAGTTGGGTATAAATAAGCGGGAAATCAAAGAAATTGGTAAGTCAAATTACTAAAAGTTGAATTAATGGATGATTCTTGTAGCACATTATTTAACATTATTTCGATAGTTCAGTGAAGATATTATCACAGTTACCTACCCTTTATTGTAAAATTCAAGCGAATAAACAAATTTTCATGAAATGCAAAACAGATATTTAATATATAAAAATTTTTTCTTGTAGTTTTAAATCAGTTTATGCATAAAAAATAATGAATATCAAACAAGTTTAAAATTGAACAAGTTAAATAAACGTTAAATTATAAATTTTTTATTAATAATAATAATAATAATATTTGTTATTATTATAATTATTCTGATGAAGGCAATACAACTCGCTGAAAGCTCAAAAAATAAAAAATTTATAATTTTACGTTTATTTAACTTATTCAATTTTAAACTTATTTGATATTATCACAAGTTAACAATTAATATATTTAAAAAATAATTATAATTTTATTTTTATGTAATTTTTTTTTCTATAAACTTATATTATTAATATAAGTAGGTACTTATTAATAAGAAAATTATTAAAATCTTTTTTTGATAAATTTAAAAAATGTTTTTTGTTGGCTAGAAGTGTGAAACCAGAAATAGTAACTAATTATAATAAAAAGGAGAAACAAAAATGTAATAATTTTCTTATTAATCAATTTTTGTTAAACTTGGAATTGTTTTTGATAGTTGAACTAATTTCAATAACTTACTGTTAATTACATATTTTTATATTTTTGTCAACATATAATAACTGATATTTTCATATAAGAAAATGTGTTTCAAAATTCTTTGAAACACTCTTTTTTACGTTGTCATCTATTATTAAAAAATTAATTTTCATTAAATTTTTAAACACATGATAAGTGTGATACTTACAGAACAAGAAAAAACACATTGTTGAAGCAAAATTTTGTAATTTATTGGAGACAAATCAATTTGTTAATTTCTGTTAAATGTGTCTCATAGTTTTAAGGGTGCGATTTTTGGACCTATTTCAAAACTTTATTTACAGCTTAATTAAGCCAATTTTGCGCTGTAAATGAAGTATCTTAAGATATTACGATGATTTCTTTTTTAATAGAGAGAGGATAATTGTTCGCGCGCTATTATAAAAGCGCGTGTTTTCAAATCATTGAATGTGTGGCCGAATCAATCAATTCTACATTTTCTTGAGACAAATAAACTTTCATAAGTCTAAATAAATTAATAAAATTTATTTACTTTATCTAAAAATACCGACAAGTATTTCAAATATACTTTGTTTGCGCCATTAATTATTCAAATAAATTAAAGAATACCTCTTTAACGTGACTTAAATGTTGTCAATTTGAAAAAGAATTTAAAAAATAATCAATTATTACATACAGTGCTAAAATAAATACTTATTATCTTCTAAAAAATAAAATAAAGCTCAAGTAGGTTTTCAATAATTTTTGAAAAAAAAAGAACACTAACTTAATTTATTTTTATATTATTTTACAGCAAGTTGCAGGTATTTAAAATAATACTGCAGTAAATCTTTTATTTACTAATTATAAGATTATGTCATCTGCAATAACTATAAAAACATGAAAATACTGTATACCCATAGACAACTATCTGGAAATTTTTAGGATAGGGTATTTCTAGGAAAGATGGACCACATTTCTAAAAAAGCTCATAACTTTTATTTTTTGATATTTTAAAGGTAATAAAAGTTACCAAATCAATAACTAATCATTCTTTTCTTATTTAATTATCATAAACTTATAAAAGAATGCAAAGCTTAACCTAAATTTCCAAAAAAGTAAATGTATGTGTCGGCCCATTTCTCCTAAACACTATAGTAGAGATGGACCACACAGTATAATTATGTTTATAATATTGTTTAATGTTTCTAATTGTTAATGTAATAATGTTTCTAATATTTTCCACCGAATTTAGAGCATTTACTATGCTTCTTTCACGTTTTCTAACTATTTTTATGGCTGAAATATTGAGAACAGGGGAAACTTCGTCTAACACTTTACCAGGAGTAATTTCATTTAGTTCAGAATGTTGCTTGGATGTGCTTGCTTGCAATTTTCTTCAATAATAGTTACTTAAATTCGAAAAATAATTTGCAACCATCAAAATTCAACAAGAAATTTTACGTAGCAACGTTCTAACTATCCTTTTAAATGTGGTCCATCTCACCTAATTACATAGGAGAGATGGACCACACTACTCTAGCCGTATAAAGAATTTATGGTATTGAATACTTTTTGAAGAAAAAAGTCAAACTTTGTGTAGAAAGGTTAAATCTCAAAGAATACTATATTTTAAAATTGTCTATAATATTAGATATAATATGTCTAGATATGTTTAAAAATATAATCTTTTCGTATGCTTAATGTTTTTATAGCGTTTCCAGTTAAGGTTTTTTTTAAAAGACTTTACGCTGTTGTAAATAATTTTAAATTATATTATAATAAAATGTCGTCGCACCAGTACAAATGTACTAAATTTTAGAGCTTTCAATGTGAAGAAGTTAGTATATTTTTAGTATTGTCGTAGGGAAACATTTCCAGATGATTAAGATTAAGAAACATTTCAGGTGGTTTTCTGGATTTTATCTACTTAAAAAATACCTTATAAGGAATTGATAAGAAATTTTTTTTTTTATATTAGGGCATTATTTATAATTTTAGTTTTTAGGCCTCTAGAGTAGTTGAAAATATCTATAGACGAATCTTGCATGTAGCTTGTTTTTTTTAAAGAAATTGTTTGCAGCCGCATGTTGGTAAGATAAATAAAGGCTATAAGATATTTTAGTTTCCACAAATCTTACTTGTTAAGCTAATATGACCGCAATACAATAACGTAGAACAATAATACTATTTTAATAATGACTATTTTGCACCATAAACATGGTAGGTTGTTACACACAAAAAATTATTTTTTTTAAAACGATTTAACAACCATTGAACAACTTCATGTGAAGTAACCCCCATGTATCATCTTCTATTTTTGAAGATTGTGTCTTATTTTAAAAATTTAGCATAACAACTGCTTTTTTTTTAGAAATGAAATAAGAACAATTTCTTAAAAGACGTTTTCTTTCAAGTCAATAGATTCTTCAGAAAATCATCTGAAGTGATTTTTTGAAAATGCTATGGCCGCTTGGTTCTCAATGGCGTCCGAAAGTGGCACATCTTTGCCAAAAATGGTTATTTAGAGCACGACCAGTAAGGGTATTAAGTGACAACACTTTTTTAAAAATTTGCAATTCTACTAAAAAGAAAACTTCTAAAATTACTTCTACAATAGTAGTTTTGGATCAACGACTATTTCATAATATATTTTGATTATGTTTCGATTTGAAAGTCACGTTAGTGTATTAATTATTAGTTGAATCTAAACTTATGTTAATTATTCATCTATAGTTTGATGTTAAAATACGCGTTACATAGTAGAATATTTTAAAATGTAAATCCCAATTCTATGTGAATCTTACCTTATAAATACTATTTTAATTTTTGTTGTTTTGATTTTTATTTATCATTTTTTAATGAATCAAAAATTTAAAATTGTTACTGTGTTTGACGATCTTTTATTAAAATTCAAGGTTAATCTACACAAATCTGTTAACGAATATTTAATAAATGTTAATTAACAGTGAGATTAAATAATATTACAAATAGAGCGTTGCTAGATTTTTCTTTTAATTCTTTTTTCTTATTTGAAGTGGCAAAACATAACCGAAAATTTTTATGTTTAGAAATAGATAATTATTAATTAAAATGGTTTTACAGAATGCAATAAACATTGAAACGGAATCTTCCGACGAAGAGTTAGCAATGATTAATAGGTAAGGAAACATTTCCATTCTATTTCATGAATATTTTATTTGCATTATTATACATTTTAGTTTAAAACACATTACAATTTAAATGTGAAAATATACTCACTATATTTGAGCAATAGAGTATATACATAATATGACCAGTTATGTACTCTCTCAGAGTGGGACGCCCTTAAATTATTATTAAATTATTACATATCATTGAAAGTAGTCATAAAATAAGAACTAATCTTGTGTACTTTGATGAGCATTTTATTTTAATTCATTAAGCAAAATTTTGCTGCTATGCTTTTGTTTTGTCAAAGATGTTTTGGGGATAGTGGGACACATATCTTGAAAGCGGGACATATAGTCACGTGGGGATTGTCAGATAACTATTTTTAAAAATTTAACTACAACTAAAATTTCAACTACACTATAGGATAGAGGACAATTTTCTAAGCAGCTTAAAACAAAAAATTCTTGGATCATCTATTAGTTTTCGAAAAAATCGAATTTAAAAATCAAAAATTTACATGTATTATTAGATATTCATTTTAACACGGGTGCATGAGTTGTCGTGGTTGAGTTAGTCAAAAACTAAGACAGCAAACATTAAGAGTATATCGAAGCACACGTACCGTCAACAGAAAAGAAAGCGGGGAGCTTAACGTGCGAATTACCGTCTCGTGACTCGTGGCATCGGTATGTATCGTATTACAACTTCCTGCATTTTGTAATTTTAAAATGTCGTTTTCTCGAAAACTAATGGATCATCCAAGGATTTTTTTTAAATGCTCAGAAAATTGTCATCTTTCCTATAGTGTAGATGAAATTTTGAAATTCGTGGTGATAGTTATCTGACAGTAACCGGTCACGTTAGTCATACATACATAATATAGTAAACAAATTAAAATAATTACAATTAATTTACAATTATTTACTTACAGTAGATTTGTAAATTAATTTATAAAATACTTTTTAGCATATCGGGTGCCATGGAACACGTGCATTTTCAGTTGAGAACTTCTGGTTGTAATTGAAATATTTCCATTTTATTTCTTGAATATTTTATTTTCGTTATTATTATCTACAATATTCATATTATTATTATATATTATTATTCATTACAATATTTTTTAAGAGGTAAAATGATGTTTTTAAATTGTCACCTTGTTTTTAAGCGCCAGTTGCATAACAAAAAATCAGCCTCGGATCAGAGTTAACGGTTAACCCACGGAATTCTCAGAGTTAACTATGACTTTGACTACTTTGATTGTAACATAACATAAGCAATAAATAAATTAATCAAAACTAAATTAATTAATTTACAAAAACCTCATTTATACCCGGAGGTGTTGAGGAGCTGTTCTTTACTTCACTCAGTCGTATTTACAAATTTACGCCACTTCTTCCTGTCTAGTGCATCGTTCTTTCCTTCGTTCCAGTTTTTACCTCTCCTGTTAAGTATTTGTCCGATGTTATCGTTCCATGTCTTTGCTGGTCTGCCTCTTGTTCTTTTCCCTATTACTTTCGCTTGCCACACTTTTTTCACAGGCATGTCGTCTAACATTCTATTTAAATGCCCGAACCATTTCAATTGTTGGCATTCTACTTTTGTTAACGCTGGAGTTATTTCTAGTCTTTCTCTTATTTCTTCGTTCCTTATTCTATCTATTCTGGAGACTCCCTCTACTCTTCTGATATATCTTATTTCGGTCGCCTGGATTTTGCTTTTGAGTCTTGTTGATAAATTCCACGTTTCGCAGCTGAAGGTTAGTGTTGGCAAGTAAATTGTTTTATATACTATCATTTTTGTCTTCTTTGTAATTTCTTTCTTTCCTAAAACTGCTCTTCCTATTGCATAGTACACTCTTGCGGCCGCTCCCACCCGGTTATTTATCTCAGATTCCATGCTGTCATTTTTCTCTATCATTGCACCAAGCTACTTGAATTGTCTGACCTGCTCTATTGTCTTTCTTTCGATGTTAATATTTACTTTTTCATCTTCTTTTCCTATCACCATTACTTTAGTTTATTGAACATTTATTTTCATGTTTTTATTCTTTAAGGTTGCGTTCCATACTTCTAGGTTGTGTTGTAGGTTTTGTTCATTTCTTGCAAATAAAATTAGGTCATCAGCAAAAGCGTAATCAGTTATTTCTACCTGTTCGAGATTTCTATAACTCAGTCTTAGTTTTTTGGTGTTTACTTGGGTTTCTTTTTGTACTTGATCCATTAGCACCAGGAACAACATTGGACTCAGCACTTCACCCTGCCTCAGGCATTCCACAGTGTTAAATTCATTCGTTTTTAGGTTTCCCGTTCTTACATAATTTTTTGTATTATTATACATGCTTTGTATTGCACGCAACAATTTAGCATCTACACCTCTTTCTTTTAGAATCTTCCATATTTGTTCTCTGGGAGCTCTATCAAATGCTTTCTCGAGATCCACAAAGCATACATATGTACATTTTCCAAGTTTATTTTCTTTTTCTATAATCTGCCTTGTTGTGAAAATATGGTCCTGGATGCTAAAACCTTTCCTAAAGCCGCTTTGTGTTTTTTCCAGTGTCGGTTCGATTATTTTTCTTACTTTAGTTTCAAGGATCCTTTCGTATACTTTAGCTGGTACGCTCAGCAACGAGATACCTTTATAGTTACCGCATACCTGATTATCGCCCTTCTTATATATTGGGAGTATTATCGCAACCTCCCAGTCTTTTGGTATTCTTCCCGTTTTCCATGACAAATTGAAAATGTTGTTTAATTCCTTCACTCCTTTTTGGCCTATATATTTCAACATTTCTGGTTTTATTCCATCGTTGCCGGCTGCCTTTCCCATTTTCATCTTCTGTATAGCCATAACAGTTTCTTCCATCGTGATTTCATCTTCTCTTGTTATCTCTTGAAATTCATCATAGGTCGATTCCTTCACTTCTCTATCGCTTTCCAGCAGTTCTTCGAAGTACTCTTGCCATCTACGCATAATTTGATTTTCTTCATATATTATTTCGCCTTTGCTGTCTTTAATTTGTTTTAGAGCAGTTTGTTTCTCTTGTCCTAAGTTCTTTATTATTTTGTAAAACAGTTTTTGATTTTCGTTTTTGTTCTTTTCCATTTGTTTTCCAAATTCTTCCCACGCTACTCTCTTTGCAGTTATTATCATCTGTTTAGTCTTAGTTCTTTGCTTCTTGTACTCTTCGTACGCTTCTTTAGTTTTTTGTGACAGATATTTTCTCCATTTTTGCTTCTTCTTTTTTGTTTCTTCTCTAATTTTTTTATTCCACCACGACGTTTGTTTCTTATTATTTTGGACTTTAGTAATACCACACGCTTTCTTGGTTGCTGCCAGTAGTATTTTTTTGAAATTACCCCATCTATCTTCAAGTATCGCCTCCTGTTCATTGCAATTTCTTTCCATTTCTTGATCTACAATTGTTTGATATTTTATACTCGTTTTTGGTTCTCTCAGTTTATAGTCCTTTACTACTACTTTAAGTTTTGGTTTATGTACTACCTCGGTGTTGATTTTGCTAGGGGCTCTACATTTAAATTTTTCTACCGTCAAATAGTAGTCGCTGCCGATTTCGGGGGTGTACTCTAACATCTATTAAATGTTTCCTACATTCGTTATTTGTTATTATATAATCTATGATGGACTTTTCATTTTTACTGGGTTCTTCTCTTGTATATTTATGGACTTCTTGATGTTGATATAATGAGTTTCCAATTATCAGATCGTTCACTATGCAAAAATCGATCAATCTCACTCCATTGCTGTTTAATGTGCTTTCACCATATGGTCCCATTACTTTGTTTCTTCTTTCTGTTTTATTTCCTATACGTGCGTTGAGATCACCAGCTATACAGACCACGTCTGTCGCATTTTCGATTGTTATTTGTAACTCATCCCAATTTTTTTTTTTTTTAATCTTATGTGCATCTTCCTTTGGTCCATATGCTACTATTATTGTTACTGTCGCCTGTTGTTCATTCTGTAATGTGACTGCTGCTATTCTCTCTGAAACAAATCTCCAACTTTTTACTACTTTTTTACATTTCCCTCCTATTATACATGCTACCCCTGCAGCTGCTCTTTCCGTTACTCTTACCCCACTGTATATCATCAACAAGCCTTTTCCGATCTCTATGACTTCATTTCCTTTTTTTTTGGTTTCAGTTACCGTTAGCACATCCAAATTACTGTTAACAAATTCTTCCGCCAACTCTTCCTCTTTACCGTTCATGCCTTTAACATTCCATGTCGTAATTTTCCAGATACATAACCTATTTTCGTTTAACCTTCTCATCGCAGTATTCTTCATAATATGTTCTTCCCTTCCATGCTTCACTTCTAGTTTTTTGGAATTTGGGGAGGTTCTATGAACTTAGCGATTCCCTCTAAGTGCTGTTCGCATTCCCATCTTACGCCGTTAATAAATACTTTGATTATGTGATATTTATTTAAAGAAGATCGTCATGTGATATACTTATTGATGGTTGTTGCTTTAGTTGTATTGAGGTTTTGATTGTTTATTAATTTTCTATTATTTGAATGGGTATTGATGGTTTTTATAAGATGAATTGTTATGTTATATTAATACTCTCTCGTCGACTTCTACTATACCATATTATCTTATTTCTATTATAGTAGGTATAACATACTATCTTCGATATTCATAATTTCAATTAAAGTTCATAACGCAAGATGTGTTTAAAATAAAATCGTATATGTCGTAAAACCAGAGCTGCAATATGAGTATAACCGAGCAGAACGGTTGTACGTTGTACCATAGTGGGTTGTTTAATAATAAACATTATTATTATAGAAAAAACCTACATAATTTTAATTTTACTGATATTAATAATTAAACGTAATTTGATTTCGAGTTTCTAATATAGGATCTTCCAAAAAATAATTTTACTTCTATTTTGATAATAGTATTTATAAGAGACTTGGTAAAATTTAAATTTGTACTAACACCACGATGTATATACTGATATGGATACGATTTCACCCGATAGCTCGCGTCATTTCATGTTTAGAATCATTTGCAGCTACATCGAAGTTAAACAGTGATTTCAAAAGCGTAACGGATTTGTATTAATTATTACAGTACTTATTTGACTGACTGATAAAAGTACTTATAACTCAAGCAGGCCCGGACTGGGACCTAAAACCGGCCCGGGCATTTTAGAGACTGTCGGCCTCTTACTTCCCACAAAAACGCTACATGTACTCATATACATACCGTGGGCATACAGGTAAAAGTGACTAAGTCAAAAAATTGTGGAAATGAGTTAAAATGATTAAGTCCGTAAAAATGTAAGACACAGGTCTGAAAAAAACGTCTATGTTCTAATAACGTATTGAACATGTTTCATTATTCGAAAAAATGAATTAAAAATATTATAAAGCTGATTTTTCGCAAAATGCGAACCATTCAATTTGATTTATCTCGAAATTCTATTTTTTGACTTGGTCACTTTTACCTGTATGCCCACGATACGTATTGCTATGATAATTTCATAGAAATTATTATCATAACACTTATTTTTTGCTTAGATAACCCTGGTGTGCGGAAGCAGTTGGGAATTTTCAAGGGTCGAGAGTTTCTAGTTTCGAAATCAATCGTAAAAGCAAATTTCCAATCCTAAAAAATAAATAGTATTCCAAAAATTAATTAATCGCATTCAAATACGAATTTAATAATTTAATGTAAAATATTATTGGGCTAGTACTTTCGATTTTACGCTTATCCAAATCGCCCGCTTATCAATAGCACCATTCGTTCATACGAATGCAATAATTTTTACACTTTTCAATTTAAAACAATCCAAGTTCAATTTATAACTTGCAATTATTTCTTTTCCAAATCATCGAAACCAATCAATCCACTACCGCTCGGTAGCAACTTATAAAAAATAATCCAAATCAATTCCAAATATCAAAAAATATACTTCCAAAAAAGGCGCAATAATGCATTCGCATAAAATACTTTATTTAATCTAATAAATCCAAAATTTACTCACAACTTCAAAAAAATATCACAAATCTCAAAATTCAGCGGGCATATAAAATTTCGCACCTGCTGTCGGCCATAGTTGACCAAAAAACCTATTTATTCTTCCCACTCTGCACTTTTACCAATTCAAACTTTTAAAAATGAAATTAACAAAATTTTACAATTTAGTACAGGGTGAGTCGAAATATTTTGTTTCACGACAGTATACTGTCGTGTATTTCTCTACAATTTGGTATTTTGGAGTGTGAAATGATTTTTTTATATGGTTTATGTTTGAATTTTGAATATTTGTTAAAACGAGGTTGGCAATATAGATGATATTTTTGTTAAAAAAGTGTGTAGATTTTTTAGAAAATTTGTAATTTTAATATGGAAGGTAATTTTTTTTTATAATAAGTTATTTTGTTTGAAATTAAAAGTGAATGAGAAGATAAGGTGTGGAGTGAATGTGATGATTTTGATGGTTGTTTTGGAACGGCAGCACTAATTAATATTTTAGAAGATTGGAAAAATTAGATGAAGGGAAAATTAATGATTTAAAATAATAAATTGTTTTTATTGCACCTCAATTATTGAGGTAGTAGGTTGTAGAAGTATTATACATAGTATAAACATAATTATAATGTATATTATACCGGGATGGTACGTTTTGGCGCGGCCGTTTTGGCGCAGCCGTTTTGGAACAGCCGGTTTGGTGCGGGCCGGTTTGGCGCGAGGCCGGTTTGGCGAGAGGCCGTTTTGGTGCGAGGCGGTTTGGTGCGAGGCCGGTTTGACGCGAGGCCTTTGTGGCGCAGAGACGATTACAAACATTTAATTTTAAAAAATCTAACTTGAATTTTGGTAAGGTACACATTAGGAACCGCTACGTTGATACTATACTGGCTTATATATTTATTTATTAGCAATTATATTATAATTATATTAATAATTTATTGTAGAAACGTAAAAGATTGTAACAGATGATTTTCAATGAAATAATACAATATGACATAATTGTTAAATAGATTATCAAATTTGTCGATAAAATGTAACAATGCAAGTACCCTGTGTCCGACATTACCTAACTTAGGCAACGCTTATCTCTTTGAGATTAGCTACCTGAAGTTTTCCAAATTTTAAAATTTCTTTGAAATTCTAATTTCAAAGCCTTGAGAGTTAGGCTTCTTTAAAGCATTTTTTTAAATTTCCACTTTCACGTAGCCATAGTTCCGAATATATTGATTTTTTAGTAAAAATAATTTAGTGCTTTTTTAAATAGCGTGAAATAATCTACAAACTAGATTTAAATCTTTTCTGCTCTAAAATCAACAATTTTCAAGTTATGAATTAAAGTAAGTACAAAAATGTTGAAAAATTCAAACTTTTCTTTTTGGTTTTATTCAAAACCCTATATCTTTTAAACGAAATATTTTACAAAAACTCTAACTCTCTATCCCGGATAGAAGATTTAACGGACTGCAACTTTAGTCTAGTAAAAATTTTTGAAAAACCAATACATTTCACAGAAAATCAGAAAATAATAAACAAGGCAGCTACAAAAACAAAAAATTAAATTCAGAAAATTTTTATTTTTTGTGAAAAATTATTTTATTAATTAAGTTCATTGATTAATTAATAATTAATTAACTATAATTATTAAAACTAAGCTACTTCTATAACGATTTCGTCTTATAAAAAGTATTTTATAATTTTCGCGTCAAACCCGCTTGCGCCAAAACGTCCTCGCGCCAAAACAGGCTTGCACCAAAACGGGCTTGCGCCAAACCGGCTGGCACCAAACCGTCTTTGCGCCAAACCGGCTGCACCAAAACGGTCGCGCCAAAACGGCTGCGCCAAAACGTCCTAGACCGATATTATACTACGTATACATCAATGTGAACTGATAGACCAGCAGTGTGATGTAAGGCTTAAGCTTTACATGACGACGTGCTACGGAGCGGAACACCGCAGTTCGATGCTTGGCCGCGCCAACTGCGCTGCTGTGATCTAAAGTCCGAGTTTGATCTAAGGACTATGCATCTGGCAAGGTTAGCACCTTACCAGAATATGGTAAATGTAAATGCTCAAAGAACCGTGAATGCCAAATGTAAATTTGGTTAAAAAACAGGACGTAGTTCTAGATTAAGAATATTGGGTGAATATTGGATTGGGTGTTCACAGGACCGAGATGTTCATAAATTCGAATGTTCACGTTATCGAGCTTCTACTAATATTAAAAACTTGTTATTGAACGGTTTTTGTTATTTATAAATTTATTGTGCTAAATTTTTAAGTTTTATATTAACCATTTTTGATACTTTGTTATGTTATATAAAATAGAATAATTTTTTTCGCGATGTAATCAGCCAGCACTGCTGGTTAGACGGCCCTTTGACTACACCGGCCCATCGGGCATTTGCCCGATCTGCCCTATGGCCAGTCGGGGCCTGAACTCAAGGCAACATAAGAAGCGCGCTTTGAAACTAAAATTGATTATTCTTCAATTATTGAAATAATTTGAAATGTGGTGATTATACTAATAAGTAATAATTAATTTGGTACACTTCATTCTTATTTTTGGCGGTTCTGCAGCTCTGCAGTTCTTATGGTAGAACCGCCCCTGATGTGCAGCCATTATAGTAGTGTCGTCCGAAAATGTTACAGTGGTAATATTTGCGTTGGTTGGCAAGTCAGCCGTGAAGAGCAAGTAAAGGATAGTTCCCAGCACGCTTTCCTGTGGAATACCGGCCTGGATTGGACAGATCCTGGTGGTTTCTTTCCGAAATTTTTATATATTTTTCGGAAATATTATATTTTATATAATATAATATAATATGTATTTTATAAAATAATTATAATACTTTATTTTTAAATCTTCACTTTTAAGATTATATCGGGGCTCTTCTTTACTTATATTAATGAAATCTTAATATTTTACTGTTCATTTAAAATACAATGTAAATTTACCATCACTTACATTGTTATTTTTAAAGCAATAAAGAAAACAAATAATTATCCTAATTACATTTAAAGATAATTAACCTTAATAACTAAATTATTTCGGTGTTTTAAAAGCAAAATTATATCAATTAATAAACTGTCTGTAATAAAGTTAGATAACACTAAATACTAACGTAACCGAAGTCGCAAAATATTGGATATCTGCTATAAAGTTACATTAAATTTATTCAGTGATAATAATTAGATTAATTTTAATTTTACGTAATAGAAAATCAATATTTTATTTCTTTATATTGCTGTGTTACGATTTAATATTTGCATAGTGTTAGATTTTTATGACTAATTGACTATTAACCGGTTTTGATAAAACTGAGTGGTATACAAGTGATCAATTTAATGTTATTGTTGTCTACGTATTATAATGCAGTTTTAGTATTAATTAATTTAGTTATTACAATATAATTAACGTAATAAAATTTTAATGAAAATGGACACAATAGAAGTTGCCGAGGGTGAAGTACATTCAGGGTAAATTTAAATTGATTATCTAAATATAAAACGCTTTAAATTAAAATTTAAAAAACATTATAAATTATTAAAATTGAAAATTTTGCAATATAATTTACATTAAAAATTTATGGCTACGAACCTTTTCCTTTATTACTATTTTATTACCTCAACCAATGAGGTTGTTGTAATAATTATTATTCCAACATGTTATATATAGGTATATAGTTTGTATAAAATTTAAATCAGTTTCATTGATAGTATTAGATTTTTTAAGAAAAAAGAACAGAATTAACAAAATAATATCTTTCTTTTGATGATGCGAAAGGAAGTATTTGATAATTGGTAGATTCCGGTCACTACCCGTTAATCATTTTAATTTTTAATCAAGTTCATCTGGTTTCTTGAATTTTGTATGTGAATGTTTGCGAGATATGGTAGTTTTTTTGTACAAAACTTTAAAAGCGATGATGTTATAAAAAGACAAACAAAAAATATTACATATGGTAGGTATATGTATAATAATACATATCTGACATTTATATTAAAATCTCTAATTTGTGTGTGTCCTGGTTTGATGTTCTTGTGAGGCATCTGATTACTGTGATTTTAACGTAAAAAGTTTTTCCTAGATTCAGGACTTATTATAGGGATTTCAAAATTTTTGATTTTTCTATAAGAACGAATTCGCGCCGGTTCAGAATTCACATTAATATGGAATGGATTAACGAAATTTTGATTAGAATGAATGGAAAACTAGGTTAACTACTAGTACTGGTACTTTACTTTTACGTATATCTAAACTATTATTAGTTTTATAATACATTACAGAAATAGTAGCATTTATTCTTTAAGACCGTTGAATATTGTTTAATTTAATAAAAAATCTACAAAAATAGACATCTTAAAATATGTATATATACTTGTTTCAACACCACTCGTACTATTGAGGTCAAGTACATAGCAAGTACTTTTTTGTGCAAGTGCTGTATTTCCCAAGACCTGTTCTATAAAGAAATAGATTGTTTTTTAATGGTCATCTTCGCTTTTAGCGTAAATGTAAAATTTGGTGTCCTGTCTTGTTCTAGAGTTTTTTCTCAATATTCGTCAATGTCGTGAGAGTAGTTATCATAATTTAATCATATTTGGGGTCGCCAGAATTGTTATTAATACTAGCCGAATTAAAGAAAAATGTTCCACGACAATGTCTACATAGTGATAAACACTTCAATTTTCTTCAATATATTTTCTATCACAAATTATACTTATTTACAAAAAATTAAATAAGTTCATAATAGCCGATAAAAAAAGTCTTTTCTCGGCAAACAATGACAAATTACTGAGGTATCTGCAAAAGAATCTTTCTGAAGAAAAGTGGTCACTATGCCCTTACGTAAGGTTAAGGACTCTGAGAGAGAGAGAAGATGGATTAAGACTAAGTTGCTATATTAAAGTAGTACGATTATTGGACTCCTTTTTAGCCTTCAGGAATAGCTTCAGCGTGCGTGATATTTTTGTTAACACTCATTTTAAACCTCGAATCCAGGAATATAAGTTTTTACATTTGAAAATAAAATTAGCATGCTTTATTCAAAGCTAAAGTCACTTTTTGTGGCGAATATCTAATTGATTTATACGAAATGTTTCATTGTGTTATAGGTAGAGAATCGCCCCTTTTCGAAATCGGAATTTTCTTCGAATTTTCTAAGATTCTTTTTCACTTGTACGCACCTATGTAATTTTCCTGACAAATCTCTTATCGTATATTTTTATAAATATAAAACATAATTATTATGTACGTACAAACTATATATTTTAGTAATTAGTTAATTTTAAGAAATTTATTTGTTATTATATTTATATAATTTTATGACAAACACAACTTACTCCTATTTCTTTAAATAGTATATTATTATAAATAAAAAATTTCTATAAAAAAATAGTAGATCTTATAAATAAGTAATAATTATAGTTACCCTTTTTAATAATTTGAATAAAATTAATTGAGATTAGTTTGATTAATTGAGATACTATGCCGTTTGTCAATAATATATTGTCAAATATATTTCTTGGAAATTGAACAATAATACGGCTCAAAATGTCGGAA
This sequence comes from Cantharis rustica, assembly GCA_911387805.1. NCBI lineage: Eukaryota > Metazoa > Arthropoda > Insecta > Coleoptera > Cantharidae > Cantharis > Cantharis rustica. Next base: position 35,501,808 of record OU426879.1, read on the forward strand.
AATTTAAATTGTTTTAAAATTGACTTAACACTAGAAGCGCCAAAGGGGTCATTTTGACACTTTTCAAACATAATTGTTCTGAATCTTTAAATGCGTCAAATAGACCATAAGCTATTATTTCAATCTGAGTTTTTCAATATATAAACAAAAATAGATTGCAGTGTTTTATTTTTTATCCATTCAACAAAATTTATACAATAGAAAATGACAAAGTCAAAATGATCTCTGTGGCGTTAATAGGTATGCTGGTAAGCACGGAACTTCTAGTGTTAAATCTCAATTAATTTTTATTCATATAAAAAATACGTTTTATATTCCGTCGCTATTAGCAAAATATAACAATTAGCAATGAGCGGTACTAAAGTAAAATAATTTTGATGTTTGAGAATTGAACTTTTCAAGCTTTAATTTCTTATAACTCTGTTTTACGATGTCGTATACAAATTTGAAGTATCAAAAATAGAGTGTTTAATTGAAATTAATGTCGATTTAATCAAACGTTAAGAACCATAGTACCCATTTTATAATTTTTAATTTTTGTACATTTACAGTACATAAATTTAATAAATAAAAATAATGTAGTATGTATGATGTATATTGCTGTGTACTCTCCGTGAAAATCTACAGTCTCTTGATTACCTTGGGTTAACCCTGGAGTGCGGGAGCAATTGATAATTTTGTAGGGGTCGAAGGGTTCTTGCGTTATCGAAATAAATAAAATAATTAAATAAAAATTTTCTTCTTGTTTTAAAAATTAAATCGTTTTCCAAAATTATTTAATTAAATCCAGTTTGAATTCAATGCAAAATAAAATAAAATCTCAATTTTATTCGAAAGGAACAAAGTTTGATTTGCCTTATCCAAAGCGTTGAGTTATCAGTCACTGGCCACACGCTCGCACTTACAAATATTATAATTTTTAATTTTCTAATTTTAAATGCAAATTCAAATTTATAGTTTGAATTTCTTCTTTTCCAAATCAATCAAATCAAATTAATTATAGTTCAGTAGCCACTCATAAAAATTTACCAAATTATCAAATATCAAAATAATCATCCAAAAAGGAGCAATAATGCATTCGCATAAAAATTCACTTTATTCAAATCAAAATCAAAATTATTACTCACAAATTCAAAATTTATATCAAAAACTCAGCGGGCATACACAATCTCGCATCCGCTGTCGGCCATAGTTGGCCAAAGAAGCCCATATCTCTATCTTTTCTCCCCACTCTGTACTTTTCCAATTTAAACGTTTAAAAATGAAATTAACAAATTTTTACTATTTAGCACAGGGTGGGTCGAAATATTTTGTTTCACGACAATATATAATACTAGCTAGAAAGCCCGTCCGCAGACGGGCAGGTAGACGGTAGATCTCTTTTTTAGTGGTATTAATTAAAAATTCATAACGCTAGCCTGAGATCGACCGGTGTACAATCTCTATTTTAATGATCTAAATAAAAACAACATTATTTCTTAATATTGCTAATTTTAATTGTTTCTCCTCGCGTTGAAACGTCTCCGCGTTTCACGTAACTGAATGTACATAATTCAATTACTCAATAAATTTTTTTTATTTGTTCATTAAAAATCAATTATTCTAGCAAATAAAATGTTTTGCACTGTCTAGTGCGTTAATACTTTCTTATACACAATATTTTTTTTGTGCCTCTATCGGCCAAGAGTTTCATTGCATATTTTAAATGCGGCGTGAAAAGCTGGTTTTCTCGCTTAGCGTTTGAATAAAACAGCGATTATTTTATAAGATGTTGGTATTCTTGGTGTTATTTTGAACGTCAAATTGAATTAAATTAAATAAGTATTACAAATTTTTGGGATAAAAAGCATTTTTTAATGCAATTGTATTAGAAAATTTTATAAAAAATTAATGTAACAAATACCTACATTTTTTCAGGTTAGTAACCAAAATTTCAAATGTGTTACTACAAACAACAAAAATCCCTAATACCAAATATTTCAAAAAATAATTAAATTTTATATAACTAATTATAGAAGGCGTAAAAAATTACGTTTATCATGCGGTAGGAAACTGTTTTACGAATACTCGTAAGTACAAGCCTCCGCTAATCCTCATCAACATGCAAAAAAACTCGTACTCGGAAAAATTCAGTTCAAAATTCAATTAGTTCAGTAATGATAAAAATAACTATTTCGTGTACACTGCTTGTAAACCTCGAATCAATTTTCCTTCTTATATGTGCCTCTTCAAAAAATTTGCCAAAAACTTGACACGCTGTAGCAGGAGTGAGCTGGGATTTTATATTGTCGTGCTACCAAATATTTGGACCCACCCTGTACTCTTTTAGTAAAATTTTGTAAATGGTGATTTTAATTTGGTGGTTTTGAAGGAGTGCAAGGTGAGATGTCAAGAAGGGGAGATAGGGGCTTTTTCGCCAAGATGGCCGACCAAGCTGGTCGATGATTTTGGCTCTGTGATTTATTTTTGAGATTTGTGATTTTTTTTAAAATTGTGAGTTATTATTTTTGATTTGAATAAAGTGATTTTATGCGAATGCATTATTGCGCCTTTTTTGGATGATTAATTTGATATTTTAATTAATTTGGATAATTTTTATGAGCGGCTACCAAACGGTAGTAGATTTGATTGATTTTGGATAATTTGGAAAAAGCATTAGAAATTATAAATTTCGATTTGGTTTAAAATTGGAAAATTTAAAATTGTATTTGTTCGAACGAATGGTGCAATTGATAAGCCGACGATTTGGATAAAGCTGGAAATCAAACTTCGTTCCTTTTAAAGACCAAGTAAAATTTTATTCTGCATTTATTTGAATTTGGATTGTTTGGAATTTTTGGAAAACGAATTTGTTTTAATTATAAGACGAATAATATTTCGTTTATATTTTTTGAGAACGTTAGAACCCTTCGACCCCTTCAAAATTACCAATTGCTCCCGCACTCCAGGGTTAATCCGAGGTAATCAAGAGACTGTAGATTTCCACGGAAAGTACACAGCAATATATTAAAAAAAATAATAATAAAGGAGAAGGATTGTATTCAATTTTTTTTACGATAAATTAAAATTAAAAATTCAATTTATAACTTACATAAAAGAACACGACTATTTAATTGAAACATTAAATTTTTTATTTTAATTTAATAAGAAAAAAAAATTTAGAGTTTTATTATCAATATTAACAAATGTAAATAGCATAATAACAAAAATAATATATAATTAATTCTTTTATAGTAGAAGTATACAAGTTGTACGATTGTGGATCTTCACGTGCGAATCTCAGTTATTTTAAGAGAAGATTAGTTTGTTATATAGAGAAAAGTTGCGTACGTTTTCTTTGACTAATAACACAAAAATAAAAAAATTGTAAATTATAAGTTTAGTTGTGATTTTGTAATTAAAAACTGACAAAAGTGATAAACGTTTAGTTTTACATATTGACCGAAATTTTAAATTACCATTTCTTTCTAAAACTAATGTTTCTGTTTCAAACAAAATTCTGACATATTAATTTTGATTTTTAGCGTTCATTAGCATCATGAAAAAGAAACAAATTAAAAATATAATTTGTAATTTATGGAAATGAGAGTAGAAGAAGAATTATTTGAATATCTGCTATAATTTTCTATTTTCTTCTTTCATTATTTTAATTTTCACGTATTATTAAGTTGTTATAATATATTTCTAGTATATTATTTTGCTGTTCGTCTTGTGCAAAGTGAATTTTTGGGTAAACTTAAGGAAAATGCAAATGCCGAAATTTAAAATTATATTAAAAATTTTGTTTGGAATGAAAGTTTTATTTTAAAGCAATTTTTCCAATTCTCGATATCATATTTTTATTCCTTGCAAACAAGCAATGCCTTCAAAATTAGAGAAATTATTTGCAAAATTGTTTTATATATTATTAATCACAGAAAAGTTACGAAACTTTGGCCTAATTTAACAGACTTCATATCTTGTAAGATAACTAGCTCTTCATGAAAAGGTCGAAAATTGGTACCCTATACAGTATTGATTATCAATTTTTAATTTGTTAAAGAATTTTTGCTAAATGTAGTTGTACTTATATAAAATTTCACATTGTTGGTGTATTTTTATAATATTTAAATCGTTCAATCAGTTTTTTTAATATTAAATTCTATTTTGAGTTTTTATTAATATTTTCGAAATTGTAACATAATTTATGATAGAATGTGAATTAATTAAATTATTAAAATTAAATTATAGATTTTGTTATTTTTACTTAAATATAATTCAACTGAAGAGTTAAGCTATGATTACTGCAGACAGTTATAAGTGATTTAATAAAGAGATCGCGGAAATCGTAATTGTGCATCAAGTCATCAAACATAAGTGAGACTCTGGTCGGGGTGACTACGGATTAGAATAACAACAGTGTCTCTTAAAAGTAATACGAGCAGGCCACTATTTCAAGTAATTGGTGTTTTGTGTATATTATAAAACAAGGTAATCAATTGAATTTATTATTTTGAAGGTATGACTAATTAATAAGAATAGCTATAATTTGTAATTTATTTTACTAATTTGTGTAAAACACATGAAAAACTGTTTGCAAAATAAAAATCTTATCTGGATTTGTTTAAGACTGTAGATTATTACAAATCTGAATTATGTGATTAATTTTGATGCTAATAGGTAACGAGAATAAGGCTAGTATGTGCATAACACATTTACTGGAATACTGTAAAACAAAAACACTGCTAATAGTGTTTAAATAGTAGAGCTTCAAAAGAAGAATCCAGTGATACCAATAAATTAGTTTTGATCAAAAGCAAGTTTTGCTTCATTTACAACCAAAAGTGCTTATTAATTTATCTAAAATCCATAATAATAGCTAAAAATAAATATAAATAAATAATAGATAAGTATTTGCAAAGTATTGTCATTTTATGACATTATCAGCCGATTAATTATTAATTTAAATGCTTTGTGTTAATTACAATGTAATGTGTACTCGTATTAGTTTAGATACTCGTACATTGGCTCTGATCAGCACGGTTTGCATTGCAAGGGAATAGTATTGCGACGCATTGCTTATTCTAAAATTTTGAAGTTATTCGAGATGGAATTGCTTGGTGAAACCATCATTACTTACTCTAATTTTTTTGGCTTATTACTTCGGTCAATCACAAGTTACCACATAAAATCATGAGCAAAATGCAATAATACTTTGCAAATAAGATATACGGGATATTTCAACAAAAGTTTGACTATAATAACTTAAAAAATTAATTTTTCAAAACTTGGGTTGGTACAACAATAGAAACTAATTATGATATATTAAGATACATACTCCAGACTCCACCCTCGTACGCTCTGCAGTATTCTCTGAAATTATTTAAGCATCACAAAGAATTAACTGCTGTATATCATTTAAGAAGTATTTTTACATTTCCTAGACGTTCTTGAAAATTTGTTGATAAATTTTGTAAAAATTGCTTTTTGATTATTTAAATTAGAATTTATTAAAAAGCATAGTAAAATTTACATGTCTGCGTTCATAAAAAATTTATTTACTCTTATGCATAAAAATAAAGAAATGTTTTTAGATGTAGTTTATTAACGTTTTTCTATCTTAATCAGTTGTTTATTAAAGTTAAATCACTAAGATTAATTCAGTCATTCAACTCAAATATATAATACTTTTGCGTTGTCTACTTTTAAAATCGTTATTTAATAAACATTGAGTTATTATGCTATTAAATTTAATTAAATTTGCATGTACGAGGCAATGTGTATAAAAATTAACATTAAATTAAATAGAATTAAATTAAAATTATTTGCAGAGTTCCTCTTAGAAGTTCTAGAAGAAAATCCGTAACCGTTCCACCTAGAAGAATGTTAAAACCTTCAGGAGACGATGATACTAGAAGTAACTCACCAGCGAATTCAATCACTTCAATTAATTCGTTAGCCAGCTTGTTACGTGAGAAAATGCATGTAAAGTAAAACAAAATTAATGATTTTATTAAATGCTAATTTATATTTTCGTTAGGTATTTCCTGGCGTTTTAAAAAAGAAAAAACCGAAAGATTATAAACTTCGTGCAATCGTAGCTTTGCTGTTTTTAACCATTGTATTTTTAGTGACAATAGCATATATTTTGTACCAGCAAAAAGTATTACAAAGAGCGTATTTTGAAAAAATCAAATTTAACAAAGTAAGTCGTAACATTAAGATTTATAATTCCGAAGGAGTAGATGTAATAAGAGGACGTTTAGGAACAACTATGAATTATGATAAGGTACATGCATGCTTACCTGCAGATTTACGTGAAGACGATAGTATTTGTATGGAATGGATGAACCGCGCTCGTTTATATTTACGAACATTTGAAATGAATTCAAAAGTGAAATGTTACAATTTCGAATGGTTGTCATTATCAGAAAATATATTTCCCACCGATTGTTTTGACTTATCACCTGCAACAGAGCATTGGTACGGCGGTGGTCAAACTTCGGAATCTGCTTGGCCATTAGAAAAAGGCTTACACGACTTTGCACCGTTTGTAACAGGAAGAATCGAAAAACATGAATGGGGAAATGTTTTAAAAAGATTTTTTATAAATTCTAAAGGTGCGGCAATTTTAATTAATAGTGAAACACCATTATATACTTCCATAAGTAATAGTAATGGTCGAGAACTATGTCTTCAAGCAAAACACGATAATTTTGCTTTCGTAAATCATCCAAAACCATTTCCAAGTTTGGTGTACAGTATTTGTACAAGTTCCAATATGACTCGTTTGCAATCGTTTATGTCGGAAAAGTCACTCTGGGATGGGTTAAAAAAAGAAGAGATTAATATTATTTACTCGTTGTTAACTGAACCTTTATGGGAAATTCCAACATCTACCAAGGGGGAGTTTACAGAATCAGCAGTGGCTAATTATACCGAAGATGTTATTGCTTTAGGATTTCTTAAACAGGGGCATGTACTAATTAACGAATTTTGGCAGAAACAAATAGGCGATTTCACGGTTGACACAGAACGATTTCCTTCACTGGAAGAAAGTATTACGATTATGCATAGGAGAGGTTTTAGGATTGTATTTACAATTCAACCTTTTATTTCTACTGAAAGCGAAAGCTTTGCTTATGCCGTTAAAAGGAGGTTGTTAATTTCAGAGCGTTTTAGTGATCGACGAATTCCGGCTTTAGCACGATATAAATCTCTAGGAAGTGCTGGAGTTTTGGATGTAACAAATAATCGAACTGTACCTTGGTTATTGGAAAAATTACGAAATGTGATGAATAAGTATAAATTTGATGCATTTTATTTAGATTTGGGTGTTGCTTATAACATGCCACATCACTATCAGTGTGAGAAACCATTAACTAATCCAGATCAATATAAAAGTCTGTTTATAAACAACGTTCAAAGCAGTGTTAGTTTATTTGGAGTTAATAGCGCAATAGAAAGACCACGCGCTCCAGCATTTGTTTCTCTTCCTCAGTTTGAATCATCTTGGGATGGTCTTCAACGAGTAATTCCAACGATTCTTACTTATGGATTAATTGGTTATCCGTTCTTGATACCAGGTGCCGTAGGGGGTGATTACGAAGCACCTGGATGGTGGTCTGTAAGTAATTCGTCAGAAGCGGACATTTTACTTCCAGATAAAGAACTCTACGTGAGATGGTTACAACTTGCCACGTTTTTACCTATCATAAGATTTACACATTTGCCGAGCAAATATGGAGACGAAAAAGTTTTAGAAATGGCAAGAATTTTAACTTTGCTAAGGCAACAAACAGTAAATGTTATTTTTATATAGAATTAATCGGGAATTATTCTGAATTTCATTTTTAGGTAACACCTTTTCTTAAAAAGTATGCTAACGAAGCTCTCGATTCGGGACTACCTTTAATTAGACCGCTTTGGATGTTGGAACCTAACGATCCGGCTTGCCACATAGTTGCTGATGAATTTTCCGTTGGGGAAGATCTTATAGTGGCACCGGTATTGTATTCAGGAGCACGCCATAGAGAAGTTTACTTGCCAGCGGGTGTTTGGAAAGATGGCATTGATGGAAGTTTACGTAAAGGAAGCCGCTGGATTCATGATTATCAAGTAGCGGAAGATCAAGTTGCATATTTTGAAAAGATGCCAGACAATACAAGATTTTAAATAATTACCTAAACGTAGGAGCAATGTGATGTAATATGTAGATATTAATTATTCATTTAATTTTTCGATATTAAGTTAAATTGTTTAGTTTCAGCAATGTTTGCGTTAAAGTCGATTTAAGTTTTAAAATTGTTTTAACCATTGTTTAATAGATAAATGGACTTCATGTGTAGCACGTTAGTTCAATTTTAGTAGCAGTTTAGTCTAAGTGCTTAAATTGATTGTATAACTAATTTTATACTATTTATTTTATTTATATAATACAGAGTGCGACAAGAACGGCTTAAAACCGATTATTTTTTATAAATTTAATGTTTGAAAAGTTTATCAATGTCTTCTCTAATTAGTTGTAAGGTATAGTTTGCTTATGATTTATAAAATTATCATGCATCGATTGACAAATTATTGTTGTCGCACCTGTCTAATAATGTTTTTATTTTATAGTAAAAGACTGAATTATAGATGACTGCCAATTTTATCTAAAAATAAGATTATATTTTCTATAATATTAGCATAATAATATAATAACTACCTTAAACAGTATGAATATTAAATTTTCACTATTATTATTATTATTATTATTATTATCATCATATTTTCTGTTTTTGAATACCTAATTAAAATTAGAGCAGTATAATTTATTGACGTGATGATAATAGTACTTATAATAAATTATTTAGTAGTTTTATAAAATGTATTATAAATATTAAAATAATATACCGCTGATCTTATATTATTAATTAATTGGATAAATCATAGATTATTTCTTAAATAATAAGTAATAAGTAATAACCTTAGAAGACAGTCACGGCCTGAGGCTTATGTTCGTCGACTGCTAAGCCTAGACTTTCGGGTCGATCCCGGGCAGAGTAAAAACTTTATTCTGGCCGTTTTCCTTGGTAGGCAATGGCAAAGCAACGAGATATCTGCCAAGAAAACCATTTTAAAATAAAATAAAGCATCATCAAGCCCTTATCAGAGCAAAAGAACTGAGAAGGAGGAATAACCTACTAAGGTATTTTTTAAATACAAAATTGGAAGTGCATTACTATTTAACATTCAATTTGACAAAATTAATAGAAAATTTGTACTGACTGTGAGATGAAAAAGTGTCTTTTTTCTTGCGGGGATTGATAATTCTTCCTCTACACGCTGGTTATGAAAAATAACCAGCTTCTCTTTGGTGTAGAAAACCCTAAGTGATGTTAAAACTAACTGATTTGATGCGGAAGCGAGAGCGAGGTATGATAAAACTCTTCAGAAAGAAACACACACAAAAAAAAACGACTTACCACGATAACTATCAACGAGCTTACAAAATCTGTATTTATACAGATAATACCCCTAACCCACAAGTCTGGAAGTATAGTGTTAATCGCAGAGATGATGGTCCAAACAAAAAAACTCAAGCAGTTTCGTTGCAGCTACCGCACACTCCTCCAAAGAATCTTTGGTGTCGAGCCCTCGAGACAATCGTAAAACACGGCTAAAAAGCCACTTCAAAAATCCAATTTTACTAAGATCAAGGTAGCTTGGCATCAAGCTTTGTTATAATAAACTAAAAATAACGGTACTGATGGTAATACGATGATCAACGGTAGTAAAAGGTGATCAAAAGGCTAAAGATGCTTCCTACAAATAGCAAAAATAAAACATCAAAAGATAAATGTTTCTAATATTTGTTAAGAACTAGTTCTTAAGCCGATTGGTTGCTTCAAAAGGCTTTGTGCTTCAAACGTAAGATCCTCCAAAGCGATTTGATTGTTCGCTACGTTAAAAGATTGTTCCCAAATTTGTATTTTTTTACAGTTTTTCACAGTACATAGTTTACCAGGAAATTGTTTAAAGATCAATAAAAAGTACAAAAACTTTGATATTCAGCTTCCCATAATCCGCAGACTAGGTACAGTGATAGATACATGTCTTGGTTCATTTCTAGTAAACAATCATCATTCTTGGGATCAACGTGTACAAAAGCGCAGATCTAATTCAAAATGCGGTTTACAAAGTTATCGGGTTTACATAATCTTTCCTTAATGTGAGTCGTTCAGTACCGAATAGCAGTGCTTATTACGGTCGCCGAGATAAAGCGGAATCCCATAAGTTTGAATTGGATAACAATAAACGTGTTGTTACGGATACCAATAATTTTAACGACCTGCATAAAACCGTGATTATGAGCGTAACAAAGCAAGATATTATACATAACTTGTGCAAACGCCCACAAACTTTAAGAAAAGAGTACTAGTTTGAAAGTAAAATTTTTCTTTGTTCAACGCAGTAGACAGTTTTTCTAAAATGTTAGCGCCAAAATATATTAAATGCAAAGTATAGCTGAGGTAACACGATTCTTAACTTACTGTCTACAAGACTTTACCACTACATGATTTTCTTACCCCTACATTTTTTAGATTTTACCACTACATGGTATAAATCTTGGTGTGTTTCATGTAAAGGATTTGAAGGCTAATCTCGAGTAGTTACGTGTTTCTAACATTGTGTAAAAGAAATTAATGAAAATTTCATTAGGATTTTATTTGCATATTAAATCCAAAATATATTGATTCTTTAAAGGGATTTATTCTAAAAACACCCAAAATTCTTTAATGTACATGTAAGTAATTTAGGTCTTACATTGAAATCTCTTGGTTTACTGGTAAACTGGACATCCTAGGTACATATAAATATTATTACCGTATATTATTTCTAGGTAGGTATATAACTATTAGTTATAGATAACCTATCTTCTTCCTTTTCTTCTTCTTAATCTAGGACTGCGTTCTGTTTTTTAACCATGTGATATACCAAATTTACACTTGGCATTCACGGTTCTTTGAGCATTTGCATATATTCCGGTAGGGTAGTAACCTTGCCAGATGCATAGCTCTTAAATCAAACTCAAGCTTTAGATTACAGCAGTGCAGTTGGCGCGACCAAGCATCGAACTGCGGCCTCCCGCTCCGTAGCATGCCGATTTAAGCCTTAAGGGGCCTATACACGATGAAACATGTCGTACACCACACTGTTGGTAGCCTATCAGTTAATGAAAATATTTTTATTGAAAAACACAGAAAAAAAGATTTGTAAAGTGTTTCCATTACATGTCGTTTCTGACACTTCTTCATGTTTCATATACATGCACACATACATAACACTATTTTTTATTTCTGACGTAATATTGAATTTTTTTTGTTTGTCGATAAAAAAGTATACTCACCTCTACTCGAAAAATTATTCGTTACTGGGTTTGTAAGCCTAGCTTGCTAGCGCTCGCTTTTTAATATAGCTGCGCGCCCAGTAACGGGTAATTTTTGAGTCAAATAAAATGTTTATCACGTACTTATTTGATAACACTCAACGCTTCTGTTCTCGTAAATAATACTGTATTACGATATAATAATTTATTTCTTCAACCAGGATCTATTTTACCAGTAGGCCCGATAGGCCCGTGTCTAGGGCCCCTGAGTTAAGGGGGCCCCGTCCTTGCGATCGACCCAACTATAACTCTGTTTAAAACAACAGTTTGTTTTTATATATATTATTTGAAAAATTTAGCTGCCATTTATTATTATTACACAAAAGGATCCTTTGATATTCTGGAAATAATGAATGTTGGTTATTGGTTTTTGACAATATTCTGTAAAGCATTATGTAAAAATCAGCTTCGTACGTAATTGACAAATCCAATTTTACCATTACTTTTTTATGCAAGTATTTAATGGCAAGAAACATGGTAAAACACTATAACAACTTTTTCATAAGCTTAATCCATTTTTAGCAACTCATTTACATAAATATGGCAATCCAGGAAGTGGAAATGTAAGTTATCTCTCTCCATCTGTTTGTAATGAATTTATTATACTTCTAGCAAGAGAAGTTCTAAATTACAGGTCAAGAGATTTGCGTACCGCAAAATACTTTTTTATAATTGTTGACTCGACTTCTGATATTTCTCATATTGACCAACTGACTTTAATCGTTAGATATGCTTTACCAAATGGAAAACCCGTAGAAACATTTTTAGGCTTTGTGGCTATATTTTCTCATACTGCAGAGAATCTGGCAAATGTGATTTTAGACAAATTAAAAAGTCTTGAAATAAATATTAATTATTGCCGGGGACAAAGTTATGAAAACGCGTCAAATATGTCTGGAAAATATAATGGTTTACATACAAAAATTAAACATAAAGCAAAAAGTGCACATTTCGTACCATGTTCTAGTCATTCATTAAACTTGATCGGCAACAGTGCAGACTGTTGAAAGTTGTTTGGAAGCAAGTACCTATTTTGATCATGTCCAACATTTGTACAATTTTTTCTCAGCATTTACGTACATATGGAGTGTTCTACAAAGATGTATGGAGAAAACCAAACCCAAACTATTAGTTGTTAAAAAATATGCAATACCAGATGGTCCGCTGGAGCCGACGCTGTTAAATCTCTTGCAAATGGTTTCAATGAAATTAAAATTGCTTTAATCCAATTGCATGAAGATGCAATCAAATCAAAAGAGTTCTACCAGGTCAGAAGCGAAAGACATTTTAAAGAAACTTAATTCATTTGAGTTTGCTTTTATGAATATTATTTTAAACAAATTATTAGAAAGAATCAATGCAACCAGCAAATCTTTGCAAGAAGTTAAAAATATCCTAACTGTAGCTTACGAACTTTATAAGAGTTTAATTATTTTTATTACAAATTTAAGAGAACATTATGAAAAAATTGAAGAAAAAGCAAAAAAATTTCATCCTCAGAATACATTGTGTAAAGATGAAACTACCAGAATACGTAAAAGAAGACATTATTTTGAAGAAAGTTCTTCTGAGGAAATTAGTTTTGTGGGACATGAAAACTATAAAATAAACACTTTTTTTGTTAAAAATATTGAACAATATTACAATGAGGATATCGATGTAAATGAGCTAGAAAATGAATTGATGCAATTTAAGGAAATGTGTAAATCAAGCAACATTGTTCAAAATCATGAAAAAATGTACTGTCTCAACATTTTCTAATGTTGAAATATTACTTCGAATATATTTGTCAATACCAATAAGTAACGCGTCAGGTGAACGATCATTTTTCACTCTAAAAAGGGTAAAAATCGTATCTTAGAAACTCTTTAACCCAAGATAACTTATCATCTTTGGCCCTTATTAACGTGGAAAATAACGTACTAGAAAATATAGATTCTAATGAAATTATAAACCAATTTGCGGAAATAAAAGTCCGCAAACGAATAATTTAAATATTTTAATTTAATGCACTTGAGGTTAGTATGTATGTTGATTTTGTTTTTTCCCTCTATTGAGACCGTTTTTTAGTATTATATTAACTTTGTCTGGACAGAGGAGAGTGGAAACTGGGGACGGAGAGGCGGCGGCAACCGTAGAAATGATCCGATTATATATATATATTATTTTTTTGTGTTCTATCTTAGTTCTATCATTTTATTTTGTATTATATTTCTTATATCTGTGTTATATAGGTAAAAAATATACATATGTATTATATTATGTTGGTTTTTGACAGTACTACTTGGTGTTATTGTTTTTTTTGCAACCGAAAATAGGCACTGTCTGCAACATAGAGTAATTAATTCTTGTGCTTCGTGATGATTAGAAGTGCAGAGAAACATCAATCTCAGATATAGCAATTTGTGCACTTCCTAGATCTTGTACACCAAAATTCCTCTACGGTTTATGCGTAGGTTTAAAGGGAATCCATTCACAATCTCACTACCCACTTACGTACCAAAATTTTGGAAGACAAAAAACTATTGTTATTACTTTAATATAATTATAGAAAGGAAAATAATGTTTGCAATGTCATGCTTTTCAGGAAATTTTTAATATTAAAAATAGTTAGACCAAATTGCGTAAGTATTATAAATTTATCGAGAAATAAAAAGTTATTTTTATTATTACTAGTTTATTTTAATCTCAGACATACCCATACATTAATTGCAATTGAATATATGTTTGTTGACAACATTTGAAAGCTAAAGGATCATATTTTTGACTAGAAGCTATAAATATTTATATATAGATAATTTAAAGTCAAACTTGCAAGTAATTCTTAATTAGTAATTTTTTTTAACATAAACATAAACGACAATTTTTAAGATAATATTGCAATATGAATTATGCCACTGTGTGCGTTAGTTAAATTATAATAATTATATTCAAAACAAAATAATGCTAACAAAAAGCAAAGTTTGGAAAGCGTTTAAACGGTAGAAAAATTCATATTACAATTTATCGACCCTCATTATAATTCACCCTTAATCTCTCACACCCGATGTGAACACTTTTATTATGATCCATGCAAGGCAATCTTTGATAGCACCAAACTTACGCAAGTAGTTAACAGAACATTTTTATATTTTTCTTATTTTGAAGTTCAAACTTACCTGATTCATAAATGTGACCGTGTCAATTTTACTGAGTTCAGTCTATGAATAATTTTAATATGGCCCCACTATCCTATCCTAATGGCTTCTACCATTACCAATCAGTCTAATAAATGCAGTCTAATACAAAACAATATAAACAATTATTACATCATGCAATAATTAAAATATAACACCAAGGTGCGTTTATTTAAAATTTGATAAGGTCCTATTTAAACCCAATTGAAATTTTTTTAAATTTTAATTACTAAAAATACTGAACTCAGCAATTTGTGCCAACAGTCGGTGCTAACTAAGCACGCGGCTTTCGAATTTATTAATTATAATTATTATAAATTTATCGTACAATAACTGCATTATTCTATTAGAAATATAATAGGCCACAAACCTAAGGGATACAAAAATGGACGCGAATGTTTTATTATTTATAAGGAGTATTTTGATGTGCAAACAAAAATAAATAAAACGGTTGTATGCAATTCTAAAATACTTTGGCATCGAATATATTATAAAAACAAGCAATAACATATGAATAATTAATTATAAATAAATTTTAATATTTTAAATCTACAAGCACAAGTAAACAAATCCAACAAAGCCTAAAGATCTTTGGCATTCCTTTAAATTTAACAACAGTCTCGCATAAATAAACTCAAAAATTATTAATAAATAAATTATAATAATATTATGTCAAAATGCCCAAAAACTAATATTTTTTAAATGTTTTAAATACTAATATTCTAATGGGTATCACATCAGATATATACGTTCTTTAATACACAAAAAGCAACAGAAATAATTAAATAGATTCAGTTTCTGTTTTCTTCAAACTTTCGTACAATTTTCAATTTTCAAATTGCTAATCTCGCCTTACGACACAAAATAAATTGTTGAAATTTATAGTAATTTATTCATTATTCACTAAGTTCTTATATGATACTATATTTTTTATTTGTCGATTGTCTTTTTAACTTTTTTGAATTAATGTTTCTATTTAATTATTTCGTGTGTCTACAGCTATTGATGTTGTTAGCTGACGAATTAATTGAAATATCTAATCTAATTTTTAGTTTCTTACATTAAAAATACACATCACAAAGGATGACGATTTGCTAACAGTCTTTTTGCTGTTACAATTTTTGTTACAAAAATTGCAATAGCAAAATGAATTGTAAGAATATAACAACAATTAAAAGATTAGTTTTATATTGCATAATTTTTAAAATTTGCTTTTAAGTCTAATTACCAGAAATTTATTAATAACAATTTTTACTAAAGGGTTTTCAATGTTATAAAAAAAAGTCTTTTTAAATAATACTATAATGAGTGATGGTTTTAAGAAAAATTTTAAGAGGTATATCAAGGAAGATTATTATGTGTTTATATTGGCATTATTACGAGGATATGAATTATCGATAATTTCTTTTTAATAAAGAAAGTACCATTTTCTTGACGACTCTTCGTTGTAAAACACTCAACGCCGGTATGAATTAAATTATGCCTTTTATATTGTTAAATAAAAAAGTGATTACATCTAAAGAAACTTAAGAAAATTCCAGACGGTAAGCCGAACATGAAGTTTCGTGATCTTGTAAATTGATAGTACAACGACTAGCGGATGGTGATAGATCAATTTTACACTTGGTTAACAAGTCTTCGTTTTCTGCAACCCAATATCCCAAAACGTCCGTATCGTAAGTGGAAATAATAGTTACTTCTATAAACAAATATATCAAACAATTCTAATTATTAAACAAGAAAAATTAACTTACCTAACTCCTTATCATCCCACGTTTGTTTAGCTTCAAGAAGCGCATTGTATACTTCCTTGCTTGGTTCGATACCCGAAAATACATAATACCTAGCACGAACTTTCTTAAAGAAATCCACATAAGAATAGTGGGAGTTCCCGTGATGTGGAACGTAAGTAAGATCCATATAAACGGGAACAATTTTCTTACCCTTTTTATCGTACTTGGAATCTGAATTTTTCTTATCTTCGTTTAATTTATTTTTAGCTATAACGTTAGAAACAACTTTTCTTTCTTTCTTAGGGGTACCTTTATTATCATTTAAAGGAGCTGGACTCGGTAAACCTAACGGTTTTCCCCAGGATGCAATTGGATCGTCATTAGGATCTGAAGGAAGTTGGCTTCCAATAAAACTGGCGGTCATTAAACTTTCAGATGGTGCAGTTACATTTTCATTTTTTGAAGATTCTGGGATTTCTTTTAATTTACCACTCGAATACTTTGCAGTAGTTAGTTCGTATACATGACTCGGCGATCCTGATGGAATTAAATCTTCTCCGCGTGTTTGTCGATGTTCGCTGAGTGCTTTATTAAAATCTAAATCAGTATCTTCTAAATTGTGGAAGGTCTTTGTTTCTTTCGATAATTCTACGGAATCGTCTGGAAGTGCACCATAAAATGAAGTGCTCATTGGATCTATTGGAGCTACACCTTTAACACTTTCTTCAATATCGTATTGTGATGATGTAGAGTGTGCTACTTGAGACATTGCGCTTAAGGGTGATCCTGGAAGATCTTCCTCGTCACTTAATTCTTTTTCGTACTCATCTTCAGTTGTATGTACTCGGGAAACTTGACCCGAGCTTATATCACAATCGTCACTTGTTGGAGTCGAACTTCTTATTTCGGTAGTTTTAAGACTTGTTACATCTTTTGACTCTTTTTTATCTATTACATCATGATCGGTTAAAATTTGTTGTGGTGTTTTTAGTATTGGAGTAGTTGGTTCTGCAGGTGGTGCAGTTTTTTCTGTAGAAAAGTCTTTCAATTTATCACTTTTTTCTATTTCTGAAATATCAGGAATTGAACTTTTATGAGTATCCAAATTTGGCTGTATCGATTTCGAACTAATTTTATCTTCTAAATCACTTGACGTATTCTTTAAATTATTTTCTATACCTTCCCCTAATTCTATCGATTGTTGAGCAATTTCAAAATCGTTCTTAATTTTATCACAATGACTAGATTTTTCATTATCAATAAATGATTTCGTTATATCAAACACGTTTTCAATTACGCTTTCTTTAGCAAGTAAGTCTTTCGGAGCTGAAGATGTGTCTTCTTTTTCATTAAGATCTGATTCAATTTTATCTGAACTTTTTATATTCAAATCAATCCTTTCTTCATCTTTAGACTTTTTCGCGGATTCTTCCGTACATTTTAATTCTTTGGCTATTTCAATATCAGATTCGATGTAAGGTTCAACAACTTTTCCATCTATATCACTTTTATCTTCATTTATTACTATACTTGGTGTCGAAGCTCTAGAAAGCATTGGAGATTTATTTGAAGGCGTTGTATCTTTAATTTCGGGAGTCGATTTACCGGATAACGAACTGCCATTTACTTCTAATGTATCTTTTACTATTGGTTCCGGTGTAGATTTTCTAGATGAAGTTCCTGATTTTATTGTAGAATCTAGTATATCTTGCTTTGAATCAACATCTTTTTCCAATTCAGTAGTTAATTCCTTAGATAAATCAACATCTTGTGTTTTGGAAAGTGCGATCGAACTAGTTAACTCTGTTTTTAATAGCAAGTCTTCAATTACTTCTGGTTTTTTGATCTTTTCAATAGTTGAGTCGTCTAGTTTCATATCGGGTGTAGCTTCTTTCGTTTTATGTTCTTCGTCAATATGCACTGGTTCGATAACTTGAGACATATCTAATGCTGATTCTTGCTTAGACACGACAGTTTCTTCCAAAGGTTTTTCTATTATTGATGGTAAAATAGGTTCGATAATACTTTCTATAACATGAATATCGTTTCCATTTGATGTTTGTTTTATACCCGATATGATTTTAGATGTAGCTTCTATAAGTTCGGCAGAATCTTTGATTAATGATGAAGCTTTTGACTCTTCAATTTTGGGTGTGTCATAATCTGTATGAATCGGCGCAATTTTTCTTTCTTCTGTTAAGAATGCAGAAACAGGATCACTTTCGGCGTATGATTTTAATGTACTGGAAATATCTTTATCACAAATTGGTGAATCGACAGTAGTTATGTGAGTTTCACGAAGTGGATAGGAACTAAAAGGGGCTACTTCTAATGGAATTTTTCCTTCAAATTCCTCCAAAGGAGCGTCTGATTTTAATACTTCTGCAACACTAGCAACAATAATTGCGACATCTTGTTCTCTTTCTTTAGGGGATTTTCTACCCAATTCCATTTTATCCAAAACATCGATTTCAGCTTTATTCAAACTTTCTAATTTAGATAATGCGTCATCTTCCACTGATTTTATTGTACACACAGAATCGCTTCGTTCTTGTAAATTTGGCTCGCCTTTTGATAGTTCTAGGTCATCTTCTAACTGTTCTGAAAGCTTTACTAATTCGTGTTTCTCACTTTCTGCAGTTTCAGCATTATTTTTATCTAAAATAATTTTAACAGCTTCTATCTCTGGTTCTAAATTCTTTTCAATTTTATTATCTAAATCACCCTGTTTTTGCTGGATTACTTCTTCTTTAATTAAATTTTTATCACCCCTCTCATCTATTTCTTGTTCACTTTTAACTATATCCCGCTTTAGTTCAGTTTTAGAGAGACTCTCTTCATCGTTTTGCAAATCTACTTTATCAGTCTTATCTAATTCTGTAATAATTTTATTGACATTTAATTCCGTTTCTTTAACACTTTTGTGAATAAATTTCTCCGTTGGCTTAGAAGTTTCCTTTTCATCATTTTCTGTAAGTTCAGATTTCAACGTTTCTTTTTGCAAATTATCCAAAGATGTATCAGAAGAAACTTTTTCTATTCCCATGGGTTCAATTTCGTTTAATTTTTCGTCGATCTTTTTTATTATTTGTTCATCAATGGGCACTTTCGCTTTTTCTGTTTCAGAAGATGTTTCTAATGCGGAGCTGGTATCGCTAAGGTCTTGTTTTGGATCAGAAATTACAATTTTTAGATCATCTTTAATATCTTCAAGTTGTGTTAGACCTACAGAACTTTCTTTTTCGAGGTTGGTTTGTAAGACCGTTTCAGAAGATTGTGTGGTGTCTACAGTTACTTTGTGCTCATCTACTACGGGTTTCATAATTTCAACTTCCTCAAGAATATTTTTTTTTTCATCAGATTTTACTTCTGTAGGAATCAAAATTGCTAACTTATCTTCTACGCGAAGATCATCTATTATTGTAGTATGATCGGTAAATAATTCTTTTTCAACTTCATGGCTTGCTTTAGGACTGTCTAATTTTTCAGTATCAATTTTTTCTTTGTCTTCTTTAGTTTCAATTTTATTTAAACTATCTTTTACTGTATCACTTACAATGTTCTCATTTTCAGAATCTATATGTACATGTTCATCAATTTCACTAATAGCATTTAATTCAGATACAATTTCATGAGAAATTACTTCTGTTACTTTAACTACATTTGTGGTCCCTTCACTATCTTTGATTTCCTTTTCCGTTTTCTTAATATCAATTACTTCTGTGCTCGTTATTGTAGCGCTTTGTTTTTCTAAGTCGTCTAGCTTCTCTTTAATATCCTCTACTTTTGCTACCGAATGATCTTTACTGTCGCTTTTATTTAAGTCGACAATTTTGGAATCTTGTGGTTTTTCAACGTCCAATTCACTTTCTTTACCTTCACTATGTCTATCAACAGATTTTTCTTCGATTTCTTTATCTATTGCAGGTTTGCTATCTATTTTGGAGTGTTCGATTTTATCATCATGCGTTATTTTTTCAGTATCTAATTTATGAACATCAATTTTTAAAACATTTTCATCTTCTAATTCGTTTTTCAAATTTGAAATAGGAATAATTAAAGTTTTTTCATCTACGTTTGTTTCTGTGAGGGGTTTTTCAGTATCTAATTTATGAATATCAATTTTTAAAACATTTTCATCTTCTACCTCGTTTTTCAAATTTGAAATAGGAGTAATTGAAGTTTGTTCATCTACCTTCGTTTCTGTGAGGGGTTGATCAATATTTTCGTCTACTGTTTTTACTTCAGTTTTTGTAACACTTTCTTCCGTGCGTACTGTAATTGGTTCTAAAATTTCCGATGTTGGCTTGTCAGAACTATCAGAATCTTTTGTTTCAGTTACATGTGTCGGTTTGTCTTCAACTGAATCTTTCTCATTTTCTTTTAATTCTTCTTCAATTTTTGAAATCGGTACAACTTTTTCTTCTGGTTTTGATTCATCTTTTGTTTCTATTTTAATTTCAGTTGAAGCTTCAGGTTCATTTATATCAATCTTTTTAATTTCTATTAGTGGTGTTTTGGATTGCGTTTCTTCAGTTGTTATTGGGGTTACTTTGCTAGGTACGTCTTCAACACTATCTTTACTTTCATTTGATAGTGTTTTGTTATCATCTGCTACAACTTGAACAGTAACTTCTGTAGTAATTTTCTCTGTATGAGTTTCAGCTTCTATTGTTTTAACTGCTGTATCTTTTGTTTCTGTTGTACTCTCTAAGAGTTTCTCTACGGTTTTTTCAGTTATTTCTGATTTCTTAACGCCATCCAAATCAATTTTAACATCTTCAAACACTTCTTTATTAAATGTAGCAGTTGTATCAGAAATTAATTTAATTTCGTTATCAACACTTTCTTTAGTTTCATTTGATTGTATTTTGTTATTATCTTCTACTACTTGAGCAGTAATTTCTGTAGTAATTTTCTCTATATGAGTTGCAGAGGTAATATCTTCGATAATATTTTGATCGGATATTACAGTTTCGTCTGAAATCAGTAACTGCTTTGTGCGTTCTTTTGTTTCATAATCTTCTTTTAAAATAACAACTTTATCTTTTTCACTTATATCTTCACTTGGTTCTATAACTACTTCAGTAATTTTATGATCAATTTTACTCTTAGTTGTTTCTTCTATTTTGCTCTTCACATCTTCAACTATGTCTGGTTCAATTTCAGTTTTATCCATAGTTTTTTGTTCTACCCCATTTACGTTAACTTCTGAAACTTTTTCTGAAACAATTTCCTCGGTTTTATTTTCTTTTTCTTCCTGTTTAATTACTTCTGTCGTGATTTTACTTTCAATTACATCTTCGGTAGTAATAACATCTTCTACTGTATGCTCTTCAGCTTTTTCAACTTTTTCAACAATTTCTTCAGTTTCAACTTCTGTGCTTGTTTTTATAATTAACTCGCTGACAAGGTTTTGTTCTTCGTCAAGATTTTTATCAGCATGTTCTTCTTTTTTGGTTTCACTTTCAATTAGTTCCTTTTCTACATCTTCTTTTTCCTTTTTAGTATCAATTTCTTTAGCTGGTTCTAATACTGCTATATGAGTATTATTATCTACTGTAGGTTCTTCTTGTAAAATTGTTTCTATTTTTATATCGTCAACTTTAGTTTCTAATATTGCTTCTTTTGCCTCTTTTAAGACAATTTCAGATGGAGTTTCTTTAAACGATTCTAATGTTTCTGCGATTTCCTCTTTTTGTGGTTCTGGTTTTGTACTTTCTAGGGTACTTTCAATTAACTCTTTTTTTTCATCTTTTTCTGCTGTTGGTTTTTCAGTTATCGTAGCATCACCTTGAGTATCTTGACCAACTATTAATTTACTTTCTTCATCTATGTCATCCTTTTCTTCAATTTTTGCTTTGATTTCATCTGCTTGGATAATTTTCGGCTCCTCTTCTTTGATTTCTTCATCTTTCTGAAGATTTGATTTCTCATTTAAATTCAAATTTTCAACTTTTTCTAATTCTATAATATCTTTTTCGTTATCGTTATCTTTTTCGCTTTCTTCTACTGATGTTTGAATTAAATTTTCTTCGAGTGTTTCTGTAACCACTTCTTTTTTTTCAGTTTCAAGTTCTTCTTGATCACGAGATGGATCTTCAGCTTTAAAATCTTGCTTAACAGTTGGTAATTTTTCTGTAGGAAGTATCTCTTCTTTTTCATCTGCTACTTCAATTTCATCATGAGGAACTTTATCGGAAAGTCCATTTAAAGATTCTTTAAGCTCTTTAGGACGTATAATTGCTTTGGTAATATTTAAGTGCTTATTTTCATCTTGTTTGTTAGTATCAGTTTGATATTGTTCATAATTATCACTATCGACCACTTCGTGCATAGGAAGATCGGCAACTTCGTCCGGCGTTTTGACTATGTCTCTAATCGGTGTTTGCTTATCGAGACGAATTCCAACTATATGAGGCAATTTACCTTTACATTCAGTAGATATGGAAGGAACTTGAACTGCTGGAATTTCTTTTTCTTTTGTGTCTTCTTTTACATATTTTTCAACAATAATTTGATCAGTATGGTCTTCTTTAATTTCATCTAATGGAATTCTTTCATCTTCAGGTAATGTTGGAGCTGTAGTGGCACCCGACTCAATTGGTGTTGAATATTTTTCATCTGGCTGGGATTCCAATATATTATTTTCTCGATTTTCTTCATCCATATCTCGCTCACATATTTTCTTGCCACCGGAGCCGTCCAACTTTTCTTCGGGACTTGTAGCAGATATATCTTTTGAAAATTCTTTACTTTGAGCAACATTAGCTATATCAGCAGTAGGGGGTGTTTTATCAGTCAAATGTGCAATATTTTCATCAGATTTTTCTACTAATTGAATTTTTTCTATAGGAGCATCGTTACTCAGTTTACGTTGTTTTTCAGATTCTTCACTATCACGCAAATGCTTTTGATTTTCTCCATCTTTAGTATCTTTTTCGTCCAGGGAATCTTGTTCTATTACTTCTTTCTCTATAATCAAATATTCTTCACCTTCTGTTTTATCGTCGACCGATATACTTTTAATTTTACGTAAATCTGAATCACCTGATTTTTTGGATTCACTTTTACGAAATACGGCTTCTATTTCATTCACCACTTCTTGTTCTTCTTTAAGTTCTGCTAATTCACGTGCTTTGTATTGTTCGAGCTCTTCCGGCGTTAATTTGGACAACTCCTTTTTCATACTGATATCTGCATCGGCAGCAGACGGTGTACTAACTGTACTGGAATCGGTGGTCCCTTCTTTTTCAATTTTTGCTTTTCTCGATTCTACTTTATGTAATTCAGAGGGTTTCCTGATAGGACTACTTTCAAAAACTTTGCGACTAGGCGACGCTTCTGCCGCTTTTCTAGAAATAGGTTTTCGATCTTTAACTTCTTTCTTTTCTGGTTTTGAAATATCTCTTTTAGCCGCGACTTTATATTTAGATTCAACAACTTTACGGTTATTGGCTTCTTTAGCACTTTTAGCAGGCGTTGAACTGGGCGAAGTTTTTGCTCTAAATCTATGAGCATCCCCATTTAGTTTCGTATCAATTGTTTTCTTTGGAGTAGTCGGTGATGGTTTCTTATCTACAGCTGGTTTAGGTTTTCGTTCTATAGATCTTGATTTTTTGAGAGCTTTTGGATCTGCTTTAAGTTTTTGATCTACTTTACTCCTAATTTTGGCTTCACCAACTTTATCAACTACATCTTTTTTATCATCAGTTTTCTTATTTTCGATAGATTTTGGTCCACTTTTTTCACTTTCGGTAGAATCGTGCTTTCTTATTGTTCTTGTTGGAATTATGTGATCTGTAGAAATACCATTAGTGTGACCGTTCTTAACAATTTCTTCTGATATTTTATTTTCCATTTTATTTTTAGTATCATTTTGAATAAGTTTATCTTTGATTTTAAAATCTTTGTGATCTTGAAGTATCTTTTCAGTTTTTTGGTATTTTGATTTAATTCCAGCGGGTGTTATGGTTTTTGCAGTACATGAAGGATATTTCATGCACTCTAACTGTTTTAGTTTATCCAATCCTTCGAATATTTTATGTTGTGGAGTACTTCCTGGAAATAATATTCTAGTAATATTATGATTTGCATTTGCCGGTTGCCATACAAGAAGTGCGCAAATGGAAATCAGATTTTGAATTGGAAACAAAAAATCTTTTCCAATTCGTTGGTTGGAAAAGAGTTTCTGATCATTGCTATTCCATTTTTGTAAAAACTCCCTGACTTCTTTTGAATCTCTTGCCGGACTAATCACGTACATATCTAATGTACCGTGACCTACTTTGTGGTATAAGTTGATTGGTTCAACATCTCGATAGCACGGTTGAGGTTGTAGATTAAGCTGTCTTAGATTATTAAAGAGTTCCTGACCTTCTTCAAGCAAATTGATTAGTAGCGGATCTTTGTCTTTGTCTCCATCTGGACTGAGCAGAGATTTTCTTTCCTATATTAAATTTTATTTGGCATTAAAAGTAGATACTAATAAAACGGACTTACCTGAATGTTACAAAAGAAATGTCCAATTTGAGGATATACCGTGTTAAATTTTTTTCTTCTAAGTATAGAACTAATACCGTTAATATTAGAATTGTTTAATCTAGTCAATAATACGGCATCTAAACGATCTAAATGCCTTACGAAATCCCAAAAACAAGATTTTCTCGCAAATCCTCCATCTACTAGCATATTAAAACCATTTATTCCAAATAAAGCCGCGTCACCTTGACCACCAGGAAAGACATATAAAGTAGGATGAGAAAATCTGATATTACCAACTACATCTGAACTTTCTAAAAGCGTTTCTATATCGGTTGGAATAAGAAATGGAGAAATATAACTTAAAAAGCTGACGATAGAAGAACTTCCTGAACTTAACACGTCATCAGGATTTACGCGTAGTTTGCAATTTTTGGTCAACGATTCCTTCGGTAAACGTGTCCAATCGCCTTCCGGTGAGCAGTGAATGTCTAGGGATATGCTATTGTCATAAGCACGAAGAATACGTTGTACTTCTATTTCTTGAAATGCTTCGGAAAAGTCTGCCAGTGAAAATGTACCATCCTAAAATAAGATTTTCTTGAAAATCTAGTAGTGAAAGCAACGTACTTATATTTCCACTTAATATTTTAAGATAACTAGGCATTATCAAGTAATAGTAGATAATTATTATACTATGTTTGTACTTTTGTAAAATTTATTAAAACTATAATTACTTGTAAAATCCAAGACCCATTGGCTGCATACGTATATCCAGAGTGTATAATATGACGATGTCGTGTAAAGCTGCTTAATAAATTTTTCATACATTGAGACAAGGTACTAATTGCCGGATGAATTAATATTTCGGTGACTAAATTTTCAGACGCAAATTGTATGAGACGTTCTCCTGTAACAAATGTAATACTGAAAAAGTTTTATAAGCAATATGTTATCAGTAATAACGCAATCAACTCGTCGCTCTCGCACAATGTCTTTATTGCGAATTTATGGCATGGTGCCAAACTTGTTCTGGAGAATTTAAGATAAGTTCAAAGTAAATGTAAGTCATTGTTCTTGCTATAACATTTGTAGACTTATTGTAGAATATTTTTAGTACTTACCGTATCTAGCATCTTCCCCTTCGGGTGATTGTTGCGTTATAATTGCTAGTTCCTTTTCCAAGTCCACATAACAGTCACTTGCATCCCACGATAGCAATCCTGCAATATTAAACAAAAGTGTTACTCTATAATGATTTATGACAGTTTCTTATTTCAAAAATGTAAAAATAAGAATTTTTCTTGCAAAAATATAATATAAGAATTTAACTTGGGTCAAAAAATATTAAAAGTAGCTTCTTGCGATGCAAAATGGAAATTTACGCAAACTAAGAAAACGTAAAAAGAAATGAATTATCATTAGTTTAACATTAAAGCCACCTTAATTCTTTGCCAAGTATATATTAAAACCTAAATGCCATAAAACAACGATTTTTAACAATAATAACCTAATTTATGTTCGGCTTTTAGAGGATTTTGTTTTTGCTGTATGATTTTGTCGTCCTTTTATCATGTTAGATAGTAGAAAAACGTTGCCCAAGATACAGCAAAAAATAATTTCGAGCACAAAAAGATCCATTTAAATGCTATTCTCACTCAGCTTGATAATTAATATAATTTAAACTCGAATAAAAAGCCTCATCTGTATTAGAAAATGTGTACAACAGAAGTAATAAATAAAATAAATGTAGATTTAGAAATGCTTAATACTGCAGTAGCAATTTCCTGTTTTTCTGTCACAAGTAAGCTTTCTAGTTCCCTTGTAAAGCAATCTTTTCGAATATAGCGCTGTAAACATTTCGGTTCTGTGTCCTTACCTACAGCTATGCCTACGGTTTAAATTAAATTTTTTAAAATACGGCTTATCTCTGGTTTAATTAAGTGGTATTAAGGCTTAAAAGAAGCACACGAACAGAATCTGCGGAAGAATAAGTAGGATAACAACTTAATAATCCTCTTAATTTTAGTAGAATTTTGGAAGATATTTTCCTTAACGGATCTGATTAGCATGCGAATATGAGATCGCGTGGATTATATTACAATACATAGTACTTTCTTTAGCACTCAGATTAATTTATTTAGCATTTATATTAAAGATAAAAATAAGGGAAGTAATAATAAAAATCTAGAAGTTTATTTGACCGGATTTAATAAATGCTTTAAAAATAGAGAAAAGGAAATTGAATACCATGCTCTTGGACTTTGTTATTAACGTAAAATTTATTAATATTAAAGACATTATCTATAGTATACTATTATATAATAGAAATGTTCAATTTATATCCAAATAGGTAGGAAATAATAAAAAAAATGTATATTTGAGTGTAACCAATGTTCTAATAGCAGATAAATAATAAAATAAACTGCTTCAAATTTTTGAAATTCTCACTCATCATTCTGATAAATTGATTAAATGATATTGTTGAAATTCAGTCGTTTTTACACGACGGTATGCGAATATGAGATCGCGTGGATTATATTACAATACGTGTACTTTCTTTAGCACTCAGATTAATTTATTTAGCATTTAGATAAAAACAAGGGAAGTAATGATCTGTAATATACAAAAAATATATAAGAAGCATTCAAGTTTTCTGCTCGAAAAGCTTAGTAAGTTGAGTTTACTTAGCTTAGTTTAGAAAAAAAAAGCTTAGGTTATTGAGCAGCTCGATGACAGCCGAAGTCCCAAAAGTTTGGTATGCTGTAGTTGTGGGAAAACATTGAAAACATAATTGATAGTTTTAGTGTTTTTGTAGAGTAAGTTATATACATATTACCTATATAAGACAAACTAGTCCGTTAGATTTCCACTTGATTCCTAGCTTGAATATTGAAATATCCAGAAGATTGTAAACATAATAGACTCTCGTGGACATTTAACTGTCACAGTTGTCGATTTCCACAGGATGGATTGAGTGAATAGCTACTGGATGTATACTGTATACTATATACATAGTATATGTAGATACAATCTTGTTTTAAGCCATTTGCTTTAAGCTAGCTTCTTCCGCTAATTTGAATGTAGTAAAAATTCACCAGTTCTTCTGATAGCAAAATATAGTAGATAACGATGTCTTTTAAATTATTTAATGTACTCGTACCTCGTGGAATGTATACATTGGCCGGTAAATATATACAGATTCCACATTTATGTAAAAGTGCGTTAAAAAATTTGATCAAATTTACTCCTAAATAATAGAAAATTAATTAAAAAAATAATATTAAATTTAAAAAAAATGTACTGGTGCTAGAATCGAACCAAGAACCATTTACTTATTAGACCGGCTACTTTATCTTTTCGCCAAGAAACTTATGTTTCAAGTGTTATCTTCTATCACGTTAATTTTCACAAAGAAGAGAAATATTCAAATTCGATTTTCTTAAAATTGACTAAACATGGCAAGTTACTATTTCGTTCCCGTAATGTCTTAGGAATCTTTACGTAGTGTAAGTATAAACAAAAACAAAATTTTGAATATGTGGTCCCCTCCTTGTAAGTACCGAATTTTTGAGACACTTTAATCCTAATATTTTTTTTGTCTTACTATGTTTTTATTGGCAATGCCACAATAATTAAAACTACTGTTTGTCTAATTTTTCTTACTTTAAATGAATTGCTTTTATCGGCAAGTTTTAAATAAGATCGTACAATTAGGTATTTGAATAAAAAATAATAATGCATTTTTTTATTTTATTTCAATACCTAATCATAAATAATATTGAAAATCAACACGAAAAGTTTTTGAAAAGTTACATTCAATTAATAATAAATTAATTAAAATGTGTAAAATTTAAAAAATATATCACGTGACTTGAAACGCGACACGATCGAGAATCATTGGATACCGTGCTCGTGACGTCACATTCCTACAAATTACATATGTGAACATAGCCGTTAACACAATAAAGTGATCTTCACAACAATAAAAATATGTTTTAGTTTTAGGATTAATACGCCGTGTTGCTATAAACCATTGATTTCGACATTTGACATCGTTTGGCATATTTAAAAACCTTTTTTCAGGTGTCTTATTGTAGTATATTTCTACAAAGTGGTACGAAACAGGTCCGATAATGATTCGAATTAGACCGTTTTAATAAAGATGTATAATTTAAAGTAAGTAAAAACAGAATACACACAAATCAACTGTCTGTCAAATAGAAGCAAATTCAAACGTATTTATTTTGATGTTTAAAAATTAATTTTTAATTTTTAATTAATTTGATTTAACTTCTTAATTATTGTGAAAAGAATAAGATAAAAATAGTTTACTTATAAAAAAAAATTTTTGTTCAAAAACCCAATTATTGGAGAATTATCAATTTTTATTAAATATCTTATTTAAAGTTTTTTTAGCAAAAAATTATTCAAACTAGTGGACTACTAGAACCGGTCTATTGTAGGTTACTTTACCCAACTCTTTGCAATATATAGGTCTTTATTATGTGATAATCGCGTGATAATATATTAATATTAATCATTAGTCATTTCAGTTGCTAAGTTGTCTAAGAAATTTTTGAATTAAAATTATATGTCACTCGTGATTAGTTAATTTTATAAAGAGGCGTAGCAAACTTTATATAAATTTACAGTAGAGCAATAATTTGTGAAATTTATGAAATTAAACTTTATAAAAACATAATTATTGCATAAGTTTGGTATATGATTTTGCATTAGTTTTTATTTCGTTATCCAAAAGAAACCTATAATAATTAAATAATTTCAAACATCACAAAATAATTACGTATTACGTTTTAGTTTACAAAATTTAAATTTATTTGCGTTTACTTGTATAAAATGTTTATTATTTTTTTAATTTGAACTGTAAGTTGAACTGAAAGCAACTATAATTTTAAATTACAATAATGTAATATATTGAAAATTTAAGTTCAGTTGAGCTTAATATTGCTACAAACATGTACCTCTACATAATATAATGTGGTATATTATCGATTTAATGCCGACAGTATTCATAAATACTTTATAATATAATAATATTAAACACAAGAATAAACATTTTATAGTAGACTTACTTATCTGCGTAGGAATTTATTAGGTCTTAAAAAATTATAATAACATTATCAGATTTATTTAATCGCATTTCTACTGTGGGTGCGAAATAAGTATTGACTTAAATGCGAGTAATTCAATTAAATTTTGTTCGAATTGAATTTAATGCATTATCAGATTTGTGTGTCCATCTGTTTCAACTGCCTAATATGTATCTGTCACAGCTTTTTCTGTCTAAATAGGTAATCAGTTCAACACACGAATTAATTTAAACCTAATTGTAGTTGAAATTGTTTGATTTTAAAAGTTATTAATTACAATTTTGTAAATGATGATGGCTGTTTACACCAAAATATCAAAATACAAATTTTTTCTTTTATTCAACCACATATACTGCAATGCCCCCAGCTATTAAAAATGTAAAAATTTTATCTTTGAAAGAAAAAAGAAAAATCTTTGCTGGATAGCATCCATCTTTAATTGAAGATGGAAAGAAGAAGAAACTCTTCTTCAAAATTTAAAATTTAATTTTAAAATATAACTTTTCGTATCGTTTTATAATTTTATTTAAAGTTTTAATTTTCATCTAAATATGGTAAATAAATTTTGTCGTCAAGTTAAAAAGTTACCCTGCAATGTGGTCTCGTAACTTGCACGTGCGTTCACAGTTAACCGCTCGGTCAAACAAATTTTGTTGTGATAATTTTCCACAATCACCAATTAACTTCCAATTCTTCTAAATTTTTTTATTTTTATCGCTTCCACGTCAATAAAAGCAACTTTAATTAAATCAAACTTACTTGTTTTAAAATCAATCAAAAAATCAAAATTATAACCTCGGAATAAACATTCCTACAGAGCACAGCGGCGTCTATTACCTCTTTAGTCTCGCTCTATTCTCTCTTCTTATTTACACCGTTACCAACATAATTTTTACAAATAAATAAATCTCTGTACAGTATGTTTATATAATTTACAAATTAAAATAAAACAAACTTTAAACGATTTACAAAATAATAAAATAAGGTTCTTCAGTTTCAAAACACGACAATACGTAGCATTTAAGTCAGTTTAAGAAAGTTATACTTTATTATATGCTATCAGTATGCTATCAGCATACTACATATACCTTATATATTATAATATTCGGATTGTATCTTTTTTTAAATTAAATCTCAGAAATGTCTTCAATGTCACCCAGCCTGGAAATAATTTTATTCCGGAACAGAGCTTTGATAGTCGCCATATAAGATAGATCAATTACGATGTGGGATCGTGTAGCTCCATTCTGTTAAAACCATGTTTTAACATTGCAACCAGGAAATTGTTGAAGTTCCGGTTCGAAAAAGTTGCAAAGTATGGCAAAGTACGAAGTACTGTTCATGGTTGCCGTAAGATTCCGGTAGTGCTAAAAAAATATCGATCTATTTGATATTCCATTCAAGTTTCTGAGCTTACCGAACCTTATCACACTTCTTAAGACTTTTTGGTAGAGACATTTAAAATTAAAATATAAAGCAAAAAATAATAAAATCTGCATTGATCTCTAGCTTTTATTATATAGATACAGATTTCACATTATACACAGATTTTTTTTAGCAGAAAAAAAAATTGAAAAAATAATAGTTTAGAAATTCTTCCATAGAAGTAATTAAATATGCAATCTAATACTATAACATTGCCTTCCGAAAGTTGGAAAAAGAAATTTAGTGGAAGAGATTTTTTAAAAACCGAAAGAACATTGTAAAAAGTAACTGGAAAGTTAATATCGAATTGACGTTGTCGATACCTTCACATAAATGTGTAAAAAAGTAAAGTCAGGTGACCTCGAAAACCAAGATAAGAATAAACAGTGAAGAACATCTCGGCTTCTTTTATATAATAGCCTTATTTAAAGTACAAGTACCTATGAGTATAATTAAGTTCACAATAATTACTTATAAACATGATACCATTAATACTTTATTAAGCTTTACAAATTTTTCTCGTCAATTATCTTTAAAATTCGAACTAAAAGTGATGTAACGTTTTTTCTTTAACGTTATAACTGATGTTTCGATTTTCGGAATCTTGAATGTTTTTGAACATTTTATGTAAGTTATGAATTAAATTATTTTTCAATTTCATGTAACATGTAAAAATTAATTTTATACAAAATATGTATGTATACTACTAGTATAAATAATAAGTTCATGAAAACTTAAATACATCTATTTTATAATTTTTAAAAAGTGAAAGCCGACTTGAAATATTCTGTACAAAGTGTGAATAAAAAATTAAATTGAACTAAAGGCAAAAAATAAGTCAATAATTCCTTGAATAGAAATGAAATATATTTGCGGAAAATTAAATCCATATATAATATATAAAATGGGGTTAAAATATTTTTATTTCGGTTTAACATTCAGAACGGATTAGTCATATCATACAGTAAATGCGATTCGACATAGTAAGGTGGGATAAATAAACCAAGTATAAATTGTGAATAAACAGATTTATGTAAACCTCAAATGTAAAAAAATTTAAATAAAAATATAGTACCTTAAGGCTAGATGTTAAACTGACCTAAATTGTTTTGAATTCTTTTCCTGTATCAAAATTGAATTTCTTTTAGAATTTAAATTTTCAATTGTTGCAAAAATAATTTTGTCCTTTGTGAAATATATAATAACATTGCTAATTCAATTTATTTTATTTACAAAATAACACAAATGTAATTGTAAAATGTTTACGCTATTGCTTGTTTGGCAAAATGTACAAGTTAATTTGAGAAACAACAATTAGTTTAATCCCATGATGGTTGTTATGCGTGTAGCAACCTCAATTATGATTTTATGAATTTATAAATATTAATTCAAAATTTCATTAAAAGTAAGTAGTATCTGTTAAGTAATAATGCTGTAATTAATATTTAAAATCAATTAAAAAACTTAATTGCAGATTTTAAGAGGTTTTGTCAACAAATAAATGTACAAATTGGATTTCAAGCTAATTTAATCAAATAATATGCTAAGTTTATCGATTGTTAGATTACTTATAGAGTTTCTTTTTTGTACGAATCCGGTTTATTTTGCTTCAAAAG
Organism: Cantharis rustica; assembly: GCA_911387805.1. NCBI lineage: Eukaryota > Metazoa > Arthropoda > Insecta > Coleoptera > Cantharidae > Cantharis > Cantharis rustica. Next base: position 35,534,763 of record OU426879.1, read on the forward strand.
TAATAGCTCAAATTCAAATCAGAGCAGAGCCTGGCTTTTAGTTTTAAAGGATATGCTGTATGGTACTTGATTTATTTTGTTTTAAATATTACACTAGTACATGTACGATAAATGATAATTTTCACGCTTGAAAAATATTTTATTTTATAAATTATTTTAATCAAGTCATAACAGAATTTAAAAACTACTAATTAACTAAAAAGCACAATTTTTGGCGCTTCTTCTGCAGTTACTAATTAGAATAGATGTAATAAGTTATGCTCATGAATACCTAGTTTACTTTATGTTAAGTATGGGAGGAATATTTGTCTCTTAGCTTATAATATAATTTTTTTATTGAACAAGTTTTTTCTTGATTTATTATACAAATTTATAAGCTCTAATAAAAATTTAATTAGATTTTGCTCATAATTTTAAATATATTGAAGAATAATAAAATTAGATTCTAGTAGTACATTATTATACTGTACACTACAATATTACCAATATTACTATTTACAAATAACTTTGAATACTTTTCAAATAATTCGTAAGATCAGCTGATTGCGTGGTTTTTGATATTAAAGGATGTATTTATTACTAAAATAACCTATTGTAAAAGTGTAGCTGAAAATAATCCTCAAATGTTATGCATTAGCAATAATAATAAACTTGTACTTTCCAATTAATATTAACCACTGTGCAACAGACCCTGCTGGATATAGTACATAGTACTTCATTACTAATTTTCCAATTTGAATTTTCTAAAAATTATACTGATAATATAATAAAATGGTAAAATGGTAAAGTTATTAACATGTGATAATATTTTTTAATAAAATTAATTTTTATAATATAATAATATAATTGATAATATAATATTATATACTTAGTTGTTTTTGAAACATTTATGAAAAAGACCAGCAAAAGCTTAATAATACTAAATAGAAACACAAATTAATTATTAACTTCGAATAATGTTATGTAGATAATAATACCTAGGTACATATAATATTATAATATGTAATATGTACCTACATGCTAGAAGAACGTAAGAAATTTAAAAAAAATTTAAATTTTGAAAAACAAGAAAGTTTGTTATGCTTATGTATATGAAATATTATAATAGATTGTAATGGTGTTTCTTCATGTGTAAATATAAGTATCAAGATAACAACGATACATACTATGACTTCGTATCTCATCTTTTCAATATGCTTTCAAATTTTTATGCCGTTATACACTTCTGTGACTTTGAATAAAATGCTGTTGTACATAAATACCACCTCTGTATATTATGTAGGCATACTTTTTTACATACATACACTATATCAAGTCATAAAATGCATTTGAGCAAGTAGTCAAAATACTGAAAGTTATTTTACATGTAATAATTTTATACTATAAAATTGGGTAGGTATGTATATAAAAAATTATTTTTTTGATCTTGGAAATATAATATAATATGAAAATTCAGAAATTTTTTTAATATTATTTAAACGTATCAAGATCATAAAAATTGACAACAAAATTAGGTATTGATTTTATAAATATGTTATAATTTGACGAGTGAGTAATTTAATCTTAATTTTATATTATATTCTGTTCCCTACAAGGTATATTTCTAAATACCAAAAAATGTTTTGTTGTGTTTCAGATAAATAAGATTTTATGTGTTTTAACTAAGTTACATTTATTATTCGTTATTTAAGTTAAATAGTAAATTAATGAGCTTACAAGTCAATGTCGAAGCAATACAAAATTTACTAGAAGTCTTAAAAACATCGTTATTATATTATAATATGTATCAACTTTAAAACTTGTTCGTATCTCTACATAACTCTAATAAATATTAAATAGATGTACGTTAGAAGAGTTACATAGCTATAAGTTTTCACTTCGAAGTTTTTATTTTATATCAAATTTTGTTTATACATTATTCAAAAATACTCTTAAGTACATCTACAGAAAATTTCCTAATGTATTTTTGATCAATTTAACTAAAAGCTTTTCAATATGTTTATAATAAATATAAGAATGTATTAGACATCTTCCTAATTGTATAATGGAAACAGGGTATAAGTAAAGTAAGTGATTTCAATTAAATCTATAGTAGACAGTTTGACAACAATGTTTAGTTCAAGTTGAGCAAACATCTCGTTATCGATTTTGTCTTTAATTTTGCAAATTTTCTTATAAAATATCAAAAACAGAAAACATTTGATATTGTATTCGATAGCTATACCTACTAAAAAAAAAGAGATTTTATTATATTTAGTAAGAGTTTCTTAATAATAAAATTTAGCTCAACTACTCGTATAATAGCACATAATATAAAAACTTGAACAATATAACAATTCAAACTTTTTGTATTATATTATAAGAGTAATCCGGCGTTACTAATATAACAAAATTAATAGATCCTAAATTACTTTCAAAAATTACTCTATATTCCATATAATTATCAATTACTGAAATATAAATTATAACTTTCTTCTTAGTTTATAACTTAGTGCCCAAGTAATTCAAGATAACGATAACGACGAAATCGTGGCTAAAATGTGTGAAAAAAGTAAACATAAACTCAGAACAGTAATCAAATTGAAAACTTACTAAAACTCGAGCTTAACTTAGTTAATTCTATATTGTTATTCAAAAACAGTCCGTTGATGAATAATAATAACAACGTTATAAATTGATTCTTGATAAAATATTTTGTTCTCTTCTTTTTCTGCTAGGAAAATAGCTGCTATCCTTTTAACAGAAGCTATACTATTTAGTACTGGTATGACTAAATTAATTCGTTTATATCCAAGGCAGTTTACTAGGCTAACCTCAGGTATGCCTGTGACTCTGCCAATTCGTAACATCAACCAAAACGGATCGATGGTTTTTTTACCGTTTATTTTTTTGAGATGGTATTTATGTACAATGTATTGTATAATATAATATTTAACAATTATTTATATACCTAAAAAATTATTATATTAAAAACAATAAAAACACATTAATTTACTACTTTTAATAGATTAATCAATAGATAAGTGGTTTAGGTAGTTTAACTCGAAATTAATGATATCAAATTTTTTAGAATAAACCAAAAAATACACAAACACTTTTTAGAACTAAAATGTTTAAGTTAACACAATATAAATACACTGTATGTATATTATTGCGATAACTTAAACATTTTAGTTCTAAAAAGTGTTTGTGCATTTTTTGGTTTATTCTAAAAAATTTGATATGTTTAATAGATTAGACTAAGAATATTTGAAAAAGATATAAACAAGTGCAAAATAAATATTTATAATATGAAAAACTGATAAAATACAAAAATACAATTTTAAAATTAATAGTAATGCTGTATTGCTGTATTGCTGTATGCTGTAACACCCTATTTCACGATTATTTTTGATAATGCAAAAAGATGATAAACTTTAAAATGTTTTTCAAATTTTTCTTTAAAAGTCACTATCTGTATTCAAAATATTGCTGTGCAAAGCGGCAATGCCTTTCCAGAATGTTCTTATTTTTTTAACCTTCAAAATTAGTTATAAGCAGGGTAAGTCATATTTAAACCATAATTTTTAATATATCGGTTAAATAATCATGAAATAGGGCGTTAAACGCATTACTATCAGCTTTTAAATTTTATCTTTATATTTTATCATTTTTCACATTGTAAATATTATTTTTTTTACTTGTTTTAATCTTTTGTTTATAAACTATAGTAATTTTTTTAAATAACCAATCGAACTGCTGTAATGAATTATAAGATGATTCATCAACATCATAAAAAATATTACTATAATTTATTGTTGAAGTCAATAAATAGTTTACCTCTAGCTTGGTCAAGTTCACGGTTCGATGGTCAAAGTCACCTCACTAATAAGTGACTTTTATCCCGTCACTAGTGAAGTTTATCTCGTTTTACAAAACAAAGTCAGATTTTTCAGTTTTAAAGCTACTAAAATAACTAGGTTATATATTATCTATTTCAGTAAATATTTTACAGTGTAGCGATTGAAATTTTTTATTTTCTTTATTCTTTATTTTTCATTCTGTAGGTCTTCTCATAGGTCATAACTAGAGTATGGAATTTATACACTAAAAAATACCCAATATATGCACATACATATACAGCAATAAATGCCTGAAATATGCACGTATATGCTTTAAAAATAAATGATTACTATGTACTAAAAAAAACAAACACCTTTAATTTTTTTAATTAATTTTATTGAGAGATTTAATTACAATTAACAATGAGATTATAGGCCAGCCGCATTTTTGTAATTTTTGTTACTTATTGTGCTCGAAGGTCAGTTCTCGAATAACAAATCCCCAAGGCTGTTGGGACAGATAGCAAGAAATTTTTGAGAAAATTGCTTTTGAAATATTGAATATGGAACCGTTGAATAAAAAAAGTACAAAAATGCACTTACGAAAATATCCACCTAATGTTAAAAATATGCAAAATATGTATTTTAAAAAGTATTTTATTGAATTCTGATTTGCCTAATTCGGCTTTATCCATATGAATTTTGATGACATATCAATTTTAAGAAATATGCAAATTTATTAAATTCCGTGCTCTAATTATTGAATGTGCAATATTGATGTATGATATTTATTGCAGATGCAACAATAAATAACCAAATTCCTTTTCAAGCCGTGCCTGGGAAGCTGTTCTTTTCAAAGATATTTTTGCAAAGTTTATCTTTTTTAAATTTTATTTTCTTAAAAGTATGAAAATATGCACTTATATGTCTTAAAAATAAAAACATATGAAATATGTAGTAAAAATAAAAACATATGAAATATGCACTCTCAAATTTTGGTTGTAAACTCTAAAGTTATAGAAACGCATAGATACAATTTTTTACGACTCGAGGAACAAGCAACAAAAATATGCATTTACATATAATTCCACACTCTAGTCATAACGGCAAACCACTGAGATAATCTGCTAAGAAATCTTTTTCAGAAGCGTACAACATTCTCGCGGTTTCTGAGCATACCTTAAACAAAAAGTCTTCGATGCTGTATGTAAAAATGTCTTAAACTCATATCCAATACAAGGGAGGGAATGAGTTACGGCGTTTGTGGTTTGTGTATATAGGTATTGTACATATTGTCAATTAAACTCTTAACTTTATTTTGAAGAATTACTGCAACCATGTGTTTGTCAATTGCCTAAGAGAAATAGGTTTTTGATTTCAGTCAAAATGATTTGCCAAATCAATATTTTAGAAAATCCAAAAAATACACACTTTCCAGAACTAAAGTGTTTTTAAATTTTCATAAATAAAATACACAATACCTATAAGTATATTATCGCAAACGTTTTTCACCGATGATGTAATGGTATGATGAAAAAGTTTGTAATATTTGCGATAACTTAAAAACATTTTAGTTCTGAAAAGTGTGTGTGTATTTTAATCAAAACTTCTTTTTCTTGTGTGTGTAGTATACATTATAAATAAAACATTAATATAAATTCACGATGTACATGTCTTATTCAAACTTTCAATTATCATATCTGCACTTGCGTAGAATTCTTTTCTCGAGAGTTATTTTTCATTACTTTGCCAGGAAAAACAAATTACATAAAATTCAGAATATTGAAAATCAAATAAACGAAACATATCATAGCGAATGATTGAAAATATGTACTTATGTTAGGTGGAAATAAATCTGTATTGATTTTCTTTTCGTATTTAAAGCAGCTAGCTGATATGGCAGATTTTACAAGGTGCATTACATATTATGTGCTTAATATCCACAAATATTGTTTTTTTAAATGTTGTAATACTTCTTTTCACAATATTAAAATGTAATTAAATATAAGCTGAGATTGCTAAAGTAGTATTTTAAATAATAAAATCGTATTTAGTAAACAATAGCGCTTCTAACAAGATATACTAATACGCCAAAAAAGAAAGAAAATCAATTATAAATTAAAAGCTTAAAAACACCTTCAATTTTTAGTAATTTGAGCAATGTTTTAATACATTAAATCATATCATACCAAATCAAGTATATAATAATATATTACGAGCAACAGTTTTTCCGATAAGCGCAGAAAGTTTTCCGAGCTTGTCAACCGAATAGTTCTATAAAAATTTTCAGCAAATTTGAGCTTGATAATTTGGAATCTAAAATCAAATTTTTTAAATTTAAGAAGGTGCTTTCTAAGTTTAGTGCTGACTGAAAATTGCGAAGAATAACCTGATCAACATGAAAGTTAGAATCTGATGGTATCAGTGCACCTTTAAATGAAAAACACTAAGAGAACTGTAAAAAAATACAACAAAATTGTGTCAAGATAATTTTGTAGGTAATTAAATATTTATCTTCGACAGTTTAGACGTGAAAGGCATTCGCAGATAATCAATTAAAAAGTCAAAATGTAGGCTTTGGAATACTTTTCAGGTCTATAAATAATGATATGTATGCTATCGATCACCTTTTTATAGAAAATTTTATATTCTCTGCGTTTTTTTTTCTCTTGTTTATGTTTTTTTCACAAATTTAACAAAAGAATATTTCTATGTTAACAACTCTTACTAGTGCAAACTGTGTTCCAAATTTCAGCTCTCTAAGTTATGGAAAAGTTAGTTAAAGCGAATTCAAAGTCCATGCAAATAAATATAACATATTACACACAGTAGTTCATGTTGAGTTAAATAAAAGCTATTAAAAAGCATCTCAATTTGGCAATAACCACAAGATTTAAAATTTTTATATGTATTTCATTTAGTGAGATAGAGTTAATGTGTAATAGCAATTTTAAAAAATCAAGAAATAAGATAAAAAGAAGTAATAAGTATAAAACTTAAGTGTAGTAATTACGATTCAATTTCTTACAAATCGATTTTTTTATGGTTTTAGTATATACGTTTAAAAAACGTGACGGTATATTATGTAATCTCAGGTAGGTGATTTATTTTCTTTGTCATCTTACTTCTATTATATTTTGCATTTTCTCTTTAACATTGTTTACCTATAACTAAATTGTAAGGCAAAACTGTTTCTGAACGATTTGAGAGAAACATTAATCATTTGCGCTTTTCGTTTACCCAAAAAACTTGATGTAATCTTTTATTAAATAAGATGTCTAACTTTGTAAAGTACCAAAATAAAAAATCTATTTTCATTTAAAGTTCTGAGCATAAAAATGTAAAGTAATTAATTATATTGTTATATTTATAAGATATAATGAATGGTTTTGATGATATTGTTCCACAGGGAACAATTCTAGGGTGTTATTTTTCTTATTATATGTTAATGATATGAATAAGGTGTTTATGAGAGCAAAATGTGTAAAATATGTAGATGATTCTCACCTATATGTTACAGGTGATAATGTTGATGATTGTATAAATATTGTTAATCGGGAGTTAAAAATCCTCAGTGCATGGTTTCAAATAAACAGGCTGAAAGTTAATATAAGCAAGACGAAATGTATGATAGAACAGGTAGAAAGCTTAATGTTTTAATGGATGGGGTAGAATTAGATGTCGTTAAGCAATACAAATACTTTGGTGTTGTTATTGATGACAAATTAAATTTTAAGTGTCATTTTGATTTTGTATGTAAAAAGGTAGCTAAGAAATTAAATTTTTTATCAAAAATTCGTAGAAATCTTTCTGTAGCCACTGCCATAAAAGTATATAATGTGATAATAAGACCACATCTGGAATATTGTTCAACAGTTTTGTTTATGGGTAATAGTAGCACGATGAGTAGACTGCAAAAACTGCAGAATAGGAGTATGAGGATAATTCTCAGAGTTAATAGATTTGCTACAAAATTAGTGCTGCTGGAGACTTTACAGTGGCATAGTGCTGTGTACCAACGTATAGTAGTAAATGTTTTGTTATTTGTTTTGAAGATAAAATATAAGATGCAACCTGATTATTTGTGTAAAGACGTTGCATATATTGAAGATATGCATGGGTACTCTGTAAGGAATAGGCATGATTTCAAACTAAATTTATTTAAGAACAGTAAGACTCAGAATATGATCTTTTATAGTGGCTTGAAGCTATTTAACAGTTTGCCTATAGACATTAAGGAAGAGACAATGTAGTTAAATTTTAAAAGAAAAATTAAGGAGTATGTTGGCGTTAATTTTACTTAAGGAGTATATTTTGGTATTTTTTTCATATTATGTATTTGTGTGTAATTTATATGTAATGATATAATGGTTTTATACCAAATAAAGTTCATTTATTATTATTATTATTATTTATTATATTTTATAGTTATAGTTTTGTATGAGTTTGTTATAATATACAATATACAAGTTGATAATTATTATTGTAGCAATGAATTTTACAATAAATAGTTATTAGTCATTTAATAGTTTTTTAAGACGACTTAAACAAATAAAACTATAAAATTAAATAATAATAAATTATAGATTAGTATAATCTATAGATTAAAATTAGCTACAAATAAATTCACACAAGAGGAACATTATTCGTACTAGTGCTTCATTGTGGCTAATATGACATAGTCTTTCTAATTATTTTAAAGCCACGACATGTTCATCTTACACCGACAAGCTTTGTATGGCATTAACATAATCTGCAAAGTTTTTCAGTTTTTACAAATAAAATATACTGTAAGTCAGTTTTCACTATACTAATGCCATCAGACGACGAACTATGAAATATGACTTTTAAATAATATTATAAATTATAAAGCTCCGCAGACATTTTGTCTCAAATTACATGAACTGAGCCACTATAAATACTTTTTGTGTGGACAAAATTATTATATTATTAATGTAAAAGTTTCCAGTAATATTGGTAAAAATGACACCACTGTAATATCGAATGTAATGATGTCAATAGCTCTGATGAATAATTCAACAAAATATCAAAAACCTTAAACACCAAAAATATTAAACTTTCGTATTAAAATAATCTACAGACCTACAGACTTAATACTCTTTTAATATAGCAAAGTTAGCACCTCACTAGAATATGTTTATAGAGTGCTTACAAAATTATAAGTGCTAAGTGTAAACTTAGTACATTAATAGGATGAAAACTTAAATTTAGAAAAAGAATACTATATTATTAATTATAATAAAACGACTTAAAAATAACATTTTAATTAAAGAACTAAACTTTCTCATGCGTAAAAAGTTAGTTAATTCGTAATAGCTAAAAAAATGATTAATATGATTAATAATTATTGTGTATCATGCAATGTTACAATCGACACCTTCAATAATTATTGTATTACAAATGTGACTTTTGAAAAAATTATGGAAAGCGATAAATAGTTATTGTATATTACAAAGTCCATTGATACAAAATTAACACTTATTACAACTTACGCTAGTGTTCCTTATGTATTTTTACAAATGATTATATTACATAGTTATATTACAAAGAATTTTATGTTATTAAAAACAATTGTAGCAATAAACAATAAGAACAAATAAAATTTAATAAATTGAAGCTAAATTTCCACTACAATTATTAAGTTGTTTGTAATTATTGTTGTAATATTATGTTAAATATTACAAAAACTTGAAAATATTCAGTAATGTACTACAATAATTGCTGTTGCAAAAAGAACTTTGAGTGTGATATCTATCGCTAAATTCAGGGTAGTCATCGATTTTCAATTTTTAATTTCGATTTTACAATATATCATATATTTTTAAATACTATACAACTTTTTGTTAAATTTAATGTAACATATTTAATTAAATTTAATGTAATCGCTAATCGAAAATAAATTCACATTCCAAAGCCGGCTTTCAGACGGAGCAAACAGCCATATTAACATCTAGGTATGTATCGACTAACTTAACTATAATAACACATATAATATTATATATTATAATTAAAGATCAACTAAACGTGTTGCAAAAAAATTAAATTTTATTAAAATTAAATTAAAATATCTTGTAATAACACAAAAGTTTTTGTACGTAAAATTAATATATCCATTACTGTAACTGCAAAGCAACATCAGTGATGGATGACAAGCACGATAATTGTGCTTTTTCTAATGGCTTAGTTAGTGTTTAAAAAGCTGTTGTATTATTTATATTTTCTAGTCATTTTTTAATAACTAATTTGCTGTAATTCTATGTTTTAACAAAAGTATATGATTAAAATCAGATAAGATTGGTTGCTATAGGTAAATTTGTCAAGTTATTGATCGCATTTGTTGTATGGTAATATGATTCATGACTAAAACATAGTAATTTAGTAAAATGAAAGTTACTTATTTTGTTTTAGTATAGGGGAAAAACTAAAAACTCAATATACCATTAAATATATCATACAATAGACCAGTAAAATGAAATGAGAATATTAAATAAGTGAACGTATACGCATGTCAATGTTCATTACATAAAATTGAAATATATCAACGCAAAATATTAGGGATTTTATATACCTAATACCACCTACTACGCCAAACTGTATACATAGTTGACAATATTTTGCCAATAAAAATTTAATTTTCTTTATTCTCTACCCAAATTAAATTTGAGTTGTACTTTAGGAAATGTATGTTCTGTCTCGGGTTACAATGTAAAGTTTCAAAATTAAACCTCCAAATTATGAGTAACAACTTAATAATTTTGTTTTTAATAATACATCTCTCGTTATATGGCATGTGATTATTTACCTTGTATTCAATAAAATAGCAATCAAGATTTTTCATTACATTGGTTTGTGCTATTTATCATGGTAAAATTAAAAAAATTTCATGTTTATTTTTAATAATAAAGTAGTATTTACGATATTAGCATTGAAAACGTTTCAGAAGTTTGATAGGTCGACTTTCTGTTTTTTAGTATAAAAACACCAAAGAATAAATTAAATAGTTTTATAAACAAACTAAACATAATATTAAAATAATGAATTTTAACTGTTAAGTAAAGAATACATACTTACATAAAAATTTCATTTAGACGCGTGACATTGTTTGTTTTAGTTATCTGGTTTTATTTGGTAAGTCGCATTCAATTTAAAGTAATTTTTTAAATTTTTTGTTTTTTAATTTTAATAATTTTTCAATCTTGTTTGGTAAATTTTTTCTTGCTTCTCTTTATTTTAACGTTTTTCTTATGTTATACATATATATTATGTTAAGTTCACACCTGTTAAATATAAATTGTTGTTTTTATTGTTTTTTAAATCTTATTTTTCTATGTAAGTATGTATTCCATCCTTAACAGTTAAAATTCATTATTTTAATATTTGTTTAGTTTGTTTATTTTAACATTACATACTACTAATTACCACAGTAGTAACCACTTAATAAATTCAGTTTTTAGGTTATTTTTTTATTATATAATTCATTAGTAGTATGTATTGTTAAATTTATTTTGTTTTTCTTAGTTATATGCAACTGAAGATCCAAAATAATTGTGAAATAGAGCTTTATATCGCATTACTAAATTTTTATTTTAAATTATATCATATTTTTATAACCTAATTTTTTTATTTCAAACATTCTTAGTCTATTTTTAATATAAAAATTTTATCAATTTTCATATAGCTAGTAATTTTTAGTTTTCCGTTTATTCAAATATAAATCAATGTGTATTTTACTATTTTTTAAATAATTTTTTTCTACGTATGTATTCTTTACTTGACAGTTAAAATTTAGTATTTTAACATTTTTGTTTAGTTTGTTTAATTTTATATTTAACGGTACATGCTACTAATTACCATAAAAATCCGCTTAAAAATTAATTTTAAAGTTCATTTTTATTAAATAATAGCTACGAGCTACGGAAACAACACAGCAGCACGAAATTCGACTACAGAAAACCTAATAAGTAACGATTCATACGGGGCCACGGAAATTACTCAATTTCGGAAACATAATCTAGAAATTCAAAACAGTTATTCAATAGTCACTAGAAAGTCATTAAAAAGCAGAAAGAAATATAGAAACGGATAAGTTTTAAAACATAGTCTTACAGCCTCGGATTTTACTATAGCAGTACGATCATAAGCTTGGGATAACGATCTACGGATAAAACTTATTACTCAATGCAATTGAATTGATTTTACAATAGTCTTATAGTTTATACTGCTATTGTATAATGGCTCTTAATCTTTACATATATTATTACTGTAAAATGAATACAAAATTACTTATTAGACGTTTCAAAGTGCCATTGTACATAATCAACTATTATATAATTTTTAACAAAGCTTTCGTGCAACTATTTCTATTTATAATTTAAGTTTTTTACAGCTTTGAGAATTTTCTTTTTGTGTTATACTATAACACTAGTTATACATTTAATCTTCGGGGTTATTACGGCCTAGGTCATGTTATAAAGATAACTTATGTTTTTCGTACTTTTGAGGTATACTTAGTAAGTAATAGAAATTAAAATAATGAAATAAGTGGTATTGCGGAGTATTTTTAATGAGTAAAAAGTATGTCATAACTGGCACAAAAAATAAAAATGTTCCTCAGCTCTTGTCTATATTACAGTTGAGTAAAAGTATACGAAAATTCTCTTTAAGACTAAGTCGAATAATTTAAGTTTTTTACAGCTTTGAGAATTTTCTTTTTGTGTTATACTATAACACTAGTTATACATTTAATCTTCGGGGTTATTACGGCCCATGTCATGTTATAAAGATAACTTATGTTTTTCGTACTTTTGAGGTATACTTAGTAAGTAATAGAAATTAAAATAATGAATTAAGTGGTATTGCGGAGTATTTTTGATGAGTAAAAAGTATGTCATAACTGGCACAAAAAATAAAAATGTTCCTCAGCTCTTGTCTACTATATTACAGTTGAGTAAAAGTATACAAAAATTCTCTTTAAGACGAAGTCGAATAATTTATAAAAATTTTTCTTTTGTAAAATAAAATTTAGTAGCATAATTTTCTGACTTTGGAATAAAATGTTAAATTGTTCATACTTAATCTTCTAATATAGCTGCAGGTTTTTAGTATATTGTATACATAAATATATTATGATAATTATATTTATACAACTAATCGCTTTTTTTTTATTTTGGTTTATTCTTTAATAAATATTTCCACTTAGTTAAAACTAAATTTAGTTTAAATTTGTTCACTCAATGTTTGATGGTTTTCAAAGAAATAATAATATATTATGTGTTAGAAATTTAAAGTAGGTAGTGCCGTCTATGGCCGGTAGTAACAGTATTATTATTAAATATCCTAAAAGTCTACTCGGCATGGTTAAGAAACTATGAAAGTTAAAGGTGTCGTGAAGTCGTTGAGGCACTTTATTTGGAAAACATCACAAAAATATCTTCTTTAAAATGTCGCAAATTAGAATTCGATACGTTTTATAATAAACAAGTATCAGACCCGTAAACACGGAAATAAATGAAACGTGACGTCATGCGTGCTCCGCGACCGCTGTAATATCACATACACGTATTAGAATTTGAGTGCAGTGGATACATTTCGCATAGTTTTTATAACATAAAATCAAGAAAAATGCCCCAATGTTGTGTAGGTATACGACTGTAAAAATAATGAAAAAAACTGTAAACACAGTTTTTTTCATTTCCCAATAAAGAAAGAAATTCAAAATTGCACCGCAAGTGGTTGGATAAAATTAAGAGAAAGAACTTCGTGTCTACCAAATCAAGTCGCGTATGCTCCATCCACTCTAAAGAAAGTGATTTTAAACAATCGTCACTACTGAAAAAAAGATTTGGCGTCTATTTAATTTACCTATTAATAATTAAAAACATAAAACACATTTTTTGAAGTAAATTTGCTACAGTGACTACAAAATGAATTATGATATCGTTCGACCTAAGTAATGCAATATATTATTGCAACTTTTCTTAAATATATTAATAATAATAAATATAAAAATTAAACCCTTGATTAAATAATTAGTTTGTCACTTGTAATTTTAGAGGCTAGCGCCTTTTCTGCAAAAAGCAACATGTGCAATATTTACACGTGTAGGTTTGAATGCGTTAGTAGTTATTTTTTCACTACGATTCATATTAAAAAGAAAAAATGAGTGGTTTCAGCTAGAAATTTTTTGTATTATAGCTTAAAAAAAAGTTTTATTTTAATAAAAATAGTTGACCTGTTTCTTTAAATAGATAAAATGATGGTTTTACCCATTTAATATATAATTAATAGTTAATACTCGCTCTTTACTATACGAAACTAATACCTAACGCAGTATTCGCTCGCACCTATTACGTCGTTGCCACTGCAGTTCAACTACTTCACGACACCTTTAAGCCTCATCCACAACCTCCAAATTAACCGTAGAATTAGTACATAAATTAATACTTGAAATTTGAACATAAATTAATGTTTTGGTAGCATTCACAATGCTTAAATTAATATGCAAATTAGTGTGACTCCATCTAGTGTCAATGTTTGGAACTTGAATATTTCGGATGGTAAATTGTTGTTATTGCTAGATAACCTAATGTTTCTATTTAAATCGGGTACTGGTTAATACCATAGCGTTGTACCTTTAATATTAAATGTAATTCAGGTCACAAAAGTTAACAGGTTTTAGGTTAGAAATCACAGATGACACTTGAATGATTTTGAAGCATGCGTAGTAGTGACTTGACGACTAATTTACGTGAAAAAGCTTGGACCTTGCAAGGTTCTGCATTAAGTACTAAGTACTAATTTCGCGTTAAGTACTAATTTCGAGGTTGTGAACAACCGCATAGGATTTAAATGCGGCAAACTTCTACGTTTAATTCTAATTACTAATTCTACGGTTAATTTGGTGGTTGTGGATGATACTTTAACGCGTTACTCGAATAACGCGACTTTACATCGAGAGAATTTTATTTTTGAATGCGAATCATTGGATTCGTTCATTAATCCTATACCAAATATTTATTTATGTACCTATGTATGTACATACATAAATAAATATAAAATATATAATAAAAAATATAAATGTTATATTTATATTATGAGATTAATTTAATTAATAAATTAATACAAAGTGTCACTCTTTTCTATAAAATTGAACAATCACGAGTGAGGTCAAATCTTAATACAAAAATATTGTGGGTAACCTTAACTAAAAGCAACTATAGATCTTACAAAATATCTATTCTAACTTTTTGTGTAAATGTACTTCGAATAAATTTCAAGCGTTTAATAATGTATCTCAATTTATAGTTAAAGGTTAGAGTATGTTTAACGTTCGGTTAAGTTTTTGTGAATATTTAATTTATTTTTTGTTATTCTGATTAAAGTATTTTCATGATTACTTTAGTTTACCTATTTCTTCCACTTTCAACACTTTGTAAGGTTATCTTGAGGCTTGCAATATAATTTTGTACTTGCAATATATTAATAACTATCGTTAAAATTAGTTTGATAAAAATAATCCAATTGGAAAAAAAAATTGGAGAAAAAAAATCTAGATTGTTAACTACGTACTAAATATTCATCGGTTATATCCCTATAAATTTTTCCGAATAAACTATAGATAACTGTGTTTTTACCAGTGTTGCTTAGGATATATGTGCAGGTCTCAATAATTCACGTTAAAAGCCCAAGACTAGATTTAGGGCTTTTATTGTAAATTATTAAGTCGAGAACATTTGTTTCAAAGCAAAATTTCGAAAGAATATAGCTACTAGTGGCAGCGCTGTATTTAGACTAGATTTTCTGGGGAGGGGGAGGGAGATATTTTTAAATTTTTAAAAAATTTAAAAATATTAATTATTAATTTATTTTGCAATTAAGATTTTATTTTTAAGTATTGTTATTGGAAAATGTTGTTTAAATGTATTTTGGTCGAAAATGACCGCAAAAAAGTTAAAATTTTGTGAGAACATTGTTTTTATTTAATTAAAGCGATAATTTTTTTGAACGATTTTTTTTGAGTTACAGAGAAAATTTCAATTTTTGTGAACTTTATTTAATGGTTGAAAATAATTTGTCAAGTGAACGACAAATTTTGATTACAGGTTGACTTCTGGGGGGCGGGCGTTATCGCCGATAAAATTTTGTTTGTGCCATTTTAAAAGTTTTGTTTACTACGATATTTTTAATAAGTTTAAACTTATTCATATTTTAATTTTAAAATTTGACTAAAAATCACAAACTAAATTCTTATTTTACCGATGGCAATAATAAAATAATGTTGTCAAAACGAAGAACTAAATTAAACCAAGAAAATTTCACAAATTTTAAGCAAATGTACATAAAATTCACACCAAAATATAAAACAATTTATAGGTTTACAATGCCCACTCTAATTTATTGTGGAAGTGTTATTTTAAGCTATGTTACCAATGATGGTCATAAAATTTATGTTCCTTTTAAAATTTTTGGTTCAAACAATTTATAGCAATTTAAAATTTTTACCATAATAGTAAGAATTAAGATAAAATACCTATTGCGTTTATTTCAATATAATTATTTTTCAAAAAATTGAAAATTAATTAATAAGAGTAAATAAGGAGGAGGAGAAGTAAAAATTAATTAAGTTGCCGCAGACTTTTACACAGTACTGTAAATATATAGGGCTTTTTATATTCTTCATCGTCAGATTTTATATTTTTGCAATTTAGTAGTACATAGGTGTATTCAATCCAGTCTCGCCAATCGCTGGATATTAATACCTATTTCCAATTTTTTAATTTGAGATTTAATTTATTAGAAATATCTCTTTAGTTTTAATTTTTATTTAAACACTTCAAGTTTAATGTTTTTATTATAGTTGTAAAGATTGTTTTTTTTTTCGATTTTTTTTACAATTGCAGTCGGACTTCCAGTACTTTATTAATTGATAAATAATATCGGGGGGAGGGGGAAAGTTGTAACCTCTAAATCCCCCTCCCCTTAAATACGGCTCTGAGGTATTTGACGTGATAAAACTTAGAGCTCAGGAGGTATATTATTTTAAAATTATTTTCCAAAATTACTATATTGTGATTCAAATCATATGTCATCGAAAGCTAGCATCTTTTTAATCAATGTTAAACTGCTGTCATTACAATTACAATATGTCATATACAATACGTTTAGGCCGCAGATATTCTAAGGATCTCATTTTAAATAATTTCTTAATTAAGTGATTTGAAATTCAAACAGGTACAGTTAAATTCAAAATTCTCTACAATAGTAATAGAATTTTTGGCTGGTACGTTAAATGCACACTCAGTGCACATTTGACTGAGTTTTACTATAATTTCTATTGGTCAAATAATTTACCAACTAAAAACGCTACAAATTTATGTTGTCATGTCATCTGTATTTGTGATAAAGTGATATAAAAATTCCATAATTTAATAGTAGATCCTAATAACTACCTATTAATAGTACAACCTTTAAATACGTAGGCCTTGGTATCGATTTTTACCAGCATGCAATATACAGAATTTTTTAAACATTCGGTTAGGTTTAATTTTAGCAAAAAATATTACACTGCTGAATGTTAAATTTCGTTAAACAACAATAAAATATCGTTTTAACATGTTATTTGTTAAACAAAATTTTATTTATTTGCAGTAGTGGCTATTATCCTTATTTACTTATTCGGTAGGTTGTATGACTTACCTAACACCTCTCATGGGCAGTCGTGATTAATTATACGTTTGTTTTACTAACGAGGCTAGCCTATTTGTTAGGATAAGATTAACTTCACTAATCGATATAGCAAATTTATGTATCTATCTACCTTTAAGAACTTTAATTCTAAATGTTGAAAACGTTATTTATAAATTATTTCTGATCAGTTCCCGAAACTATAATAATAGTTGTCAATTATATACTAAAAGTAATAGAGAACACTGCAGCGTAGCTGTGCAAAAATTTTTCTTTTTTATTACAACATATTTATATAACATGGGCCTGAATAACGCCTTCATAAAATATTAAGATGAATTAAAATTGCTCTTGTGCAAACCATTGATTTGTAGTATATACTACCGATAAGAGAACACTACTCTACTTCGTAGGATCTGTGACACCATTCTTTGTAATTCTCCTGCCCTGCGAATGCAAAATTGTGTAAAAAATTTACTTTGTAAGCAGTCACTTTACTGTAAAACTTAGAAATCGAAACCAAATATCTACGGTATGGCTTTTAGGATTACTTGCAATTGGTTATGTAAAAATAATCAATTTCCGTGGTTTGGAATTCACGTTAGGTCGTTTATCTGTTTTGCCTGATGTGACGCCATATTTTTAACATGCAACGATCACAAGAAAAAAAACCTGAAAATGGTTATAGTATAAATCTGGAAATAAAATAAATAAAACTGCACGCTAAAAACTTTAAATACTGTTTTCTCGAAACCATGTTTTTGAAATCAGAAGTTTACTTTTTCATAAACTATAACCTTTAGAAATATTTAAAATTACTACGTCTGAAATAAATATGCTTTTGTAGAAATTTTGTCAACTTGTCTTTTGCAACATTTGCTGAAGAGTTATGGTATAATATAATATATAAATAAAACTAAAAACAAAATTCTTTCATTTCGGTTGACTAGAATGTCTTCAATCAATAAGTCTGATTGGACAGTTATTTTGCGACATGACCTGCGCATTGATTTGCATCTTTTGCGTTGCAGTAAAAATTTGCTGTGTTGCTTTACAATATGAATTAAGATAAATATATAATATCTCAATAGGTTCAACAATTTTTTAAAATTTAATTAACAAAAATTATTTTGAAAACGTATATCTATATAATTACTATGTATTGCTAACTTACTAACTTCATTTCTATAATGTTGTTTTGCTTATAAGTATTATATGAGTTGCTTATATTATGATAGTATGAGTTTACCCGATCTAGCCAATTTATTAATTAGCTTATTTTAATAGCTTATATAAATTATTTAAGTAATTTGATTTATATCTAATAGTTGGTTGTTGGAAGAAAACTATGTAATTGATTGGTGTTGTTGTCCCCTAAACTGTTGATAATCAAAAGTATCAAAATGGGAAAGTAAAGTACTAATTGTAACGAAAATTAAAACGTTTATTTATTTCTAAAGGGCTAATACAAATATTTACAGAATCGGTTAATAACAATTACTAAACTAAGATTAACACTAACACTAATTACACTACAATTTATTTACACTATAATTTATATTTAACACTAGGTCCGGATTTATTTAAACACTCGGTATAACGTTATCACTTCACTGTATTTATGTTCACTTGATTTAGGTTAACAGTCGCGCGTTCAAACTAGAATTGCCTCGTGACGGGAAATCGCGCTGCATTTATACTTAAATGCAGCTTTCCAGAATATTCCATAACCATCCAGGAATTTCCAGGCGCTTCCACGCATTTTCTCGATCTTACATTCATCGATATTTGAATGACTAATGCTGTTATCATGCATGACTCATCATACATGACGTCACACATTAGTCATCAAATATAATTAGACGTTCTTTCGTAACATAATCTTAAAACCATCAAATCAAAAATCTCATACTTTGGTACCAAAATTAAGACGATTTATCAAATGATTATCAAGAGCTTTCGACCATTGTATTTAAAATAAACAAGCTAATTAAATGTTAAAATAATTAATTTTAACTGTTAACTAAAGAATACATACTACTTACTACTACCACTCTATCCACTTAAAAAAATCATTTTTTAGGTTCTCTTTCTATTACATTGTATTTAAGTTGATCGATCTCAATTGAGGCCCAGACATAAATTTAAAAGAATACCTACCTTGTAATTGCTTATTATGTTCCTCAATTCTCGTTGTACAATTAATTTTGTAGCTTCCTGCAACTAGGTAACACAATAATATAGCGTGGCTTTAAATGATGAGCACCCTATTATATCTCGACACAATAATATAACTTCAAAATATTTTGTTAATAAAATGTGCTTTTTTTTAATTTAATCGAATAAATTACATGTTAGCTGGTGTTATGCATAATATGTGATGTAATAAAAATATAATCAAATCACAGTATGTATATTATGTACATACGTACTACTTATAATATGTCGCTTTAGATCTCAGATATCATCTTGCCGGATTGCATGGGATTACTATATTAAAATTCGACTCTAAGTTGTTAATCATGAACCAAATTAACTCTCAAAAATATACAAGTATTCAAGACTTCTTTATGTTGTTGCACTTAAATTTTTCTTATTGAAGCACTAGTAAACCTTATCCAACTTGGAATACGTCGTTAATTTAAATTTGCACGTCAAATCTTTTTGAATAATTATATTACTCATGATTTCTCAAATTCGAAATTATTTGATAATTTTTCTTACTTGTGGTCTAAATAAAACAAAATTTTCCATCTTGTTTGGTTTGTACTATAATACTTATAGCAAATTTAGTAACTCTGACAAAATCCATTCAGTAATAGATCAAGACCAAACTTCGAGTAAAGCTCATAGAGCACATTCCCATATTGCTGAACAAATTTGAGTTCATTCTGTTCAGGATGCTGGAGCCATTTTAATATTTTTCCTCATTCAACAATGTTAAATTATGCGAATCGTTAGAAATTTGTGTTTAAAAGTTTTCATTGGTCACTATGACGTCTTAAAATTGTTCATACACTTGTATTTCTAATCTGAAATTCTTTTTAAAGTGAAAAATCACAACCTAAAGTTTCTAATGTCACTTTGTTACAAAGATACATTTTTATTAAAATTAACTGTTAATGTTTCAATATTGTGAATTAAAAACTCAGATTCGTTTTACAAGTGCGTTAGACTTTTTGTATATGACATCTTTTATATTAAATTGCGACATCAGGTCAATTCATTTATGTTTTTCTATAAATTTCAGGAATTTAACTCATTCTAGCCTTAATAACTACAATTTGAAGAACGTTTAAATGTTGTGCTTAAACTGGTACTTGGTGAAATGTAGAACGGTATCTTTCTCATTCCATGCCTTTGACACGGATATCTAAAGCCATAACATCTCATCATCTCAGGTAATTTCGACCAGAACCTATACCTCCTCAACTAATCAAGTCCGCTAATAAAATGTTCTTTTCAGCATCAACGATTTTTGTAAACCTCAATAACAATCATGTATGAATATTTTAAGAGTTGTCTTAAAATTCAATTACAGATATACTACATGCTTTCTTTGATCGCTAAAAATAATCTTGATAAAAATACGAAAATTCGTCAAAGAGCCAAGTATACTAGAATACCTCTGTAATAAATAAACAATTACATAGCAAATCGTTTTAAAATTCAATTACAGGTAGACATGATTTCTTTGATCCCTAAAAATCTTAATAAAAATACGAAAACTCGTTAAAGGGCCAAAAATGTTAAGCTCAAACATCAGTGGAATGTTTGACGATTCAACTAAATTGCCTTGAGTTTTTATTATATTATGCCATATAACAATCTCCGCTGCGTCGAAGAATTAACCTTTCTGCTAATTATTTATTTATTTCTTACACTTCTACTTCCGTTCGTGTAAGCGTGCGATATTTTGACTCGAGCGTTGTAACAATAAATTATAAACCAAAATCGCGCGTTCGAAGGTGTATGCGTTTAATGTATTCCTATGTGGTGAACATCGCGCGATAGTAAACGCTTTATGTGTACTGTGAGTCAGTATATTATATGATTTTTCTCATCAACGAAAGGAAACAGAATGCAACATAAATTTATTGGTTGTCCCAAGAAACTTTGTGTAGCTATGCATTATTGGAGATTTGTTAAAAAATCAAATAAAAATTATAAATACGCAATTATGTATTAAGTCATTTACGTTCATGTGTAGAGGCGCTAAGCATTACATTTTATTTTATCAATCATATAAAAAAATGTTTTAAAAACAACATTGCGATATTTTTTAACTATTACCACATTTACTTTTAGTTTATTTTAGTTAACATGCATATTATACAATATGTACGATAAGTTTGTATGGTAAAATATTATTTTAGCATTTTTACTATTTTATATAAATCGGAAAATAAAATAAATTATTTATATTACCTAACAGAATGGTTCTAATCAATGAAAACTTGGGGTGAAACTTCAAGTAAAGTATCAAAATTAGATGCTTACTTATTGAACGCAAAATGTGTTTTAATTAAAACCAATTTCGTGATTACAAATTGCCAATTTGTGCCACATTTCCTTTTTTTATAAATGCAAATCTACAATAATTTTGATGTAACGAGGGTTAGTTGTAGTAATACACTCGTAACATTCAATGTTACGAGAATGTTAACTTTTCGTTGAAGATTAATAGAAAATTTTTGATTCAAAAATTAATTAAAATGAATAAAACAACTTCTTTAAAAAATATTAATTACCTATTTATTTGAATTTAACACATTCCAAATAACTAAATTTGGTGTGATTTTATTAATTTAAAGTTATGAATATTTAAATGCTGGTATATTTAATCTTTTTTTCATCGTATGACAATGACTGGGAAATAAATTTGGATTAAACTATGTAACCCACATTTTCACGGAATAAATAAATAAACCAGCGGTAGTATGTATTTCTAACTTCTCTTCGTTTCATTATAATATGTATAAAATGAAAATAAATTATAGCATTAAAAATGACATTTTAAAGAATAAAAAGTTAAAAGCTTCAAATTGACTGTATGAAAACATTTTTAAATTCAAATTTTATTCCATACGAGAAAAGTTTCTTAAATTACATCAGAACTTCGGTAAACATTTTTTGAAGTAAACGGGAACAATAGCATTTCGTACACATAAAATTTAGAAAAATAAACTATCGCTTCTTATAATAATTCTCTAAGCTTCAATAGTCAAAACATGGCAAAAATTTTAAGAATATAATTTTCAAAGGAAGTAATAATATTGCAATTATTTGGCAGGCAATTAATAAACAGGTGGGTATTCTCTTGAAAGTACGTGTTTATCGAATTCAATCGTTAAAACCTTTCAATGCTGAGTATGAATCACTGCTAATAAATTTGTATGCTGCGAAGGTAACAATAAAATTGCCAGCCAAATTAATGTCAAGTAGCACGGTCACGGCATTGCAGTACAATTTTGGAAGCATGAGAAACTAAGTCTAAGAAATGTTCATTAATTAACCATTTATTAGATAAAGCGATCGTCTAACATTATAAGGCCTCATTAAAACTAAAAATAAAGTATTATTTTAGACTTGATAACACCTAAATCTCGCACAAACTTTATTAAAATTATTTAAGACAACATACACATACGTTGCAGCCTTGAAATACGAAATTAACTTGAACTCAATGTAAGAAATGTTAAGCTAGGTTGACACCCCTAAGATGTCTAGAAATATCGCGATATTTATAACACTACAGAGAAGAATCTTCCGCTAGCGTGCATGTAGACACAGCTGTGTTTGAGAAAAATATTTTTAAACCTTACTTTTATATTATTTTAATAATTATTATTTCTTATGACACAGGATAGGATAAAATAATACATAGCTTTTTTGCTGTTATTCTGAGTTGATAATGTAGTGTTTTGTGCACCGATAATACGTTACTAACCAATAATTTTAATTAATTAATTTTTTTGTCAGATTTACATCTGTTATTAATTTATTATACCATCAGGTGCTTATAAAAAACTGAATTAGGGAAACCTTTAAAATATTATACTTTGTTTAAATTTATTGCTTAAGTACAAAATTGTTAAATTCCATCGGTGCAGTAAAGGTACATAACCCATGACGTAACAGACTGATAATCATGTTGGTTAACTTAAATCAATGTAAAACGTGTCCATTATTATGTTAACTTCCACTACCGTGTATGTATGACGGCACTTAGAAAATCGTTAATTTTGTTCAATGACCTTAAAGCAAAGAATACTAAATTTTCAAATTAATGTTAGAGTGGTAATAAAATTAATTGATTTTTTTGCAATTCTGAAACATTTTTTATTTTTTTAACACAATGCATATTAATTGTGAATTATTATTTATAAATTGCAATGTTATGTCTGTATGATAATTTGTATGATTAATGGAATTTCATTATCTAACGATCACTGTTAGGTGCAATAGCCTAGCAGCATTAAAAATTCGCCAATACTTTTCATTTAAATGGCCACAATACTCATCAATCTTATCAATATTTGACAAAATATCAATCAATTGCAAAAGAAGCTGCAAATTAAAATCTTTATCTTAATGAAAAGAATTAATCTCAAAAATTCGAGATCATAAAAGTATTAGAACAATGTAGTATTTGGTTTCTGTCGATAGCAGATTACTGCAGTAAAACCATAAAACATATTAATGTGTTTAAGGATTATTTAGATATAGCATGTTGGTGAAAGAGGTCACAAATTCTAGCTTTCAAACATGATTTATTATAAATTTATAACTCTAATATTATAACAACCACAAAATATTTTAAACTATTTCTACGAACCAAGTTTGTGATGTAGGGGTCATAGTTAAAGTAAACCAAGTCAATGGCAGAAAATTTTAGTTTTCTACTCTATTTTTGGATGCGAATAAAGTTTTTCATTGTTGAAATTTTTCAACAATCGTATAATTTTAAAACAATCAACCGATAGAGCTGCTGCCTTTTGACGGATGAATCAGTAAATTCTTTGCCTGGTTTAATTTAACTCTAGATCTTCCATGCATCTTTTCTTACGACAATGAAAGCTTCATCTACTCTATAATTTACGGTATGAACAACTTTGAACTTAATAATTATGTAAGTTGTGAATTTGACAGCATTAAAAAGATGTTTGAGAGTTTAAAAAAAAATTTTTCCCAGGAAAATACAATTAATAAAACATTTATCGTTTTTATTTTTCCAAAAATCAATTCAAATTATTTAAGAAAGTCTAATATATAATAGATGTAACATAATATATAACAGGTATATAATAGAATATGTATGCATTCTATTGTTCCCCATAATATGATGATCGTCATCAAAATTGAAATGAATGGTTTGAAGTGGAACTGTTAGGTGTAGTTGAATACATAACACTTTGCTTTTTATCCCGGAAAGGTATGGAAATTATGACATTTGAGATTTGTAGTAGTATGTACCCGTTGTTTTTCTTTATGTGCTAAATACTGTAAACTGTTTAAACAATCGACTGGAACCAAATTCAAAGTAGGTAACACAGAAAAATGTAATTGGGTTGATTGATTTCCCTTTACCATTTTCAGACCTTAGATTGTTTTGAACTTTAGCTCTCAGTAATGTATCCCGTTCCAACAAGATTAGAACAGTTGATTTCTACTTGTTATAATCTGCTTATTTAGCTTAATTATACCGCACTATTTGGTGCACTAGTTAATTTAAACTAGTACAATAAAAAAAAATATGAAATTTGATTAAAGTTTCAATAGAACAATAATTACGTAGTAAAAAACTAAATATGTAAATTTAAAAAACTTAACCAACCCCAATATTTTGCTCTAGTTTATTATAATAACTGCTTATAACTCAATGGAATATAATTATCATGCAGAAAATTTATTTATACATTTTTTTTAAATAAGTTTTTTGCGTGATAAATAAATAACTAAAAAAAGTTTAAAAAAACTATTTTTAGTTTAATGATTAATAAATTTATTGTGACACAAATCAATCAACATATTGTTATTGTTGTAATTTAATATTATCAAGAACAACACCGCAATATTTTATAAGGTAATGAATTTATTCATTCAATGAATCCTTACACAAAAATTCTTAAACGATGTAACTTTTAGTTTAAAATTTAATATTATTTGAACAATCTCATTTTAACCGTAGTGCTTATAATAAAATTACCGTGTAATTTATTACTTTAAAATCTTTATACTTTAATTTATAATTACTAGCTCATTCATAGCTACAATAATTTATTAAACTTATGAAGTTAATTAAAAAATATCTACATCCCACAAATTGACAAAATAAAAAATAATAAAATATGTACAACAAATTAAGATTTACTATGCCAGTAGAAGCTCTATGACGGTTTCCATTTGAACTTAACTGAGATTGTTTTTGAACTTTAATTCAAATAAATTAGAAAATTATTTTAATTACTATTTAGCAAAGTGAGTTTAACGTCTAAATTAAATTATCGTGTCGTTATTTTATAATTAATCTAATTACGGAGTAACGATACATTTAATTTACCCCTTTTTGATTAAATATGACTGCAATACATTAATTTTATTAAAAATTATTGTATACTCAATTGCAAAACTCAGAAACAACATTTTGATAGCTCGTTAATCCATTCACGAGCCTTAATATTAAGCTTTCAATTGAAGTTTGTTTGACATTTCAATCAAATTGATTATTTTGGGATCTTGGATTAAATTTGAACCAAACTAGCTCACTTATTCTTTCGCACTAGGCAGTAGAGAAAACTTAAATTAACATTGTAAATAAAAAAAAAGATTTTATTATCTCTTGGAAAAGTTTGAAGTTTATGTATCATCAAATTACATTGTGGTAATTATAAAATTATTTTTTCATTTACAAAATTAATTCATTTATGCATTTAGTCCCATTTAATTAACAGGAATTATAATAATTTTTCCTAAACATGAATTGTATGACTTGCATTAAATGTATTAAGTAGATTTAGTAATATAGCCTAAAATATTTGGACGAAACAAATTGCAAATTTTAATTAGCTCTCGAAATGTTTAGCTAATTTAGAGCACCCAGTTATTGAAAATATTAATTTTCAGCCTACGCTTTAGAATATTAAATTTTTGAAAATAAAAATAGAACACAGTCTCACCATATTTTTTTGTGAATTATAATAAAAAAGTGGTAAGTAAAGCGGTTGTAGTTAAAAATTTTAATGATGATACAAAGCTGAGATATTACAATATCCGAGACATGATACATTGCGTAAAGGTAAAGGTTTGGTATGCATAGTGAAAAATATTACTGTTATAGTGGTAATTTGTGGCTCAAAAAAAATATTTTCTTCATTATACGGAATATAAAAATGATAAAATGCAGTACGTAAGTACGTATTGGAAAACGTATAAGTACTTTTAGCTTCCATTGGAATCGGAACAACTTGAAACACCAAATAATGCAAAATTACAATAATTGTTCTACCTAACGAAGCATAAAAAGGCATGAAGAATATTACGTAATACCAAAGATATTTTACTTTTTGTTGAATGTAAAATCAATCTGCATGAAGGTGAGCGTCATACACTTGTAACCCGGACAACAAATGTTAAATCAACTTTTTAAAGCTAGAAAGTAATTTACAGTTTATGATATGTACAGTTTCAATACTGAATTATATTGCATACATATAAGTCTACTCTCACGTTTTTTAACTTAATTAATTTTAACTTAATTAAACAGACCTGTGAGTTCATTATCAGAATTATGCAATATTAAACATGTAAACTTTACATAGAAAGTTATTAGAGCACTTGCTTTTACATGTGCATAATATATTATAGGTACATATCATGTATAAAATTTCATCATGTGATGTTATAATTGATAAAACATTGATATAAATTCTTTCTCTTCGACATCAAAGAAAATTAAAAGTACCTTGCTTTGCTTTTCATGTGTAAATTTCTGGTGATATTTGAGCATTTTGAAAGAGTAATCATTATGGTTAATGAGGTAAAAAGTAAAATGTGTCGAAAGTCATTAGAAAAGAGTGCACTTTAATCCATTTACCTCGGGCTTTAAAATTATAGTTTCTTTTATTAATAGATCTTATGGCAAGTATTATTATGTAGTTTTTAAATTATTTGAGCATAAATGGTACTGAATGACTAGATGGAATTTTCACACAAGAGTGATATGCATGTGCTTCTATATGATTGATTCTGAATGTTGTGGTTTTACAGGTAATTAGTACTACTGTAAAATATGGTTAGCAAGATATCAATTAGTTATGTCTTACGTTGTTAGTAGTTAGTCGCAGTTCAGGTTAAAATATAATTGATCTTATTTGTATGTACATAATCATATAAAATCAATAGTGGAAAGTCAAATAACATTTCGAATAAGCTTAGAGTGATACTATATAGATTCAACTAATAAAATTTCCTGAATACCGTTGTTATAACAAATTTAATTAGATGCAATAATTAATTGCATTGTTAAAATAATTAACACCAATTAAAATACCACACAAGCAAATTATAAATTATTATCAAGTTTAACGTAAAAAGAAAATTTCTTTTTTGAAGCGGTTAGTGTGAACAAACAATATACAAAAGGTTTTGGTTTAAATAAGATCGTTTAATCAGGCGTCTGTAAGGACGTATAGCGTCAAGCGATTGTGCAATATCATACTATGAGGTCGTTTTGAATCCTCTCAATCGATTACATCTTTATCTTACTTCTTCGTAAAATTAGACCTAACGCTTAAGTCTTTTGTATGTAGTACACTTAAATTGTCTCATATTTTGCTTTGTTTCAATATTTATACAAGCAGACATTTTAGTCTCAAGTGTCTAATTAAAACAATTTAAATTATTCATACTTCATACGCAATATAGCGAAAATATAATTAATATAAAATATCAGTGAAATTTTCTTTGAATATTTAAATTTTATGCAGGTAAGAATTTGTATAAGAAAATTAACGGACATTAAAATTACAAATTCATTAAAATTTAAATGAATTTCTAATTAAACTGCTAATAAGAAAATACAATTAAATTTACAGGAAGGTAAATGGTATATGAAATATAAAATTTAAAGTGTAAATAAGATTAAATAAAAATAATAATTATTAATTATTATTGTAGTACAGAAAGAAAATGTTTGAAAGGATTTATTCTTTAAGTGTAGGTAACTTACCTACACTTACTTAAGTGTATGATTGATTAAACGCTTACAGAAAATTATAATATTATGTATTGAAATTATTATTATAAGCTGAGGATATATTAATTTAATTTCCGATTGAAAATGAAACATCCGATAGCTTAATTAATTGTATATTGTGTTTAATATATTTCTGGATAAACATGATTAATTAAACGATTTAATCTTAGCTACTGTTTACAATTCTACAGACAACTGCAGCAGCTATGATCAATTCCGTATACAAGGTTTAGTCAATATAACTGCTGTATTTCCAAATTGAAAATTCAAATAAAAAATTGACATAATATTGTAATAGTAATAATATTACACATATTATTAATGTATTAAAAATTATATAAATTGATTAAAAAAACAATTACATGACCCATACAAATAGTACAACAAATTATAACATATTCTAGTCATTTATACTGTTCCTTATTGTAACTTCTCAGTAAGCTCAACTTAGTTTTAGGATCTGTGGGAATTTAACCATTTTATTACGTTTTCTAACTTATGTTATTCTTAAAGAGCTTATTATTTTATTTCATTTCAACTAACTTCCAATAAGCTTATATTGTGTGTAAACACTATAGAAAACGCATTCTACTATCAAAATGAACTTGCTCTTCTTTCTTCGAAAAGAATATTATAGTACCGATAGTTGGTGTATGGCGTTGGAGATTGGATAATACTGTCTTACAGATTTATCCCGATTCTAAAATAATTTATTTGTATCTGATAATCACAAATTGTTTTAGTACTTGAAGTTAATGGTGATGATGTAATTAATGACAAAACGTTTGTAACACATTTTTTAGTTAGAGTTGTACATAATATTATATTATTACTAACAATTAATAGTAAATGTCTTTTGTAAATACAATATTTTTTCATATCATTTAAGTTTATTTAAGAATTTTGCTATTTAATGTAATTTGTACGCAGAACAAAATGCGCATGCGCAAACGTTACAAATTTCTCACTGCGCAGAAACTGTACAGTTTATTATACAAAAAAATCCACATTATGCAAATGCAGTCCTAATTGCAAGCAATTGTTTGCTGACAAGACAAGACAAGATAAATAAAGCCCTAGAATAGATTAATGTTGAATTCGAACCATCGCACAAATAATTTAATTCTTTGACTTGGAAATCAAACTCCACTATAGGTACCGATTAGCTATATTTTTTATTTCTACCCAATTGAACTTCGTATTCATATGTTTTTTGTTATATTATTTACATTTTATATAAAAAAGAAACATTAAAATTGCAAATGACATTGGCTAACAGAAAATCGCAAGACTTAAGAGAGAATAATTCCATTTGTAAGCATTCAGGTACATCCACATAATTACTATGACTAACTTTACTCATTGTTTCTAAACGAATTTTGATGAAAATTTGTATTTTATATTATACGGCGAGAATATAATAATAAAATATCAAAATAGCTTTTGTATTATCTTTCACACGTCTACAAAAGACATTTGTTTCAAACTTGTCATAACTCATCTCTACAATATAGATGATCATTCTCCAATTATATGTTTTGTGAGACTAAATTGAGAATGAAAAATTATCTTTAAAAAAATTAATACATTCAAAGGATTTTGAAATAAAATCTTATAAAACTAATTACTTCGTATTGTGAAACTGACTCTGTAATTGAATTTTTTAACCAAATTTGTCAAGTTTAATTCTCCAATTCCAAGAAAAAGTTATATTTTTTTCTCTTCTTTAGTTAATATAAAAGTTTTTCATGTAATCAAAAATTATTGTTATAGTAGAGACTATAGTCTGATGTGCTCATCATAAATTATGATCTGTTAGTTAGATGGTTCTGTATCTAAAAATCTTTAAGCACTCTGATAACTCGATTCAACAGACTGCAAGAGTTGAATGAATTACTATCGATTTCTGTTAAATGACTCAAATTTAAGGTAGTAATACTATTTTTAAATTTATTAGATATTCGTAATGTGATTAAAAGCTTTCAATTTTTTAGTTTTGTAATCCAATTTTAGTACGACCGCTATAAATTTGTTTCTTTGGTTTCTGCAACTCTTCTCGTTAGTATAAAGAGTAATGTATCCAATTAAAACATAATTATTGTAATTTTAGCCGATGGGTTCTTTCCTTACTGTCTATATTTAATGCATTATTTCCGTTTTTGTCATTCGTACGCTATTTTAAAAATAAAATTGTTATAAAAGGTCAAATAATGTTTAAATAAACTTGAAAAACACAAAAATGCTTTCAGAAGGTTTACTGCTAACCACTAAAAATTGTTTGCTAATTTTTATGGTTTAAAAAAATTTTTATTGAATAATCCTAGTGAATCCTAGCAAGTAGATTGAATACCATGATATGTACTGTACATGATATTAGCAGGAAAAAAGTGCTTAATTTAAAACTGAACTAAATTAAGGTTAAATGCAGTTAAAACAAAGTTTTAATGATCGCTAATTAAGGAATATCATAATTTAAGTTGCCCTTAAAATGGGAAAAAGATTAACTCTAATACGTTTAGGTAATTCAAATAAGTAGATGCATATTGTGTAGATATTGCTTAAACCGTTGATGTCAGTTTTTTGTTCGTAGCCTTTTTTTCTTTCGCAACGACTAAGTTGCTTGGAAATTGTAATGGTTTTTTCGTAGCCATTTATGTAACCATTGGTGGGTTTGAACAATAAAATATACAAGATTATAATGAATTGTTTAAATTTAGACTTTATACAGAAAACATTTTTATTCTTTACTTAACCCGGTAACTTTTTAATTTGATAAAAAAGTGTATGGTGAGTTTGAAAAATTAATTTAAATTTTATATTATGCGCATACAGCTAGTTCTATAGATTACAGAAATACTTTTTTTATCCTAACAAAAAGCTTTCAGAACGATATTATATAATCCCGAAAAGTATGTAATTTCGCATACCTTGAACCATCAACAAAGTTGTTGCGCTAAATTGAAGCCAAAAGTGAAAAGTTATGGCATTTTAGCAAACTTAATTTACCAAGATTTTATTTCAATAGCATCAGCTGCCTGTAGGTATGGCTTATGACAAAAGTGAAAAGTATTGAATAACATCCTCAAATTTTCTCAAATCCGTTCATCAGGACATTAAGCTTGGTGCCAATTAATAGAACTTCTATGCAGAAAGTAAGTAATTTTCTTTAAAATATAATAATTTTTAATGCATAAGACTTGAATATAATTAATTATTTGGAAAGGCAACTTATAAGGGTATAACTATGTAAGTGGTAAAATTTTTTCCGTTATACAGTTTTTAATTTTGCAGACATCAGAACATTTTTCAATTTCTTTAATAACTCTTTTACCTATTTTTAAAAAAAGATCTAAATAAGAAAAGGGTTTGTTTGAGAAGATGGTGGTGCACACCCCTTGACCTGGCGTGTAGCCACGTCGCCGGCGCGGGAATCCGATCAATACCACACTTACCCTCTATCCGAATTTGCAATTTTCCGTTTCAACCACAACTGAACAACAATTCTCATAAAATTAATAATATTATAATTGATTATTGTCATGCACGAGGTAATTAATTTAAGCAATCTCTCTTATTGATAATCAAAAAATTGTCCCACGTATATTGTACGTAATATCAGTAATAAATACTTATATTACGTAGGACATATTATAAAGATTTTTGCTAAAATACGTTTTCAAATTATTTCCTAAAATTAGGTATCTTAACAGTATCTTTAACAAACACTATCGTAAGAAAGAGCTCATTAAGAAACCCAGCTTTATAGTTCGAGGGTTAGCGCGTGTTTAACTTAAGATCCTCAAGAATCGTTATTACACTTTGTTTGAGGACGCATAATAACCCTGTACTTGGTAAAAGAAGTAGACAACTCTATTATTAAGCTTCAAATAATGAAACGACTTCATTAATAGGAAATTATAACCGCATAACTTAATTCGTCATTGTGTAAAAATTTGTATGGCAGATTGAAAATTGCATTTCCTGTAGTAATTAATTGGTAATCAAATTTATGTTTCACTAAACATCAACATTTCAAAGAGACACAAAAAAGTAAAAAAGCATAAGTAATTAAAATACAAAAACGTCAAATAGAATTTCTTAAAAACTTCATATTCCAAAGTTAATATTAATTTATTCAATAAATGTGTTAAAATAAATTGTAAACTATTCATAGACTAAGCTCACAAGTAATTATAAAAACTGAGGTTTCTCTAAAATATGGAGTTCGTCTTTGTGTAAATTTTAATTATAATCTTAAAATTACAATTTATATTTCACAAAAAAGTAATTATTCTGTACGATAATCGGTGGTAAATTTTTCCTTTGACTGTTTTTATCTTATATGTATGGAACAGCATTGAAATTTACAATTTTTTTGACATTTTGCACGATGTGGTTTCATTCAAAAGCATTTCATCAAAAAAAATTTTTTTAATGATAATTTGGTAGATAATTAAATCATATTCACTTATTCACAAAATTTTTCGAATTTTTCAGAATCTTTTGAGGCTAGTAATTGCTATCTATTTTACCACACCCTTATCATTTATCTAGTTGTTTTACAGGTCATTGTACAATACAGGGTGTAGTTATAGGGACAAATTTTATTATTTATGAGATTCTTCGGTGCATGAAAAAATTAAATTAAACGTGTTAATGATATAGTAAGTTTTTATAAGTAACACGAATAATTTTTTATGCCTTTTATCACTACACCTTAATATAAAATTGCATAAAGAGTTTATTAAGCAGCATAACAGGAAAAATTTTAAATTTAAGGTATAAAAACTTAAAATCCTAATTTTATCTTTAAGTAATCTTGCAAATCTAATATATTATAGTGGCCAGGATCGTAATCATTAAAGTAAAAAAATTTAAAATCAATATTAACTATCAAAATACAAATTAGATAATACCTATGATAAATTAAGTTAACGATTAATTTTTGTTACTAAGCTAACTATAATTTGGTAAAGAATGGTAAAACAGCAAAATATGTGTAATTGAAACATTGCGTTTGTTTAACTGTAAAAAAAAACTAACATGCATTATTAAGTTTTATACATCGGCAGGTTTTAATAATTACTTTCAATAAAAACTACTAAACGAAGACCTATATTAAACGTAACAATGTTGGGTTCAGTTTGACATTTATACTAATCGATATTTAACCCGTCCCTTCGAATGCAATTTTTCTAGCGTTTACAAAGTACTTTAATATAAAATGTAACATAAATAAATCGCTCACCTTTAGCAATCCTACGTAGGATAATGTCTTTATGCTCCTGGGAGTGTGGCTCTCCGACAACGATGAGAAGATAACATCCCGTTAACGGGCTAGGTGCCGTAGGGATGCCCTTATCGGCATCGGACACGCCGTTCACAGCCTCCATCCAAACCCTGTAGTTCTTCACAGCCCCTAAAATTTATAACTTCTTCAGACGACCCGGAGGAAGTCACTAGAGCTCCGGAGCGAACCGGAAGCACGACGTCTCGCGAATGCCGGCTCGTGGTGCGCTATGCAGTAACCGCTAACCCCTTGCCCCTCCAGGGGCAGACATCCCACCAGCACCCGCACAGCTGACTTGTGGGGTTGATGGAAATAGGAGGTGTCTCCTGCTAGGCTAGCAGAAAGGCTCTCCTGCAAGTCTGGCAGGTACGAAGGCCTACATTTCACACCTGATTTAGCATTAATGTTAATTTTAATAAAACTAAGTTAGTAGCTGCATGTATTAAATACATAAAAATTATTTTTAATTAACTTTATTGTCATGCAACCGACGATAAGATTTTTTAAATGGATTGGGACTTTCAGAATACAAAAAATAAAAACTAGTAACTGTTTTCTCATCATACGTCTAGTAAGTACGTAACAGTAATAATTGTATGCACTTAATAAATTTTTTATACATAGGTACTAGTATACCTTCTACACTTTTAAATGCTGTGCTTAATTGTAAATGCATATTATGTAGAGCACTCAATTCTTTCAATATTATTTCTATTGTTGCTATGTAACTATTACGTAAGCTTAATGCATTAAGTTACGAATAATTATTATAATTTGTAGCATTTCTAACAATTAGATAGATTTATTTATTTTGGAATGTTTTATGATTTTCACGTTAATTCATATAAATTCTCACTTGAGAAAACGAAAACGTTACAATAAGAAAAACTACCCCACAGAAAACTACGTATTTCGTAGCTATAGGTAATTATATTAGATAATTGGTTTTAATTTACAGAAATTACAAAATTTCAAATACTTGGAACTGCCTTTCTTGCCGGTGCCGGCAGAATGAAACTTCACAAATCGTTACCTGCAATGGCTTACCCTGGCTGCTATTTATTGAACTACAAGCTCTACCCCATTCACTAGATGCACTAATTTTCTATCAAAGTATAATATTTTTTTATTATTGTTATGTTTTATATAATAATTATGTATATTGAATATATTAAATTTTGCTTTACTCATGTACATTACATGATAAAATAAAACAAAGCAATGCTAAATCTTTTGAAAAACATACCATTTTCTGTTTTCCCAAGATGCAATAATCACATTTTATAGTTTATCTCTTTCTATTATTGTCCTATAAATATTGTTTTTTTATTGTTTCATTTCTAGAAATAAAAAGTCATATGGAAAGTATTTTACTCTAGAAACGTAGCAGAATCGTATCGTGTTGCTTAGCCACTAAGGCCACATTGAACTTCATCTTAACCAAGCAAATTATTCATGAGTAATATATAAATAAAAGTTAATGCTATAGATAGCACAATCGAGTTATTGTACCAGCGTTGGTAATGAAAAGAATGCCAAAATATAAACTTTTTCTATATAATAACATAAGATGTTGATATTGTTCTGTCAGTAAATAACAATTACAAAATCACGATAAGATGTACATATAGCAAAGCTTTTAATTAAAACTTTCAACTAATTTATTGAATTTCAAGTTATTTATGGGAGTTTTCTTCATTATTATATAGAACGCATACTTTGGTATAAGATATTCTCTAAAACAATTTTGTTTTGTTTTATATATTTTGTTTTGATTATACTTATACTTATACAGTACAGTCTCGGTAATCCAAGCACACGCTAATCCGACCTTCCAGTAATCAGAACAACAAAAAAACTTGGTAGTTTGCACAAATAGTTTATTATCCGAACACAACTAATAAAATTTTCGGATTATAGAAAAATGTTTAGATTGCGGAAAGAGGAAAGGATGAAAAATAGTGTTTACAAGCTGAAGTAGAAAAGTGGGTAAATGGAGGAAATCAGGAAAAAAATAATTTAACTGATTCAGAAATTATTGAGCAAATTTATTGAAGATCCGAACGTAACAGATGATGAAGAAAGTGATAAAAAGGACAAATCACGTAAAGAATAAAGAAGCTGTCGATAGTTTTAATTTTTATTTAAATTTTATTATTTTAACATTTTGTTAAGTTTGATTATTTTAACATCACATATGCTACTAAATATCACAAAAATACTTAAAAAATTCTAAACTTTTTTTAGTTATTTTCTAATTTCAGTATAGTTATGTAGTACAACATGATTCTTGAATTACATATATTGATGCTAAAGTAACTTCTAATTTAATGAGCCATCTGTCGATATCTTTGCAACTATACCAGGTGTTTTCAAAACTTTCATAGATTCTGCTTTAGATCTTCTCAAATTAAATTAACATACAAACATTGGGTTAATTACACTAATAACAGGCTTCCGAAAATAATACAGCACTATTATATTCTTATCTATGATGTGGTGTAGGATAATTATTTAAATGTCAATCAGACATGAGATTTGCCTATACAAACATGCTTGTACAAACCATGTACATAACTCCACTATTACCTAAAATTTAGATTTCCGCATCATTTGTATATTGGTTATTTTAGTATACACTTAAAAATCTACTTTGTGCTCAAATCTCATAACTCTACAACTTTTTACTAGATCAAAATGGTTTTAAAGATATGTAAATATCATTGCTTTAATATTTTAAGTTATGAGGTTCGCGGTATATATTGTCCTGTATTTTCCCACAATCTAATATTTATTATGTAATAATATTATCTTTAATAATTTTTGTTTTGAAATTTAAATTAAAAGAAACTCTAAAGATTTTGTTTTGAAAAGGTTGGCAGTAAGAACCAAGATGGCGAGTAGAGTGGATGTTTGATTGGATTTAGTTAGTTTAAGCGATATTTTTGATAAGTTGTTTTTTTAAGTATAAAATAAATTAAGTTTTCATGAATTTAGTGGTTTAATTGAAAAGTGAGATTGATTTGCAAGATTTTATGGTAATATAGCAAAGATAAGATAGAAGGACTCTCGTGCGCTATTGTAAGTAGAGGGTTGTTACAATTTATTTGGAAAGAAAAATTTAAGAAAACATTAAAAGACCTCTATACATTACAATATATATGTTACGGGAAAAGTACGTATACCGGTAAAAGTACACATTTTCCGGTAAATGTGCACTTATGCCGGCGCCTATGGTAAATGTATATACTATGTACTTTTACCAATAGAAATAGGAATATCTGCACATATACCAAGCGATGTTGGAAAAAGTACATTTTTATATTTTATCATTTATTATTATTTACTATTAAGTGAAACTCAAACAAAACAAAAAATAAAACAACAAAATACCAACTACAAAATAATATATTTAAACTTTTGACTTCAGAAATTTATTCATAATTTAAATTTCAAAAATTTAATTTCGAAAAATTTTTAAATTCTAAATATTAATAAAATTTGAATAATCAACGATGGTACCATTATAATAAATTTTAAAATCCCCTCTCTTTCTATCGTTATGCAAGTCTACCTCCCCGCTCCCCTTTTCACTCATTACGTAATTTATAAACTGTGTACTATAATTTATTCAATTATAATTTCGCAATACCCACTTAGAAATTTTTTTAAATAAATTAAAAATTTAAAAAATAAATATTAATAATAATAGTAGTAGAGCTCTACAAGTCTTGCAGGCCATGGCTTAAAAATTATATTTTAAAATAAATATTAATGCTTTAAATTAATTTTATTAAACTAAAACCAGCATAATAATATATTAATCTTTATTGCATCCCGGATTGTTGCTGTGGCATTTCAAATTTATCAAGTTATATATTTAAAAATATTATAACATTGAAAGGTACGTTAGTTAATTTATTTATATTCACATTATCCTGTATTTGTCGATTCACTTTTACCAAGGTACTTGTTCACATGTGTACATTTACCGGTAATTGTAAGAATAACTATGTCTTTTAATTGGAAAGTAAACAAAATTTCCCCTTACTTCTAATAGGCAATTAAAACGGATATTGGGTATGAAGGGAAGTAAATCAAACAATATAATCTGCTAGCCAACGTTTCGGACTATTGATTAGTCCATTCCCAGGGCTGAAATATACAACAGAGATGAAAAAATCTATAAACGGTGGCCATAAGGGCGTAAACATACCTGACAGTTTGAGATGGTAAACGTTTGAAATTACATATATGGTGTCGGGAATTGACATGGATATACAAAAAATAATTGCGTCAACGATCGTAGTCAAAACATAAAATATTAACAATATTGTAAAAAACATGCAAACTCAATCTAAAATCACAATAGTAGTCAATAAAATATTTTACTCTAATATAAAATACGAATAATTTGGAATTTGGATGATAACATAATCAAGATAAGGAAAAGAATGTGCAAAAAGTTTCTAACTTTACAGCAGAAACAAAGAACATCCAACTTACTGGGTAATAAGGATTGGGCCGTAAACCTTACTGAGGTGGAGCTTCCAGAAGAGGTAGCTTGCACCATATTGTTGGAACCCAAATTCGCTATAACACCTGACCTTAAGAATTTTCCTATGCATTCGTTCTTAGCTGAGGTTGACTGCACGTTAGAGGCTCTGCCCAACGAAAGAAAAGAACTTCTTAGGAGTAAAATAATAAATGCCACCCAAAATGACATAAATAACAATAACAAAAAAGAGGACCTTATTGCTAAACAGGTATGAACATCCAAGAAATTTTTGAAAGAATACCCAGACATTTTGATTTTGAAAGCAGACAAGGGTAATTCTACTGTGGTCATGGACAGATCTAGTTATAGGGACAGGATGAAACAACTTTTTAATGACCCTACTATATACAAAAAACTTGGGAGTAATCTTACCATTACTATACAAGGTAGATTTAATAGAGCCGTCAAACAATTGTATGATAACAATCATATTAGACTTGTCAATTCGTAGACGCCTCACTAAATACAACTTGCAAGCTTCGAATGCATATGGACTCTCCAAAGCACATAAAGTAGGCACCCCATTGAGACCGGTCATCAGTTGCGTTGAGTCTTCCTCATCGCCTTTGGCAGAATACATTAATGGTATCTTAAGGAATGCTTTACCATCACTTCCATTCAATGTTACTAATTCTAGAGAAGCTAGAGAAAAGATCATACACAGCTGTTTAACGAACGACTATGTCTTAGTGTCGTTCGATGTTAATACTTTGTTTACTTACATCTTCAAAAAAGCTGTTGATAGCACCATTTACCTCGATTGAATTGGAGGATTTCCTTAAACTGATAATTATGATTTTCCATAATAGCTATTTTGCATATGATGGAGATTTCTATGAGCAGCTGGTTGGATCAGTTATGGGTAATATTTGCTCCCCTGTCTTCGCTAGTTTTGTGATGAATGACCTTCTGTACAACTTTTTTGGTTCTATTTCTTTTGGTGTGTCCTTCCTCCTATTGTATGTAGATGATATTTTGACAGCGATTCCAGCTAATGAACTCAACAATTGCATCCAAATATTGAATGGTTATGATAAACTACTAACCTTTTCTTATGAACTGGAATCAGAGGGTACTTTGCCTTTTTTGGATTTGCTCGTGAGGAGAGGGAACGATGGTTCTCTTAGTACCGATATATATATATATATATATATAGGAAGCCTTCCTCTACAGAACGCCTTCTCAACTTTTATTCCTCACACCCCATTAGACAAAAATTGAGCGTGGTCAATACTTTTAAATGTAGTATAGAGAATTGCGTACTTTTGGACAAAGTGGGAAGTAAGCTACATGACCTTAAGATACAACTACTTAAGAATGGTTAGGTACCCTGGACGATTATTGGACAGCGTCTTGTTCAAGAGAGACTTGATTAAATCAACGATTGATGAGTCGGGGGTTGTTTCTAAAGATGAGCGCAAATATAGTAAAATCACATACCATCCTGCTTTATTTAAGAAACTCCAACACATCTTTAAGGAAGTCACAGAAAAAGATAACATACATCTTGCTTTTCACTGCACTTTCACTCTCAATCGGATCCTCTTCTCTAGAACTAAGAACAGAACTCCAGTTTTGAATATGGCTAATGTGGTTTATAAAATTAAGTGCACAGAATGTAGACAGGAATATGTAGGATAGACTTCCCAACACGTATCTAAAAGAGTCTACCAACATCGTTACATCATTCTTCATGGTAAGTCCAAGACGGGATTATCTGGACATGCTGTGGAAAATCATCATAATTTTAGAGATGATAAAATTGAGATCTTGGCATCCCAGAGACATTGGAGTAAACGCTTGTTTTTGGAGGCAACTAATGACAACTGTATCAACATTCAAACAGATTATAAAATCATTAACAATGGCTACTCCAATCTCTTGATAAATTACAGATAGAAGATGAATGTGTTGCAGCATTTTTGATTGTGGCAGTGGTGGGTTGACGTTGTTTGTGTTTTTTAGATTTATTGTTGATTGCTATATTTTAATTATTTCTAACTAGTGTGTTTCATGGGTATTTTTGATCTCGACTATTATACTTGCAGTTTGTGTTTGAGTTTCTAATCTTGTTGTTTTATATTTTTGTAAAAAAATAAAAAAAAATTTTGTCACGTTGGTGCGTAGCGGGATTTTTAAAGAGAAAAATAATTTTTAAGATTTGTTTTGCGATTTTATTTCATTGGGCGAGTATGTTACATATATGTCACTATCTGTTATCATGCGCTTGAGATAATATTTATACACACTTTTATTCGTATTTTGTATTAGAGTAAAATATTTTATTGACTACTATTGTGATTTTAGAATGAGTTTGCATGTTTCTTACAATATTGTTAATATTTTATGTTTTAACTACGATCGTTGACGCAATTATTTTTTGTATATCCATGTCAATTCCCGACACCATATATGTAATTTCAAACGTTTACCATCTCAAACTGTCAGGTATGTTTACGCCCTTATGACCACCGTTTATAGATTTTTTCACCTCTGTTGTATATTTCAGCCCTGAGGATGGACTAATAAATAGTCCGAAACGTTGCTAGCAGATAATATTGTTTGATTTACTTTCCTTCATACCCAATATCCGTTTTAATTGCCTTATGTTTTTTAAATTATTCAACGCACTTCCACCAACTTCTGTGGAATATGTACACATTTACCGGTAAATGTATACATTTTCCAGCTACGTACTTTTTCCGTACGTATGAATAGTGAACTGCTATTATATAATTGGATTAACATTCATAAGTAGAGGGTGGTATAGGCATATCGCAACTATCAGTCAGTATTTTTGTTTACGTGCGGAGAAGTTACTCTAGTTTTCCAGGTTTAGTGTTTAACCCAATAATTTAATTAATGAATATTCGAGCAAGTACTTGGATTAGAGAGATTGATAATTATTTATAAAAGTTTGTATGGTATGCAAAACTATTTTAAGAACTTAAATATTTTGTAAAACTAAAGCTGATCACGGGGTAAATATTTTCATCATTATATTTTGTCTCTCTAGTTGTATAATATTTTGTTTTAGATTTTACATTTAGGATTCAAATTCATGATTCAATATCAAGTTTATTTTTAAGTAGTAATTTTTTCCGCATTAACAGTTTTCATTGGTATTTTGAATTTGAATAAATTGTAATTTTAATTTCATATAAGTATAGAATTTTACTCATATTTTGTCCAGAATCGAGATATCCAAAATAGATCACCAAAATAGATCACCAAAATAGAAGATTTTGGTGTTTTTCTATGCAAGTTAAATTTATTAACAAAAAGTTACTTTTGAATTCTCATAAGACGTATTTATCTTGGAAAGTTAAGAAGTACTAGTAGTCAAGCATTTATACGACTATATAAAAGTCTACTTTTGGGGAAGATAAATCTTTTCTAATAATGGCAGTGTAGTCCTTGTCAAGAAAAATTAACATTGCGTTACAAGTCGACGGTATCAAAATGTAAAGGCGTAAAATGTAGATTTTTTGGCAAAAATGAGTTATATGTTGTAGTGGTATTCTCTTTATGGTAACGATAACCCTTTACTATTTTAAAAGTTACCTTGGCTTGCGCTATAGTCGGAGAGCAAAAGCTCTTCTCAAAAGTGGA
This sequence comes from Cantharis rustica, assembly GCA_911387805.1. Lineage (NCBI taxonomy): Eukaryota > Metazoa > Arthropoda > Insecta > Coleoptera > Cantharidae > Cantharis > Cantharis rustica. The sequence continues at coordinate 35,577,005 of OU426879.1, forward strand.
TTCCCGTGACAAACCTCTTTTGTCGGTAAAAGAAAAATGTTCTTTCTAAGGCTAATTGAGTAAATTTGTAAACTTAGATGATCGTTTATGGTTAAAAGTACTCGCACTAGCATCTAATTTTATTAATTTTATTAGTCTAATTGAGTTAATAATTTGTACAAAATAAATCAAATCAATGTTCAGGAAAATTAAATAAATTTACTTAAAATTTTAATAATTGTTTTAATCTAACTGTTGATATGCCACTGGCTCAGTAAGATGTGGTCGTTCTCGTTGAAACCGACAGTTTGCGCATTTGCTGTTTGCATATGCTCTGGCTCATCTTCTTCTCTTTGCCACTGTTGGAATATTAATTTGACCTCCGAATAATTTCCAATAACGCTCGCTGCAATCTTCACAAACTTCTACGTGTGTTATGATAATTCAGTTATAATATCTATCGTGATTTAGATAAGTTATATGACTTTTTAAACTTTGGCTTTTTATTTCCAAGATAGCTTTCCAAAAAGATTTTCAATTTCCAAAATTTTCTTGAATAATTAAAATTTAATTTCAGGAATAAATCTCCGCTGCAAAAGATGCTTCTTTTCGAAAATTAACAAAGGATCTCCGCTTTAAACACAAATTCACCTTCCATTAAGTGAAAACCTATACTCGCAAAACTAATGTTCGGTGACCAAGCTATATCTGCAAGTCAACCGGCTTCGACGACTCGTCCGTCTCGAATCTTCCGAAATTCCCTGTTTCAAACTTGACAATACCAAATTTTTAGACGTAATTTAAATTTTTGTTGAAAAAATTTTACAGTTGACTTCGGAGTTTTGCGCCTTAGTCAACTTACTTAGCGCTTGGCTGTAATAAAGCATTTTCTTTCTTCGAAATACCTAGGATCCTGCAAATCACGGAAATTATCCCAATGGACCCCAACCCAGCCCGATCAAGCTTAGCGCTTCAAATGAGGAATCACACCTCAATAAATTTCAATGCCCGCCGCCCACATCAGTTGAAGAAGATATACGGTTTCCCCGTGGCACCTTCATATTGCCAAAAAGTTCATCGTTCATCGTTCATCGTTAAGCATTTTCTACCTCGGCATGTAATATACTATATACAGGGTGTCCCCGTGACCGTAGAGAACCTTTGTGATAAAGAACACTTTTCTAAGACAAATTTTTAAATAAAATTTTTGTTCAATTCTAAACTCGCGGGGGTACCTCTTGTTACTTACTCTTTAAGAAACTTATTGCCGGCGTTGCTCAGTCGTTGATAAAAAATTAACAAAGAGAATTTCGGGGGGGTTGTAAATTGCTTATTGTTTTAGGAATTCCTCAAGAAAAAAAACACAATAAAATCCAAGTTTATAATAGGTAAATTAAAATTCATTATATAAAAAATTAAAGTCTTTGGCTCAATAACCTAATAATATTACACACACAAAAAAATATCCCTAAATCTAACAAATTGCTTACCAGCTAGTTATTTACACAAAAAACATAAATGGTAGTAAACATCTATTGCAGCCGTTGACCCAAGTAGAACTACCACAATAATGCAGGTTGCACTATGATTGACACTCGTACATTTATGAATGACACCAAGATAATATTTAGTTTTTTGTAGTCACCCCGGATCGGACCTCCGTGAAGTTGGCCTCCCATCTGAAACATTTTGATATAAAAAAATATGGAATCGTTAGGTCATTGTTAGGTCTCGAAAGGTCACCCGGTTTTATCGTTAGGTCACTTTTAGTTTTATCAAAAAAAATTATTCAAGTTTTGAAAAATTTTCTTGGTAAGTTAGCCTCCCCATTAAACGATTTCGACGAAATAAAAATGGAAACCGGTAGGAAATGCACTGCTAAGGTTTGGTCACGTATTTTTATCGTTAGGTCACCTTTCATTTCTTTGCAATTAATTAATTTCAATTTTATGTCTCTATTGCGCATGCGCTAAACAAAAATATAGTTGTGATGAAATTTTTCTTACAAAAGTAAGAAAAGTATAACATTTTGATATAAAAAAATATGGAATCGTTAGGTTGTCGTTAGGTCTCGAAAGGTCATTTGGTTTTATCGTTAGGTCATTTTTAGTTTTATCCAAAAAAATTATTCAAGTTTTGAAAAATTTTCTTGGTAAGTTAGCCTCCCCATTAAACGATTTCGATGAAATAAAAGTGGAAACAGGTAGGAAATGCACTGCTAAGGTTTGGTCAAGTATATTTATCGTTAGGTCACCTTTCATTTCTTTGCAATTAATTAATTTCAATTTTATATTTCTATTGCGCTTGCGCTAAACAAAAATATTAGTGTGTGCAAAATTACATCTTGGGACGCGTTCTTGTCAACTCTTGACTTGGGGTGCGTTCTCGCCAACACTTTTGTACATAACGTTCGCTCTAAATGGTTAGAAAAGTTTCGTAAGCGCGAAACTCGAAAGCAGTTATAGAGCGTAATCAAAACGTTTACAGTGCGAAGATCTTCTATTTAAGTAGCGTCTATTATTGATGTACTTGACGGTGATCCACAATTGCAATATTATAATTCACTAATGTACTAGGTGTTGAAACAAAACACTTAATCCATACAGCAGCTGCACTGTACCACATATCTACAGTGTATACTTAATATGGCATCAAATCACAACGACGTATTTGCACTGATTCTAGGTAAAATAGTCTAAGGAAAAAAGGTCTACGGTAAATTGGTCTAGGTAAAATGGTCTACGGAAAAAAAGTCTACGGGTAAAAAGGTCTAGGTAAAATAGTCTAGGTAAAAAAGTCTAGGTAAAATAATCTAAGTAAAATAGTCTAAGTAAAATGGTCTATAATCTCGCGCTATTGGGCATACTATTAGATTTAGTGTATTTTTAATAATAAACTATAATTCTTAATAATATTGTTTTTTGTTTTAAACGTGAAGACATGTATTTTCCCAAGTGCGGATTTACACCGGGAGGGAGGAATAAATTCATGAATAGATTAAGTAGATTCTAGAACTAACATTTTCGTGACAGAATCGTAATTGCATCATCGTTGCATAACTATATAATATAATAGATCTTAGCAATGTTAGCGCAACTTTTTATTAAAAATTTAATTCAAGAAATATTGAATTTCGCCGTAGGCGAGCGCTCATTAATTGCATAGGGACGATTTTTGTAATTTTTGACCCCTTTCCTACGTAAGATTTTGGCACCCCCCACATCTTACGTAAAGGTTATTAAACAAAATGTTAGTCCCCTCTTTCCTTATAATAATATTATATACAAAAAATACAAAAATTTAAATTAAACTTTATGTATATAAATAAAAGTAAATAAAAATAATTAATTACGTGAAAAAGTTAACACAAAATTTTTTTTAAATATTTTAAGAAACTTACGTAAGGAATACGTCGGACTTCCCCCCCCACCCCCACGTATAAAGATCCGTAAGATTTTCGATACTCCCCCCCCCCCAAACCCTTATGTAATTAATGGACTATTTTACCTAGACTTTTTTACCTAGACCTTTTTACCCGTAGACTTTTTTCTGTAGACCTTTTTACCTAGACTAATTTACCGTAGACCTTTTTTCCTTAGACTATTTTACCGATTACGGTTTGCACTTCATTAGGAAATAATGATTTTAGTGTTGTAACTCGTTTTTTTAACATTAACATTATTTTTAATAATGTTTTCAATAAATTTGCTTTTATTTGAAGCAAATAATTATTTATTGCTAAATTTGAAGAAGTTCCTTCAGTAGGTTTATAGAAAATATCAAAAGGGTGCATATTATTATCTTTAATTATTATGAAATCGAGGCAATTGATTCTATGTTAACTTCTATTTCTTTTGTAAATTTAATACAAAATATGGGTTTTCTCATAATCCTTTTGAAGATAAAATTATTATGTTAAGATCCTGGTCCCGGCTTATGCAATTTAAAAAACCATAAAGCCCAGAAGCTTATGAATTCCTACAACTAATTCCTAATTAAAAAATATTTTTTAATTACAATTTCCTGACTAGTTACCGAGTTGGTTTTAGTATTATTATTTTCTAATAATTCCCGAACAGGATGTCCCGGTTTATGCAATTTAAAAAGACCATAAAACCCAAGAGCTTATGAATTCCTACAACTAATTCTTAATTTAAAAATATTTTTTAATTACAATTTCTTGAGTAGTTATACCGAGTTGGTTTTATTTTTATTATTTTATAATTTTTCAAATATGCACATTTACCATATGTGCAGATGTTTTCAATGTGAAAATAAAAACTCGAGATACATTTTACGAAAAACACGAGGATGTTAGAAGACCTTTAAAAGGATTACGACGGTAACAAGTAGCGAGAGAAGTTCTAAATGGAGGATGTAGTAATTGGTTAAAGCGGCAGGCCGCTAAATATGCTTCAGAAGGATCTCGATTGCCTCCAAACCTTCCTACTCTAGATGTTTTGCGTCAATGCAAAAAAGAAGCATTCGAATTAAAAGTTAGATATTGAGGTTATGTCAAACTTGCAAAGCGTAATTTCAGCTAATAAAATAGTTTGTGTTGAAAGCAAAATGCGCGAAATCACTAAAATATAACAGCTGCATGATTTTAAACAAAAAATTCCTTAAATATTCAAATCCACCGTAAAATTCTACAGAATAGAAGATCCTCACACTTTAAACGCATTGTTTGATATATATATATTATTTTTCTGTGCTTTATAGCTGCTTTCGAGTTCCGCGCTTACGAAACTTTTCTAACCATTTAGAGCGAACGTTATGTACAAAAGTGTTGGCGAGAACGCACCCCAAGTCAAGAGTTGACAAGAACGCGTCCCAAGATGTAATTTTGCACACACTAATATTTTTGTTTAGCGCAAGCGCAATAGAAATATAAAATTGAAATTAATTAATTGCAAAGAAATGAAAGGTGACCTAACGATAAAAATACGTGACCAAACCTTAGCAGTACATTTCCTACCGGTTTCCACTTTTATTTCGTCGAAATCGTTTAATGGGGAGGCTAACTTACCAAGGAAATTTTTCAAAACTTGAATAATTTTTTTTGATAAAACTAATAGTGACCTAACGATAAAATCGGGTGACCTTTCGAGACCTAACGACAACTTAACGATTCCATATTTTTTTATATCAAAATGTTATACTTTTCTTACTTTTGTAAGAAAAATTTCATCACAACTATATTTTTGTTTAGCGCATGCGCAATAGGTACATGATATTGAAATTAATTAATTGCAAAGAAATGAAAGGTGACCTAACGATAAAAATACGTGACCAAACCTTAGCAGTACATTTCCTACCGGTTTCCACTTTTATTTCGTCGAAATCGTTTAATGGGGAGGCTAACTTACCAAGGAAATTTTTCAAAACTTGAATAATTTTTTTTGATAAAACTAATAGTGACCTAACGATAAAATCGGGTGACCTTTCGAGACCTAACGATGACCTAACGATTCCATATTTTTTTATATCAAAATGTTTTAGATGGGAGGCCAACTTCACGGAGGTCCGGATCGGTATTAAATTGGATAACACAAAATTGTTTTTAGACACTTTATATGAAGATAATTTATGCCAATAATGTTCAATATTGTTTTTGCAATGCACTTTGCAATTTTTTAAGACACAAATGTTTTTAATTGTAATCACCCCGGATCGGTATTAAATTGGATAACACAAAATTATTTTCAGTCACTGATAAGTTAAGATAATTTATATCAATAATGTTTTATATTGTTTTTGCAATGCACTTTGCAATTTTTTAAGGTACAAATGTTTTTAATTGTAATCACCCCGGATCGGTATTAAATTGGATGACACAAAATTGTTTTTAATCACTTTAATATGAAGATAATTTATATCAATAATGTTTAATATTGTTTTTGCAATGCACTTTGCAATTTTTTAAGGCACAAATGTTTTTAATTGTAATCACCCGGGATCGATATTAAATTGGATAACACAAAATTATTTTTAGTCACTGTTAAGTTAAGATAATTTATTTAAATGATTTTTGTTTGCAAAAAAGACTTGTCCGAAAATCGATAAGAAAAGATAAAAAGGTAAAGTTGTTTTGAACGGTAGTGATTTTTGAAAAAAAAGCCCCGGCTCCTCTCGATCATTCCTTATATAACAATTTTCTCCTTCCATCAAATGTTACCCAGGGCCGTGAGAAAAGAAAATTGTAAGAATCTCAAAAAAATAAATCTATTAACACAAGAGTAAATGGTATTTAAGCAAAATACTAGAAAATTATTATTGACTTCGAGATTATTAGGAACGGAAATTCACACGATCTGTAAGCTAAACAAAAATATTGGAACGAAATTTACGAGATATTTTTATAAACATAGAAGGTACCTTAAGCTAATTGATCACAAAATAAGTTACAAAATAATATTTTCCCACGGACCACTAGAAAATCGCGTTATAACAAAGAATTTGATTTTGAAAAATTTTTATTAATTATTGAGAATCTTTTTCGTGCAAAAGGATGTACGAGGTTGATACAACAACGTAACACTCCCCGCAAAGCACCAATAAAAAAATAAAAAGAAATTTGCACATGAAAAAATAAGAAATGAGAAGACATATAAACTACACGAAGATGTCCGGGTACAATACAATAAAATTAGGTTTTATTTGAGAATAAGTAAAAGAATTCACGGGTATGCGAGCCATCAAAAAAATAAAAATTCTACGAGGAACAAGAATTTTCCGGCTTACCAAGTGAAATAGAGAGAACTAAGTTCTTTATCACAAAGAAAATTTTTACACAGAAAACTTGAGCTAAAAAATACGATAGAAAAAATTTAAAATTGAATTATAACCAAATAGTTGAACCAAACTCGAAAAGTAGTTGATTGGTTCACTTTTGGCTATCATAAGTTGGGCACCACCTAATTTTTATCCTAATGATTTTGAGCAAAAAATTGGAAAACCCTTAAATCATAAACTAAGTAGAACACAATAATCCGAAATTGAATGAAGGACGACACATTGGTTTTCACGGAGGGAATGTATATTAGATGACGGCCACTATTCTGAATTTAAATATATTCAATAGGCTTACACGGAGTAATAAAGTATATGTTAATCTACACAGTAGTTTTTACCAACTCATCAGGATAAAAAAATGCTTTTCGAGAACTAAGAAATCATTGATCCGCGTCACAATGCCTTCTGGAAAAGTACAGGAATACACATCAAATCATTACGAATGAGTTAGAATTCAAAAAGTAGATTTTTGAAGAAAGAATCATATTTACAATTTAAAATTAACTTAAAAATAAGTTTTATTCCTAATCTCAATTGAAATTCACAATAAACATTCGACAGGGCTCCGTTTAATCGATCAAATTTATCAATACAGTAGAAGACAATGCAGATATTATAATGGACAACAAGATTGAAGAGGAATAAATAAAAAATCAAATATACATAAGGTATTTCAGCGTATACTTTCTGAAAAACACGAAGAAAGACGATGATCAATTCAAATTATACTAATCACACCTTGTAATATAAAAAATAAAATGATTTCGTGGAATTTTAATTACTTAAAACTATGTGTTAACTTATATAGCTATAAGGAAATATACTAATTCATTATTCTGAGTTTGTCACATTTCGAATTGTGTGTCCAGAAGACAAGACTGTCACTCTTAAAATCAGATAAAAGATATTAATTCCCTGATAATAATAAAAATTATTCAGGTAATTTTAACAGAAATTTGGTTTTTTTTTTAATAGATACCTAACGAGAGAAAATTAAAATTGTAACGGGCGTTCACCCTCAAATTTTAAAGTTGGACCCATTCAAGTTCATCGAACTATGTTTACCAAAGATATTGTAAAAATAAAAAAACTTAAATTATGCGTTTTTTTTCACAGACAAGTGAAAAAATAATATTTACTGAATAGGGCATTACTCGAATTTTTAAAGTTGACCTACTTATATGGCTTACTGATCTAGAAACGGCATTTCGGTAGTCATAAATTAGACTTAACTGTAAATATACTATAAACCCTTAACAAAAGATATAGTGAAAATAGTTTCAGACAGGGCGGTATCGAGGAATATTTTATTCTAAATATGAGCCTTGATTATTGATTTATAAAAAAAATTTTCAGCATTAGATCGAAAATGTTAATTAAACAGGAGATCAATGAAGAAGAAGATAATTTGTAAGAATTGGAGGAATTGTGAACAAAAAATTAAAATAGTGGGATTATAATTAATTGATAGACGCAGTTTAAGGCCATACCCGGGGCCGTGAGAAAAGAAAATGTTAGATACGGGATAAAAAAAAGATATCAAGTTACCTGAGGTTAGTTCACAAAACTTTGTAACTGACTTCATTAAACTTTTACTTTGCAAACCGTCGACTGTCTACAAAGGAAAAATTCAACATTTAGCCATCAACTCGGAAAAGCATAAGAAACTCGAAGTAATTTGATTTAAGTCAAAAAAAATACAGTTAAAAATTTGAATAGAAACGGAAAACAGAAAGAAAAAATAAGTTTAAATTTCAATTTCATCATTCTCAGGGTCGCTATTATCACCTTTATATAATTTTAGATCCTTCACGTGCCACCGTCCTATATTTTGATTGTTTGAATTTATTAATTCGTAAGTTAATTGCCCAATTTTCTTGATTACTGTACATAAGATGTATTTAGGTGCTAGTTTTGCAGCGAAATTTCGGGTTTTATCTGAAAGTACCATATTGCGTTTCCACACTTTCTGATTTACTTCAAAAGTTAAGGGACGTTTGCGTAAGTCGTAACGTTTTTTACTGTTATCGTAAGAAGTTTTAAGATTACGACGAACTCTGTTATATAAATCTGGAATGGCCTGGTGGTCTTCATCAGTTAATATTTTTTGTTCAATATTAATAACGTCATTATCATTCGGGGCGGTACCAAAAAAATCTCCGGAAATAGGGATAAAACGTTTAAAGACGAGATAGGATGGGGTGAACTTAGTCACATCATGTTTCGCAGTTCGAATGGCCTGTGCGATTTTATGGATATTTTCGTCCCAACGATTGTGCTCTGATTTTATATATGATGATATAGCTGTTACCAATACACGATTAACTCGTTCAGTCGGATTAACTTGAGGATGATATTTGGCATTAAACCAAATTTTCTGTACACCATATGAATCAGTAAGTGCTTTGAATTCTTTAGATATAAATTGCACACCGTTGTCACATAATATTATTTGCGGAATTCCAAAAATTAGAAAAACTTGATTTTCTATAAATTTTACCACGCCAGCTGCCGTGGCCTTCGCCATGGGGTGTACTAAAACAAATTTGGAAAACCAATCCGTGACGACCAATAAATGTTGATTTCCTCGTTTTGATCGAGGTAATGGCCCTAAAAGATCAACGGACAGAAGTTGAAAAGGGAACGAAATGTTTTTATATTGACCCATGAGACCTGGTCGAGCTAAGTTTGTACTCTTCTGCGCTCCGCAAATAAGACAATTATCAACATAATTTTTAATGTCGCGATACATTTTAGGCCAATAATATAATTCACTTATACGAGACATTGTTTTTGCAATTCCAAAATGTGCGGAGGTTGGTTCATCATGACACCGTTTTAAAATTTCTACTCGATTTGCAGTGGGAACGACCAATTTCCAATCTGGAATATTCGATTTTACTGGAAGAGAGTTAGAGATATATTTGTACAAACGATCATCTTGTATTTTAAAGTAGGGATAATTGTCGGGTTCTCTTCGAACGTGGTCAACCATTTGGCTATACCATTCATCTGGGATTAAATTTTCGATATGAAGAGAAGCGACATCCCGAGATAAGATATCAGGGACGATATTTAATTTGCCCGGACGATGACGAACTTGGAAGGTATGTTGAGCAAGTGAAAGAGCCCAACGAGATAAACGCCCACTAGGGTTCTGAATTCGATGCAAAAATTGCAATGCGGCACAGTCGGTAATAACAACAAATTCAGTCCCCTCTATATAACCTCGAAATTTATTTATCGCAAACATGACCGCTATTAATTCACGCTCTGTGGCCGAATATTTTTGCTCTGCGGAAGTTAAAGCGCGACTAGCATAGGCAACGGGATGCTCTAATCCACCTTGATCTTGAAAAAGAATTGCTCCAACTCCTACCAAACTAGCATCGGTCTGAATATAAAATTGTTTACTAAAATCGGGACTTATTAATATAGGAGCGCAAGTAATAAGTTTTTTAATTTCACAAAAGGCCAGTTCGGCTTCGGGACTCCATTGAATGATTTGACCTTTTTTCTTATTCTTAATTAATGCCGTAATCGGTGACGATACAGAAGACAAATTAGGAAGAAAGATACGATAGTAACTAATGAGTCCGATTAACCGTTTTACTTCAGTGGTAGTTCGCGGAGTTTTAAATTTATTAATGGCCGATACTTTCTCTGGGTCAGGACGTAGACCGAATTCGTCCACAATAAATCCTAAAAATGTAAGAGACTTACAACAAAATTCGCATTTATCGAAATTGACCTTGAAACCTGCTGCACCTAAGCGTTCATAAATTGTAGTTAGAGTGGCAATATGTTCCTCAAAAGTAGAAGAGGCAATGATAATGTCGTCAAGGTACACGAATGCTTCCTCCTTGTGTAAAACGGAACCTAACGTGCGTTCCATAGCGCGTTGTAAACATTGAGGTGAATTTGACAAACCAAATGGCATTCTCTTAAATTCAAAAAGCCCTCTCCCCGGAACGCAAAAAGCTGTCTTAGGTCGAGATGACGGTTCTAAAGGGATTTGCCAAAACGCTTTTCGTAAGTCGATAGATGAGAGAAACTTGGCATTGCGTAATCGATTTAAGATACTGTCAGTACGCGGAATGGGGTAACTGTCCTTAATCGTGAGGGCGTTCAACCGTCTTCCGTCAAAACAAGTACGTACTTCACCGTTTTTCTTTTTAATTAAGAGCAGAGGGCTACACCACGAAGAAAATGATTCCTGAATAACGTCATCTTTAAGCATTTGATCAATTTCGGCATGCATTTTTGATTGCATACAGGGACTCAGAGGATATTGCTTTTGTTTAAAAGGTAGCGCGGTTCCTGTATCGATAAAATGTGAAACAGTCTTAACGTAACCTAGTTCTCCGGTAGCCAAAGATTTAAATTTCCCCATTATGATATTTAATTCCTCTTGTTGAGCAGGATTTAAGTTAGTTGATTTTGCAACATTTTCAAGGAAAGAAATCTCGTTTTGAACTTGAGATTCGAAAGTAAAATTATCAAAATGTAATGATAATTGAAATATTTTACAAAAGTCTGCACCAAGTAGAAAACCATAAGATAATTGGGGTACTATAAGAAAATTTACTACTTTTTCTAACCCGTGTAATCGAATCCGTAATGGTAATGTACCCGACACTTTACTTGTACCACCGTTGGCAACTTTGATTTCATTAATCGAAGATGGTTGAATTTTAGTCACTGTTTGTTTACTTAATAAATTAAAACCGTTTTTGCCAATTAGCGAAGACATTGCGCCAGTGTCCAATAACGCGGTTACTTTAATATTTCCGATATTTAGTTCTAGATGAGGTCTATTATCACAAGGTTTTTTTACCATGACCGGTGATACGTCACTTAAAGGTTCATGAAAAATCCGCACTTGATTCAGCCATTTTTTCCAGTCTTTAGAATCGTGAAATTGTCTAAGTATTTTTCTTTCGCGGCACTTTGAAGATATTAATTTTGAAGCGGCAGTATCTCTTCGGTAGGACGATTTTGTAGGGTCAAGTTGCTGACGTCCGGGATTGAAGCAACTTGCATTTCGTTTCCCACACGATTATTCCGCACAAAATTTGTTGAACACATTGGACAGTTTGTTTTAGTCACATTTTGGAGGCCACACCCGAAACAAAATTTTCTTTTATATTTTGTACAATTGTTGTAACTGTGTCCTAGATTTTGGCAATTCCAACATTTGTAATTATTACTTGGAACGTGGATTAATTCATTAGACACTTTTTCTTGAACGTTGGAAACATTTTGGTGTTGTACGGTAGAAATATTTTTAGCCGGTCTCTGCTGACGAAATGAGACAAAATTCGAGTTATTATTCTTAAATGCTGGGGTTGGTTTATTATTGGCCGACACATTATGATTAATGAAGGTACGTTGTTGAGGTACAAAAGGGGTTTTATACCGTTCATGTAATTGCTGCAACTCTTGTACTTTTTTACATCGCTCTCTTAATAGAGTCAAATTAGGGTAATCATCTAATGCTATATGTGAAGCAAAGAATGGATTCAAATTTCTTAGAATTTGATTAATTATGTCTCTTTCCGAAACATTCACATCGATACGTCGATACATGAACTCTATATCCATAATAAAAGAAGAGATATCTTCATTTACACCTTGCTTTCGATTTCGCAATTGTTGCGTCATTTGATATTCAAAATCGCTTGGTAAAAATTCTTTTTTTAATTTTAAAACTAATTCATCCCAAGTAAAAATTGTTTTCTTAATGGCTCTAAGCCATTTAGATGCTTCGTTCGAAAAGAGATCGTGAGCTGAGGTAAACAATTCTTCGGAAGTGACACCACGGGATTCTCGCAAGTCGTCCACTTTATCTAAAAAATCCAAAATATTTTGCGGATCGTTATGTCCACCAAAGTTTATATTCCATTTGTAAATCGCTGGAAGTTTTTTAGCAGCTCCTTGGTATATAATTGGATCGTTATTATTTAAGTTAATATTATTTTGAACTTTTACATCTACTTGTTTAACAGGAATTTCATCTAATGCACCTATCATTACTGCTAACTCCGCTTCTAACATGGTGATGAGAAACAACAAATCTTCTTGGTTTGTATATTGACGTAATAAACTCAAACGATTTTCAACATGTTTGATTTGTGAAGATACTTCTGTTCGTTTATTATCGGAAATTTCATTGAGGTTGTCTTCAATTAATTGTGCAATTCCATGTAATGATACATTTAATTGTTCTTCACTTGTTTTCCAATCTATATTTGTTAAAGATTGTTCAATAGAGGCATCTTTTAATACTTTTCGAAGTTGCGCTACTTTTTGTAATTTTGAACTTTTTGGAATTTGGCCTCTACTTGTGAGTTCAAAAACCAGCTGTTCTTCAGTTAAATAGATAATTTCCATATTCCCAAATTGTCAAAAACCGAAACAAAATTTAATTATATTTTTAACACAATTATTATAGATTAATTCGCACTATCAATGTTTAAATTTATTGTTTAGTTTGTCTTTTATTAATTCACAAAAATATTTTACACGACGTTACGTTACGTAGTAAATGTTTAATAAACGAAAATATATGAATTATTTACCGAAATTGATTTAAATAACGCATTACTTTGAACTTGGATCAACTTACAAAAATTAATAAAGAGAGACATTTAAAAAAAAAACCTAAATAAATTAACTCTAAATATACGAACTGTCTTAAGTTATTCCTAAAACACATCAAGCTTTTACAAATTCTTGCCCCACGTTGGGCGCCAATTGTTACTTACTCTTTAAGAAACTTATTGCCGGCGTTGCTCAGTCGTTGATAAAAAATTAACAAAGAGAATTTCGGGGGGGTTGTAAATTGCTTATTGTTTTAGGAATTCCTCAAGAAAAAAAACACAATAAAATCCAAGTTTATAATAGGTAAATTAAAATTCATTATATAAAAAATTAAAGTCTTTGGCTCAATAACCTAATAATATTACACACACAAAAAAATATCCCTAAATCTAACAAATTGCTTACCAGCTAGTTATTTACACAAAAAACATAAATGGTAGTAAACATCTATTGCAGCCGTTGACCCAAGTAGAACTACCACAATAATGCAGGTTGCACTATGATTGACACTCGTACATTTATGAATGACACCAAGATAATATTTAGTTTTTTGTAGTCACCCCGGATCGGTATTAAATTGGATAACACAAAATTGTTTTTAGACACTTTATATGAAGATAATTTATGCCAATAATGTTCAATATTGTTTTTGCAATGCACTTTGCAATTTTTTAAGACACAAATGTTTTTAATTGTAATCACCCCGGATCGGTATTAAATTGGATAACACAAAATTATTTTCAGTCACTGATAAGTTAAGATAATTTATATCAATAATGTTTTATATTGTTTTTGCAATGCACTTTGCAATTTTTTAAGGTACAAATGTTTTTAATTGTAATCACCCCGGATCGGTATTAAATTGGATGACACAAAATTGTTTTTAATCACTTTAATATGAAGATAATTTATATCAATAATGTTTAATATTGTTTTTGCAATGCACTTTGCAATTTTTTAAGGCACAAATGTTTTTAATTGTAATCACCCGGGATCGATATTAAATTGGATAACACAAAATTATTTTTAGTCACTGTTAAGTTAAGATAATTTATTTAAATGATTTTTGTTTGCAAAAAAGACTTGTCCGAAAATCGATAAGAAAAGATAAAAAGGTAAAGTTGTTTTGAACGGTAGTGATTTTTGAAAAAAAAGCCCCGGCTCCTCTCGATCATTCCTTATATAACAATTTTCTCCTTCCATCAAATGTTACCCAGGGCCGTGAGAAAAGAAAATTGTAAGAATCTCAAAAAAATAAATCTATTAACACAAGAGTAAATGGTATTTAAGCAAAATACTAGAAAATTATTATTGACTTCGAGATTATTAGGAACGGAAATTCACACGATCTGTAAGCTAAACAAAAATATTGGAACGAAATTTACGAGATATTTTTATAAACATAGAAGGTACCTTAAGCTAATTGATCACAAAATAAGTTACAAAATAATATTTTCTCACGGACCACTAGAAAATCGCGTTATAACAAAGAATTTGATTTTGAAAAATTTTTATTAATTATTGAGAATCTTTTTCGTGCAAAAGGATGTACGAGGTTGATACAACAACGTAACACTCTCTTTAAAGCAATATTTTGAATTTCTGATTTCAAACAGCTATAGATCCGATATTCGATCCGATTTTTTAGACTTAATAGATTAAACCTTTTTTAAAGATCATTCGCTTATCTACAAATTAGTTTATATCCCCTTATTGTCTAGAATAAACCGTTTTTGAGTTATAAATTAAACTAAAGAAAAAAATGTTAAAAAAATTTTGATTTTATTTTTTTTTTTTCACTTTTTTTGTGACGACTAGACGACTAGACGATTAGACGATAAGGGGATATAAACTAATTTGTAGATAAGCAAAATATAGCAACCGATAGAGATTCCAAAGCTGGTTTGATTTATTGTGTAATGGTTACTTTTTTGTTTCCTAAATTAAAACCACAACTCCAGCTAGGATGACTCTATAGATAATCTACGGTGTGGTTTGATTATTTCCACTAATATGAACAAACAAAGACATACCATACAAAAATATATTTATTTTATAAATTAAAAAAAAATGAACACAAACTAACATATAATATTAAAAAATAATGTCTTAACAATCTAGACCCGATGAATTTTAAAAAAGGTTTTGGGTACACGTAATAATGTTCACGCACTGGTCCAATGCACTTCACTTGGTATACCTAATTTTGTTTTTTCTTCTTATCGTGTAGGTACACACTATCCACTAGACAAAAATTAGTTTATAAGTCGAGTCCACGACTCCAACTATGCCCTTCGAAATTGGAAACACTCGCACAACCTTTTTATGGTTTGTCAAGATTGATTCATTTTTTGAATGAAGTAATATATTAACTTGCTTTGATTGTATCAAATGAATAACAATGAATAACAACGAACTTTATTAAAATATGTGGTTTCTTTTGAAAACCACCCGTCATCAACCTACAACGAGGCGCTTCTTTGCCTTGCAAAGAAGGAAGTGTTCCTTCCCCCCAAACTTACAATCAAAAAAAAAAAGTACATCAGGTTCGCAAAATGATTCACACCATTCCTAAAATTAACTAAAACTAATAATTTAATATAAATGTCATTGAGGCGGTTGTTTTTCTAACATTTCTTTTAAAGTGTGAAAACTAACCTTCCGATGTAACCTAATATTTTCTTAAAATTACTTTCTCGCGATTTTAGAAGTATACAATTTAACTAATATAACAGCTAGCGTAAAATTCCCGAAAAAACTAATTTATTCCATTGCAATTGTAAAATAAAAACTGTCAATAATTTAATTTGTAATTGGGATTTCTTATAAATATTTTCTTTAACATCTGCTATAGAAAAAAATTAAATTCTATACACGATGATAAAATTTTAACAATATAAACAATAACTGTGTGAAAAAAAAATTATATTCAATAGTATTTTAGTAATTGAGAAAATAAGAACACTACTTTTCTTTATATTGCCCTTCTGTAAAGTTAAGAAAAATGAGATGCGCCTTTACGTTTTGATGCCGTCGAAATATCGAATGTTAGTATCGACATACGACATATTTTTATTATTTAGTAATTTTTGCTGAAATTTTGATTTTTTTTTCAACGAGAAAGTTGTCATTAGGGCATTAAAATATGGAAACTAAAGTTAGTAGTAATATCTATTACTCAATTCTTTTATACAACGAATTTTGTAACTGGCAATAAGTCGCTTGAAATTTAATTTTTGATTTCCGCAAAAATATTATTGTATTTCTTTATATTTTAATTTGTTTTTTGTTAAATTTAAGTTTAACTAAAATTATATTACATTGACTGCATACCTTAATTCAACTAATATTAACGTAACTTTGACTTGAAAGTAGGAAAGTAATACAAATCAGCAAAAATTCACCATATAAAGTGCACTGAAATATAAAACTATTGCTGAAATTTACTTGTGTTTACAAGTTGCTTTTGTACAATTTTTATTTATTGTAGAAGTTAAGTACTTCACAAACATGCTCATAAAAGCCGTAGGAAATTATAGATACGAAACTCGAAAAAGCAATAGAAAAATTACGAGGATATAAAATTATTAAGTTTATTTTAAATTCAATGTTATATTTACACAATTTTGAATTTATACAGCAATAACCTATCTTATTAAATTGTTTTAAGTAAATTCGATAAACTTATTTTATAAAATTGGAAACACTTTAAAACAATAATTAAATTTTAATATTTGGTAACCACGATGGCGACGACAGCGACGGCGACGTCGGTTGTTCACAATGGTATAATATTATGTAAATTTAGTTGAAACGACAATTATACAATAATAACTTTAATTGCAAAAATAATTTACATTTTAAATGAAGTACCTAATTTAATTATTGTTTACGTTAAATTGTAATTATTAACATTCAATTATTGTTACGCATTGACGATTTAAAATAATTAGAAGTGTTTAGAAAACATTAATAATTTTCAAGATTTTATTATACTATGAATATATCGGCCAGTATACCGAATGTATTGTATGCTACAATGACCTATACTATTATGCTCTGTAGACCATACTATATATATACTATATGGAAATATAGTAGAGTAGGGACCTAATCAATAGATTCGTGCTTATTAATGAAACTCAATATTAACCATATCAGATTTTTAGAATTATCAAAAAACGTATACTAAATACTCTTCAGAACTAAAATGACGCACGTTTTCATAAATAAAATACACTGTGAGTAAGTAGGTAGCCTACCGCATTTATCTATTATTATATGTTTATAGCATTATATTTTCAATTATATTATAATATACAATTTATCACCAGTTATTGCTTCTTTTTAGTTGTGGAAACTAGTTGGGTTTTAGATATAAAAAGTATTTACTACAGTTATTGATGATTCTAAAACACTTATAAAATAGTAATATAATATTGACTTAATCTAATTCTAATACCAATTAATATCAATGTTTTTTTTATAAAATACAGACTTAAGAAACCTTAAATAATATAATATTATTCTAAAAATATTATGTTTAAATTATCACAAATAAAATACACAGTTAAGTATATTATCGCAAACATTTTCACCATACTATGACATCATCAAGAGATAAACTGGAGAGAAAAAAAGAGAAAAAAATCAAAACAATGGAAATCAATAAATTAACATATTTCTTCATTAATACTTTTTACAGTAAATCTTCTCAAAAAATCTTTTTTTCAAAAACATTCACTCTTACCTTCTCCCATTATCATGCAATTTGGACAATATAAAAACAGATATACTTATTACTATATTTGTAGTAAAAGAGTAAAATATGTAGATCACCTAGAAGTAATTTAAATTAAAATACTTTTAACCGTCCGGTCAATAACCAAACTTTCACCTTTCGTTCAATAACCGGTTACCCGGGTATCCACCTACTGCGTGCCACATGGCTAAGCGTTTAGACGGCGGGTTTCATGGAATGTGAAATAACAATAGCAACCCCAAAACACAGTCATCTGGTGCTAAGGTACCTCCCTATTGCACAGTCACGTGAGTGGTAGATGCCACGTAGTAGTGGTAGTGGTAGAGTGGAAGAAGAACGATCGTCAGACGTAACATCGTGTTGGAACCGTGCAGATTCTATAGAAATTTTTTTTAAGCGCTGTGAAAAGAAAAAAATAATATCGTACAAATTTATTGTGAAAGTGAAAATAAAAATACAAAATTATTAATATTATAAACAATCGCATTGAGTATAAATACGATGGATAGTTCATCAAGTTTTCGACGGTAAGGCGTGATTTCCTTCTTTTATTTTCGAGTAAATCATTTTATATTTTAAATATTTAAAAAAATAGTAGGTACCTAAATAATAAACTAAAAACTTTTTCCAATAGAAATACGCGTTCCCAGAGCAGAGAACATTTATATGATAAAATATTCGAAGCAGAAGAATCTGATAATGATCACGTATCGAACTAAATTTACGCAGTATATTCCATCAAAGCCAGCCAAGTATGGAATCAAAGTATAGTGAATATGTGATGCTGAAAATTCGTATCCACTCACCGGACAGATTCACACTGGAAAATTTAGTGTCGGTCGTGAGAAAAACGTTGCCGAGAGAGTTGTTAAAGACTTGGTGGCTCCGTACAAATATCCGGTAGAAACATAACTATGAATAATTACTTCACTACGCTGCCATCGGCAAAATTTTTACTAACCTGAGATTTAACAATTGTTGGCACTTTAAAGAAAAATAAGGCGTACATTCCACCAGCGATGACTGCATTGAAAACACGAAAAGAATTATCTACTGTGTTTGGCTATCATGAAAAAGTAACCATGTGTAGTTATGTGCCAAAAAAAAAGAAGGCAGTGATTATGCTATCATCAATGCATCAGGAAGCAAAGATTGGTGATGGTCCAAAAAAAAACCCGAAATTATTGAATTTTATAACTGGTCAAAAGCTGGAGTGGACACTATGGATAAAATGCTTGGGAGATATACTACTAAAAGATCAACTCGAAGGTGGCCTCTAGCATTTTTCTACAATATTCTCGATGTTGCCTGCCTTGGAACATATATATTCTTTATTATGAGAATAATAATATGCTTTTGAATAAATCTTATGAACGACGATTATTTTATCGGTAACTGGGCAGAGAGCAGTGTACTCCATTCGTCGAAAATCGTTCGCATAATATACAAATCATGAGGCATTTCACAACAAAAGTGGCGATTAAAAGCTTTTTTGGGCGAGCTATAAATCCATTTGCACAACCAATAGCATCTACATCTTCAAAACCACAGATACAGTTCGATTCCAAAGCGAATTTAAAGAACGTCGCAAAACACGAAAATCATGTTTGGTATGCGAGTTCCCTATTTGTGATAAACATTGTATTTCAACCACGACATGCCAGGAGTGTACGAAATAAATTAAATCTATTTGTTTTTTGTTTTTATACGGTATTGTGTTATTTTATAAATAAAAGAGAAAATAACTAAAATGAAAAATAAAGCGGATTAATGTTTTTTACCTACTATCTTTACTATTATTTATAATGAAAATTGTTTAAATAAAGAAAATTACAAACAATATTAATGATTATTATTTATTCAAAAGTCAAGATACATAAATACTTTGATAAATGGTTTTTTCAGTGTGTATAAACCCGGCTTTCATACATAATAACTTAGTGGTTACCCGGGTAACCGGTCGTTGAACGGAGGGGGTATCAAGTTTGATGGTTAATAACTGTTATTGAATGATTGATTACAAAAATTTTTTACGAAAACTTGGTGTCAAACTACTTCAACTTTGGGGATCCGGGCGGTCATAACATATTTTTAAGGAGAAGTTAATAAATTCTACCTTGGAAACTAAAATGGATAGCCGGGTACCCGGTTATTGACCGGACCGTTAAAAAGCCGTTATAAATTAATATAATATTTATTAACCCTTTCAGACCCAGGGTACATCTTTTATTAAATCATTTTATTAAATTATTTTGAAGTGAGTGACAAACTTAAATGCTATATAGCAATCATTTTTCAATCAAAGAACTACGAGGAATTCAATAATTCTTTTTTTCAAAAATAATTGCTATCTAGCATATAAGTTTGTCACAAACTTTAAAATAATAATTTAATAAAACGCGAGTGCGCTATAGTGTACCCCGGGTCTGAAAGTGTTAACTTAAATTACAACAAAATTAGAAAATAACTTAAAAAAGTTTATAATTTTTTAAGTATCTCTGTGATATTTAGTAGCATGTGATGTTAAAATAATCAAACTTAACAAAATGTTAAAATAATAAAAAATTTTTAACTGTTAAGTAAATAATACATACTACAAAGAAACATAATATTTAACGAAACCAAAATGACAATAATTCACATTTAACAGGGTTGAACTTAGAATATTTGAATTTAAGTTTGATTATTACAACAAAATTATTAGAATTGTTTATTATTTTTATTTAAATATATTAATAGTACCTGAAAACTATTAATTATTTTTATGGCCTGTCCTTAAGGTTAAAAACTGTAGTCTATTAGAATTGCTGCACGAAAATCTTATTAAACAATGTTAAATGTAATAGTCCCTTGAAGCTGAAAAACCTATTCCTTTTTTTTTATACTTCTTGTTCGTAACAATCTAAAAAACGATTTGGTATGATTTATCTATATTAGTGTTAGAGTAAAGTCATTTCATGTTTTATTAGGTACGATCGATTATAACAAAAAATTTAAGAGCTAAAAATAATTAAAATTTCTTTAAATATTTGAAAGTAGTAGTTTTTGTGACCTTCAGATAATCGCATTGCCACAATTCAAAATGCAACCATTTTATTGATTATTGAGCCTTGTACTACTACAGGGTGAGTTCTAAGTCACGCAAGTTTTTGTGTTCTTTATAACTAATAAAATATATACGCAATTATAGATTAACATGTACATGAAAAATACCAAAATTATTTAATTGTGGAAAATAAGACTTTAAGTGACTTCTAATGACTTCCTTTAGTCTTGGTTTTTGCAAAACTTAGTCCGTTTATTTTAATCTAAATAATGTTTGCTGGATACGGAAACAATCAAAATTGTAACATTTTTCACACAAAAGTTTTAACTATGTGAAGGTGTAAATAGTAAAAGATGGAACCCGGTTCCATCTGGATTATCTATGAGTTGATAATTTGAAATTTGTTTAGTTTTAGCTAACAAACCACGCAATATACGTTTGTAAAACACAAATTTTCTAGAATACACCTCTCGTTAAACTACTTGTCTGTATTGCTCTACATATCCAATCTAGAATTCAGAATTAAATCTTTATGGATCACAGCATGATGTTGTGGTGGTCACATAAACAATTAAGCTTAACTCAACACTATCAATCAGGTCTTGAATTATCTTATGCGATGGTTTCTTTAGTTTGAATTCTTTCAATAGTTTAAAACTGATTTATTGATTCAATAATAAAATTGCACGAAGCTTGTAATTTTACTTGATAAATTGCAAAAAAGAGAACACTAGAAAGCTTCAGTGACATTATATAACTCGGTTAGTAAAGTTTTAAAATTGTCAAGATTAAAACGTGCGTTTCATACTATGTATATAATATGTAACCTACTATATGTAGGTAAATAATAATTTAAATACTTTTTAACTATATTCAGTTACATCAGCTACAGTTTGCAATTTAATTAAATTATAATTTCTTTTGTTTTGATCTTAGTATTTGTTTTTCATGCTGTTGTAAATTATAAATTAGCTCACTTCAGACGGCAACCTGTATACAGTAACACCAAATTTAAACATTCTGAAACTTGATGTAGGTATGCCATACGAACTATAGAATTATTTTCAATGGCTTGTTGATATAATTTGGCTGTATCTTTATTGCTTCCAAAATATCAATACATCAAACGCTTCAGTAACACGCAATCGCTGTCGAACATAGATTTTATTCTATTTCTTTATTTTAGATTGACAAGAGAACCGTTGAAACAGCTAAAAATGACTACAGAGAAAACACTTTAAAATTTGCAAATTTTATTGACTATACGCCAATGCATGCAAATATTATTTTCAATAAAATATTGTTTTATATTATACTTATTCTAAAAATGGCACTGTTAAAAGAATATCTACTATAGTACACGGTGTCCTAAAACATATTATAGGAAACATATTTAAAGCTTATTTAACAAATGCAAAGTTTAATTAAATAGGACTCAAAGCGCTTTCCTGGATATCATGCTAGTAACTAAAGCAACCTAAGAGTCGTTATATTCACCTCCTCGTAAAGTGTCTTGTATTTATCTGTTCGATAACTTTAAAAGTGACTTGTAAAAAATTTGGGTATATTTAAATAAATATATCTGTCTTGTAACTACTTGCAACTTATTACGCATAGTTGATGTTTTCTTCGAGATAGTACAACATGGAGTAAGAGATAGCGCTATTATATTCTCAAGATAGGAAGAGATAGTATTTTGGCATAAGTGTGACAGCTGAAGTTTGAAAATTTTTACAAGTAATTTACAGCCGCGGTCATAATAGAAAGGCATCCTATAAAATTTTTAACCTTTTCAGACCCAGGGTACACTATAGTGTACTCGCGTTATTAAATTATTTTGAAGTTTATGATGACAAACTTATATGTTAGATAGCAATTATTTTTTGAAAGAAAGAATTATTGAATTCCTAGTGGTTCTTTCATTGAAAAATGATTGCAATTTAGCATTTAAGTTTGTCATCAACTTCAAAATAATTTAATAAAAGGTACTCACCTTGGGTTTGAAAGGGTTAAGTAATAAACTTGACAAAAATATATTTAACAGGTAGTTGTAATCCAGATGCAATTATGATAATGCATAATTTAAAAAACTCGGCAAATGTAAGTTATTGTTTTTATCGTTATTCTGCATATCTTCCGTACAAATTCATGAATGTGTTTTTAGTATTATATGAACAGCGATATATAATATTTTCGTCAATTTCGTCTAAGATCAGATAAATATCGTCGATAAGACGATTTTAAGAAATTATAAAATATACAAAATGCACACCATTTATAAATTTTAAGTTAAAATCTCACTTGTAAAGTTTTATTTGGTACTCCAAGTGACTTGTAACTTATCTTACCCGTAACTCGTATTTACAGACGATTGATGCTATTGGGAGGTGAATATATGTTTACTAATAACTAAGTTCCTTGTAACGCTATTGGCCACTTTACGAGAAGGTGAATATATCGGCCCTAAGAAAAATATTATTATTAAGATATTATATTTTAATATTATAATTAAACAAAAAGAATGCTGGAAGTACCACTACAATATACCAAAATACTATTTTTTATTCTTTAACTCAGACGTTTCATATCTAAGTAGAAGGTTCTGCATCGCTAAGAATGTAAAAGAATAATAATTAGCTTAGATTGTATTTGAGATTTTGCAGATTACGCCTATTGCACCTGAGTTTTGTCTATGAAAAAGACCGGATATTATCCACCTTAAATTTTAATCTCTTTTTAAAGTTCAGAATAATGTCATTCGAGGTATATTTTGAGATGCAGAAGAACACAGTTATTGTTGTATTAACTATTTATTAAAGCAATTCCAGCTAATAAAAAAGCTACAAAAACTTATTGCATAAGATAAAATCGAGCAGTGCAATTTGAACTACCTAAGAATTTGCCTAATGCCTAAGAATTTTATTGACAATGCTCCCAAAAAAGTATTGCTTTATCGTCGTCGTAGTCTCCGCTGATGGCACATGAATTATGTACCTATTTGGACTGCTGAAACCTCAGATAGATCACTATGATGAAGTTGAATAACAATCTTTAAAACCATCGGTCCAACCAGTATTATCAATATCTGAAATTAACATTACTTTTTATTTATAAAATTTATACATTTTATAAATTATAAAATTATAATTTTAAATTATAAAAATAGCGATATAATAAATAGTAAATAGACATATTCGTAAATTTTTTGCAAAAGAATTAAATCTTTACAAAACACCAATTTGGTTATCAACAAGAAAAGAATACCACCGATGTAGTTATATAGGTACATCATGTAATGCTATCAATATACCAAATGTTGGAAAAAAACTAAAATTTTGAGTCTTTTATATTGTAACGAAAATTAAAAACGTTTATTTAAATCTAAAGGGCTAATACAAATATTTACAGATACGGTTTATAACAATTACTACACTAAGATTAACACTAACACTAATTTACACTACAATTTATTTAACACTAACAAGGAAAAGGTCAGGTATGCGAAATTTTGTTTTGGTTTATACTTACATTACGTAAAGATTACACCTAAGACATTACGTGAATGAAATAGTAGCGCGCCATATTCAGCCAATTTTGAGAAAATCGAATTTGAAAATTTCTTCTTTTTGCACGAAATAACTAAATAATAAAAGATAAAACTTACAACAAAGGTTCCGTGGTAACGAGGTAGAGTGATGGATTTAATAAGCAAGGGTTCTAGGTTCGATTCTAGCATCAGTACTTTTTTTTCAAATATTTTTTTTTAATTAATTTTCTTTTTAAGTAATATGTAAATTAACAGATATTTAATAATTATCCGAAATTATTAATTTTTAATTAATTATTAATTACTAGATGCCGTAAAACTTACTGTTTTCCCTGTTTTTACGATGAATACCACCCGGGATCGTGCGAAACGTCGGTGTAAAAAATTATACAATGTAAAATGATCAGAAAATAATTAATATATGTAATAATAATATACTGCATATTATAATATGTAAATACTTATTCAATTATGTAATTTTTCATTTCTTATTAAATATATAAATAAAATACGAAAAATATATAAATAAATACTTATTTAATTAAAAAATATAATTTTTAACAAATCCCAAAAATTTTCGAACGTTTCGAATAATAATCAATTTAAGAAATGTTTGAAAATACTGTTAGTAAGACAAAACGATATCGTCCGAATGTTGAGATCTGAAAAATTAATAATTTCGAATAATTATTAAATATATGTTAATTTATATATTACTTAAAAATAAAATTAATTAAAAAAAAAAAATTTAAAAAGAAAGTACTGATGCTAGAATTGACCCTAGAACCTTTGCTTATTAAAGCTACCACTCTACCTCGTTACCACGGAACCTTTGTTGCAAGTTTTATCTTTTATCACGTTATTTCAGGCAAAAAGAAGAAATTTTCAAATTCGATTTTCTCAAAATTGGCTGAATATGGCGCGCTACTATTTCATTCACGTAATGTCTTAGGTGTAATCTTTACGTAGTGTAAGTATAAACAAAAACAAAATTTCGCATACCTGACCTTTTCCTTGTAAGTCCAGATTTATTTAAACACTTGGTATATCGTTTATCACTTCACTATTAATTTATGTTAACAGTTGTACCTTCGAACTGGAATTGATTCGTCACTAGAAATCGCGCAGCCTTCAAGAAAATTAAATAACTTCAGAAATTTTTATTCACTTCTTCTAGATTTCTAGATTGAAATCACATATGACTCATCATATATGACTCATCATGTTTGACTCATCATACATGACGTTATACATTAGTCATCAAATATAATTAAACGTTCTTTCGTAACAATAAACTTAAAAAACTTAAGGAAAACATTCAGTGTGATAGACAACGACATATTTTTAAAAAAACTGTAGATTCAGAAGAAAAATATTTAAAATAATCCAATCGTACCTGCAGGTTAGGAAACAAACAAGAGTTTGGATCAGGCAACTCGGAGAAGAATGGAAAGTTCCATTGGTTTCTAATCTTCGAGTTTTGTTTTTACGTCTCGCCAAGATGAAGAATATAATTTTTATTTAATTTTTCTCCTGATTTATTGCTATTTTCTATTGATAATAATTATTATTTATATCTAATGTATTATTCAACGAAAAATACTGTAATAAATTAATAAATTAATTTTTTAACTTGTGAAATATAATTAAGTAATCTTGGAATAAACAAGTTAATTAAACGTTTTATAATAATGTTTTTATTAAGCTTTCGACGTTGGTAAACGTCTTCGTCAGAATATTTTAATATAATGTTTACAAGTTTATATGGAAACCGAATGATAACGTATTGTCATTTGAACAATTTATGATCTAAAATATGTGATTGTGTGATAAGTAACAGATTTAATAATTTTTGGGTTTTTAAAATCTGCATCATGTCTATCGACTAGTATATGTTTTGCAATGGCAGTAGAGTCCGGTTTATTACAGCGAACACTTGAGATATGACCACTCATTCTTTTGTGCAGCCATTGGTTCGTTTGTCCAATTATTACGTATTACGTATACTAGGTTGCAATTCTTACATTCAACTTTATAGATTATATCTGATATTTTTTCTCTGTTGGAACCGGATCTTTTAATTTTGTATACAGCTGTTTAATGTTATTGGTTGATTTAAATGTCATTTTAGTTTTGTGGTTTCTTAAAATTCTCTTCAGTTTTTCACTTAGTCTTTTGACATAAGGCATAACAGCAAAATTGGATGTTTCTTTCTTTATACTGTTACCATTATAAAGTTTGTTTACACGATCTTTGATAATTTTCTTAACCAAGGGTCCGGAAAAACCATTTTTAAACAGAGTCTCTTTAGCTATTTTTAGAGTTTGCTTTCTGTAGTCTCCATGGGTTAATTTAAGAGATCTATCCACAAGACTTATGGCCGTGCTTACTATTTGGCTTTTGTGATGGTAAGAGTTAAAATTTAAATATCTTCCTGACCATGTCTGTTTTTGGGTCCACTTGTATTTTAGGCAGTTATTTTTACGTATTAACTGTATGTCCAGGAAAGTTATTTTATTTTGTTCTTTTTTTTCGATAGTGAACTGGAGTCGTGGATGAAATTCATTAAAATCCCTGATAATTAAATCTTCGTTGTCTTCTGGAATTGCTGTTATAATATCGTCTACATAGCGTTTAAAGAAGGGTAGTTAAAATGGAAGTGCTCATATACGGTCTGCTCCTAAGATTTCCATTACCAGATTAGAGATCGTAGCTGATATTAGACTTCCCATTGCTGTATTGAAAATCTGTTTTACATCAGTATATTGGAAGTATGTAGTTTCCAGGCCTAGCTTTAGCGCATTTAAAAATTTTCATTTAGGGATACTTTTGTGGTTCTTGATTTCGTCCCATTTTTCATCAACTGCTTTAATTGCCAAATCGATAGGAATATTCGTAAAAAGAGATTTAACGTCAAGTGAAATCAGTATATTGTAATGATATTTTTGAAAGCGTGGCAAACGGCAAATAATCATCAATCTTGATCTTGAAGCTTTAATTTTACAGAAATCCAAAGGAAAATATAATAAGGCGTACCTGCAATTTAAAACGTATTGCAAGAGGGATACCTTGAGCACTCTGTGCAAAACAAACTACAAGTTGCTATTAAAATTTTAGGTGGCGGTGATGTTCATTTTGGAGTTCCACGTCGAAAACTGATCCGGGCGCAGTTAACACTTTTAATAATTGTTGTAATGTAACCGCTAATGTATATTATAAATAAAGTAGATTAGAACTTTTTCTTTCTTTCCCGAAAAGTATTACTTTTCCACACACTTTTGAGTGTCAAAAATGACACTTTTTGAAACACAATTAGAAAAAAGCAATTGTACGGTCTGACGTAGTGCAAAAATGTGGAAATACATCACCGGTAGCGATGCGTCTTCGAACAGCAACGGGCGAAGAAATCCCTACGCATGGAAAGATTTCTGTGGACATGGAAATAGGAAGCAAGGCATTCAACTAACAAGTAATCGTGGCTGACATCACCGATGACGTTATTCTGAGAATGGCATATTATAAGAAAATATGGGTTCCATTTGGATATGAAAAATGATGTACTTGGAGTTGATGGTGAAGAAATTCCATTCCATTAGTCAGAAGACGCAGCGGTACGAGTTTTGTTAACCGAAGATGTTCACTTACCTGAAAGAACAGCTCAAATAACATTTGGTGCTGAAAAACTTGATCAGCAAATTATTTGCTGCCATTGCGGTCTGTCAGCTTAAAATTCAGCTGATTTTCAGCTTTAGCACATTAGCTGAATTTTAAGCTGACGTTTCGAGGCGTCAGCTTCAAATTTAGCTGTTTTTCAGCTTTAGCAAATTAGCTTAATTTTAAACTGACGTTGCGAAGCGTCAGCTTCAAATTCAGCTGTTTTTCAGTTCGACGAATTAGCTGAATTTTAAGCTGACGTTTCAAAGCGTCAGCTTCAAATTTAGCTGCTTTTCAGCTTCGGCAAATTAGCTGAATTTTAATCTGACGCTTCGATACGTCGCGTCGGTGACCGGACAGGTGACCACATGATAAGCGAACCCACGAAAAGTGAACGCACGACATCCGATCACATGGCGAGTGACCACGCTGACAAGCGACCACACTGACAAGCAAACACACGGATAAGTGACCACCCCGACAAGTGAACACACGGACGAGTGACCACTCTGACAAGTGAACACCTACACAACTGAACCCACGGCAACTGAACACTAACGTAATATTTTAATTTAAATATTTGTTATTTATGTTTATAATAATAAACTCGGAGAGGTTTACTATTTTATTAATTATTGTTTTACATGTCAACTAAAAATAGCCAACAATTTTTGATTTTTAATTTTCTCATAGTTAGCAAAAAGTACGAAACTTAGCACCACAAAAAGTTTTGGTAGATTTTGAGCAGGCTCTGTATTAGTGCAGTTCATACAGCTTTCCCAAATGCAGAGGTTAAAGGTTGCTATTTTCACATGTGTCAGAATTTAATCAGAGAAATTAATTCTGTTCGCCTCAAAGCAGAATTTGATGCAGACATTGAAAGCAAATTAAAATTAAAATCTCTGACAGGACTAGCATTTGTACCGATAAGTGAGGTAAGGCCTAAGGCCTACTATGTTTGATACATTAACTGCAACATTTTCAGATGATAGTAGGTATAATGCAGTTCTTACCTATTTTTCTTTCAACTTACATTGAAGGTGCAATAGGAAAAGAGTCAGAATTACCAATTACAATTTGGAATCATTACGATTCTGCTATACATAAATCACCAAGAACTACTAATTGCTGTGAAGGATTTTATAGTAGATTAAATTCACTATTTCATTGTAGTCATCCAAGTATCTGGAACTTATTTGAGGGTCTTCAGAAGGACATATCATGTCATAGGTTTACTTTAGTAAAATCAGAAATGGGTCAACCGGAAAAAAAGAAAAGAAAATATGTACTTCTAGGTGAACAAGTAGCCTTAACAGTTGAGAGATATGAAAATAATCAGGATAAATTATTATACTTACCTAATAAATAAAAAAAATAATAACCTAAAAAATGAATTTTTAAAGTGGATAGTAATGTTAGAATAAACAAACTAAACAAAATATTAACCCTTAAAGTGCATCGTGGGTGTTTGACACCCCAACGTGTTTAAACGTATTTTATTCCACCTCTATTGAATATTTTGGCACAAAAAAATTATCTGATGTAGTTTGATATATTTTTTCCGAAGTAGATTAGGTTTCATACTCATTTATTATTTTTAAATTTGTTAAAAAAATTGTTAAAAATCAAAAATTCAAAAAATTACTTTTTTTTACTTAAAAACTCATAATTCAAATATCCTAAGGTATTTTTAGCTAAAAATTTATGAATATACTTTTGAAATACCTTGCTTTCAGAAAAAAATTAATACAATGTGGTTACTTTCAAAAAAGGTTATTTATTTGCTCAATTGAAGAGTTAATTTTGTGATAAAATAATACAACAATTTTTTGCTTTTTACATCAATTTTATTTTTATTAAAATAGATTTTAAATGTTTTAAAAATACAAATACGAATAAAAAAATGTTGTACAAAACTTTTATTTAAATTTTACAATTTTTTCCACACACCCACAGTCTGTGCAGATACATACACGGTGGTTATTGCACATTGGTCGCAGGCAAGAGCCGCAACGAAATTTTGTTTTTCTGTCGTTTTTACGGCGAGTACATAATGTACACCTAGCATAGTTTTCTGCAATAACAACTTCAGAAGTCCCTTCTGTTGAGACTTGATTTATACCCAAAATTCCAGCCAATCTATATTTAAGGCTTTTAGGCAAAGTAGGAATTTTATATATTTCTTGGAGTCACTTCTTTGGCTGGCTTCATGAAGACTTAAACAATTCAAGTCTCTTTATCTCAAAATTTCAAATTTGCACATTGGTAATTTTGGCATGAGGGCGACGATATTATGTGCCTGTACCACCTTTCGTCTTGTTGTGGTGACGAACCATATCTGGCTTTCCATCACTAATTGCAGTAATTTCAGTAATTCAGTAATCAGTAATCACTAATTGCAGAAACTAACAAAACAAACTGTTTTTTTTCTCGTAAATTATAAACCATCTATAAAGTAACAGAGTTTTAAACAAAATAAAAATTTATTTTACTTCTAATGATATACTTACGTTAAAAGTAACACAAAAATCAAGAAAAAAAAAAAAATTTGCTCCAAAAAAACTTTTTTATTCACTAAATGCACAGTGGGTGTTTGACACTCCACGATTTTTCAATGTGTATTTTGAGCAGTTGCTGTCCGTACACTGACGCTTGTCGCACCATACCAACCTACGCTACTTACAGTTAATAACCTGAATTAATGCTAGATGGCGACACATACTCAATTTTTTCAAACTAAGTACCGTTTCTAAGCGTCCAAAAATTTGTTGGGGTGTCTGACACCCCACATGCACTTTAAAGGTTGAATTAATAAATTTTAACAGTTAAAAAAACAAACTAATAATATATTATCTACGAGGGAGATATGAGATGTATTACCGGCGAAGGATTTAAAAACCAGAAGGGGCTTTTGAATCATGAGTGCACATACGTACATAGAAAAATAATATTAAAAAAACTATAAAAAATGATTGTCGTATTAAATTATAAAATTATTTTTATAAAAAAATATTATCACATGTACCTTAACCATTTTATTTGTTTATTTTATTATACTTGTTCCGAATGACAAATCTGCAATAAAAATATTTTTTTAATGTTTATTTAGTTATAATAAAGAATATAGTTTATTAATGAGTTTATGTATTTTTATTAATATTTAAATTTTAGCGAAATAAGTAAGAACAGTCGAAATTAGGTTATAGGTTTAGTTTTATGTTCTATTTTATTTTATTGCGTGTGTTCAGTTGACCGCGGGTTCAGTTGTATATGTGTTCACTTGTCAGGGTGGTCACTTGTCCGTGTGTTCACTTGCCAAGGTGGTCACTTATCGGTGTGTTCACTTGTCAGTGTGGTCACTTGTCAGCGTGGTCACTCGCCATGTGTTCGGTTGTTGTGCGTTCACTTGTCGCAGGTTCACTTGTCATGTGGTCACCTGTCATAAAACCGTCGCGTCGTACGTCGTACGTCAAAATTGAAGATTATTATAATTATTATAAGTATACATTCAACAAGTATAATCCATTAATTAATTAAAATTAATTAAGATAGTTATACGGTTCAGTTGAACACGTGTATTTATAAATCGATTCATTATTTTATGAACACAGCAGTGTAGAAAAATAATTAAAGAGCTATACCCAAGTAACATTTTGTGCTGAATATCAACTGCAAAAGCGCTGTGTCAGCTAAAAATTTAGCTAGTGAGCTGCGTCAGCTGCTGATTTTTAGTAACGGCTGAATTGCTAATTTGGCTCCAAAAAATCAGCTAAATTTGCGTCAGCTGTTGAAAATGCTGACTCAGCTGATATCCAGCGCTGAATCAGCTGATATTCAGCGCTGAATCAGCTAATATTCAGCTGATGTTCAGCGCTGAATCAGCTGAAATTCAGCTAAAATTCAGCTGATATTCAGCATTTTGAACAGCTATTAAAAAAATTATTTGAAATTGATAATTACATTTATCTAATTAAATTGTTTCAATATTTGGTTGTTTAGCAAACATTTATAATACAAATTATATTATTTGTATTTTATATTGTCAATTGATTAGTAATTTAAAAAATGGACCAACATTTAAAGTGCACAAAATTTCTATTAGTTTACATCATTTTCATCATCAATAAATAAAAATAGTGTTAATTAAAATCGAAGCAGTTTTCAATGTAAATCTATAATTTATTTACAAATGCAATATTGGGCTTACACTTTAAAACATAAATCGCATACAAAAGCGAAATCGCATAAATTCGACCGCATGGTAAAAAAAAATTCGCAAAAATATCATCAATCGTTTAACTTTATTTTTAAATTTTTTAATTTTTGTCATTAGTAAGTCATATGGGTCGCGTGGTAATTATATTTTGCAATATTTTATAAAATTTTGTGCAAGTTTTTACGGACTTAGCAGAATTTTATTTACGATTCCCAGTGAAGACATATTTATATTAATTTTATTTTTATTTTTTTTCATAGTAAAACAATTTTTAAAAATATGTTACCGATTATAATCGATTTATGCAAAATTAGGAATTTTTGTGATAATAATTAACCAAAAAAAAAAAACAATTTTTGCTATTATTAAATTTCAATGTAGTCGAATTTAACACGGTAGGTGGTTTTACAACATTGTAGCTAATTTAGTGTATTTTTAAAAATTAATTTTTATAAAATTAAAATTGTCGCAATTTTGTAACTACTATATATGCAAATCAATTGTAACAAAATTATTTTGGGAAACCCAAATTTCATAATCTAACTAATGAGATTATACAAATAAGGAAAAAGGTATTTAGAATTTGTAGTAAAATTTTTTTGCGTAAGTGTTTATTTAAAAATTCAAAATTTTGAAAAACCAGCATGAAATATAGTGGTGTGTATTTAATTATTTTTCGATAACTGATGGTCAAATACTCCACACAAAAATAGATTGAATATATTTTTAAAAAATCAGAAAAGTTTCATATAGCTTCATAGCCTAGGCAGTTAAGCTTTCAAGTTCCTGAGGTATCCACCTCAGGTTCAAATCTCACTCGAGGCGGGCGGACGTGTAAAAAAATGTAAGTTTAAACTTAACTTAAGGTTATACATAATAATATATAAATTTAAAATTATTGTAATATTTCAGATTCTATTCTAGGATATCGTTAACGATATAAAATATTGCGACTGATATAAAATGATAAATAAATAAATGATATAATAAAGATATAATATATTTATATTTTTTGATGTTAATGATAATAATAAAATAAAATGTTCTATAAATTATAGGCGACAATTTAATTAGATAAATGAATTATCAATTTAAAATAATTTTTTTAATAGCTGTTCAAAATGCCGAATATCATCTGAATTTTAGCTGAATTTCGGCTGATTCAACGCTGAACATCAGCTGAAGATCAGCTGATTCAGCGCTGAATATCAGCTGAGTCAGCATTTTCAACAGCTGACGCAGCGCAATTTTAGCTGTTTTTTTGCCGCCAAATTAGCAATTCAGCAGCAATTCAGCTTCTGACGTTACTAAAAATCAGCAGCTGACGCAGCTCACTAGCTGAATTTTAAGCTGACACAGCGCTCTCGCAGTTGATATTCAGCACAAAATGTTACTTGGGAGAGAGCATCGTGATGGGAAGCCTGGATGGAAATCTCTGAAAGGGCTATATCCGTGCTATCAAACCAACCAATAATGGAGCGCTCGGCAAAGGTTTGTTGGTTGGTAAGGCTCTAGTAAAAGTTATGGAGACAGTCTCGGTAAGAATTCTTAACACCTACTTAACTCGGTATCCTTGAAGAAAAACAGGATGGTGGGACAATGTAAGGTGGTATCTCGCATTGCGAGGTGTTTAGGAAATACCGAAAAAAGTCCTAAAAATAAATGCCCTCAACAATTATTAAACATGCTGACTTCTTCGTGCAAGGCTGCTGAATCTTGACCAAGGCAAAGTGAACGAGATGAAGAAGTTAATCCAGAAGTACCACGACGTGTTTGCCTTGGATGACATTTCTAAAGAACGAACTCAGGTAGTAAAACACAAAATCAATGTTGGAAGTGCCCAACCCATAAGAGACGGCTTCCATTAGCCAAACGTGAAGAAGCCGAAAAGATTATTGAAGATATGGAAAAGCAGGGGTTGATCAAACTATCCCGTAGCCCATGGGCGTCTCCAGTCGTCTTAGTAAAGAAGAAGGACGGGTCTATAAGATTTTGCGTTGACTATAGACAGCTGAACGCTGTAACAAAAAAGGACAGCTACCGTCTGCCCCAAATTAACGACACCCTGGATACCCTCTCTGGTTCGAAATGGTTTTCTGCTTTGGATTTGAAGAGTGGATATTGGTAAGTATATTTGGAACCCAGTGACCGCGAGAAAACTGCATTTACCATCGGAAATGGATTATGGCAATTCACCGTAATGCCCTTTGAATTGTGTAATGCTCCGGCCACCTTCAAGCGTTTGATAGAAACGATCTTGCGAGGATTGTCATGGAAAACGTGCCTAGTATATTTAGACGACATAATTGTGGTTAGGAAATCGTTTGAGGAACACATGAGGAATTTGGAAGAAGTGTTTCAATGATTGAAAGGGGCTAATCTTAAGGTAAGCCCGAAGAAATGACACATTTTTCGGACAGAAGTGAAATACTTTGGACACGTTGTATCCAGAAGCGGTGTAAGGGCTGACCCAGACAAAATCAAAGCGGTAGAAAAATGGCCAATTCCAAAAAACCAACATTAGCTTCGCAGTTTTCTCGGGTTGTGTACATATTACCGACGTTTTGTACCTGGATTTGCTAATATTGCGAAATCTATGATTGTAACAAAGCTTTGAAACAGCTGAAGCAATCGTTAGTCAGCGCGCCTATTTTGATATTCTCAAGCAGATGGTAAATTTATATTGGACACCCATGCAAGTAATTTTGCCATAGGAGGTGTCCTTTCACAAATTCAAAATGGACAAAAAAAGTTATCGGTTACTTCAGTAATGTCTTGTCAAAACCGGAAAGAAACTACTGCGTGACCAGGAGGGAGCTGTTAGCCATTGTCAAGTTCGCCGAACATTTTTACAAGTATTTGTACGGACGGAAATTTCAGCTAAGAACGGACCATGCCGCGCTAATGTGGCTTATCCAGTTTAAAAATCCAGAAGGACAAGTGGCAAGGTGGATTGAGCGGTGGCAGGAATATGACTTCGACACCGAACATCTTGCAGAAACAAGTCATCGCAACGCGGACGCCTTGTGCAGGCGACCATCTTCAGTAAACTGCAATCATTGCTCGCTGCTGGAAAAAAAAGTCAATTTTCTCCGAAGAACTACTGTAACCGATGATAATTGGCAACCGGAACAGTTACTTCGAGAGCAAGAAAACGATTCTGACCTAAAATTTATTTTGGACTGGAAAGTCAAAGGTCAACGGCCGATTTGAAAAGAAGTAAGCACCTTGAATAGTGACGTCAAAGCGTATTAGGCCCAATGGGACTCCTTGATCATAGAAGATGGTCTTTTGAAGCGATCCCTGGAGAACGACAGTGGCACTGAGTGTAAACTTCAGCTGGTAGTGCCGAGAAGCCGAGTGTCGGAAGTGTTGCAGCATTTGCATGATGGAACTTCGGGAGGACACTTTGGCATAAAGAAGATCCTAGGAAAAGTTAGAGAAAGGTTCTACTGAGTAAACTGCAAAGAAGACGTCAAAGAGTGGTGCCGTAAGTGCACGCTATGTGCATGTAAAAACGAACCATTGGAAAGGCGCGAGGCACCTATGAGACAGTATAATGTGGGAAGTCTATTTGAAAGAGTGGCAATAGACATCGCGGGTCCATTCCCTGAAACCGACGCCGGTAACAAGTACATTTTGGTGGCAATGGATTATTTCACTAAATGGACCGAGGCCTATGCAATACCTAACCAAGAAGCTGTTACTGTCGCAGATGTACTTGTGAAAGAGCTCTTTTACCGATTTGGAGTCCCTCTAGAGCTGCACTCCGACCAAGGTCGAAATTTTGAGTCGGCGTTATTCCAGAATTTCTGTTGCATGCTGGGCGTTAAGAAGAACAAAACAACACCTCTTCATCCTCAATCAGATGGCATGGTCGAACATAGGAACCGAACAATGGGAAGGTACCTTGCTAAGGTTGTCTCAAAACATCAACGGGACTGGGACCAATATTTGCATCTGTTCCTGATGAGTTACCGGTCATCTGTTCATGAAACCACTGAACAAACGCCAGCGTGTGTAATGTTTGGACGTTAAGCACGCTTGTCATGCGATCTTCAGTTTGGGAGCAAACCTGGTGAAGAAGTTGCTGGAGATGACTATGTTGGCAAATTGAAAAAAACAGATGCACGACATTTATGACGCCGTTCGAAAGAATATTCAGTTGGCCAGTTCAGTTGATCGGATGAAAACCCAGTATGACGTGAAGGCAAAAGAAGGTGGTTCAGCTTGGAGATTTGGTGTGGCTCCATAATCCACAAAGAAGACGTGGATTGTCTCCAAATTTGCAAAGACAGTGGGAAGGCCTATACAAAATCGTTAACAGAATCAATAACGTCATATATCGACTCCGAAGACCACCAAGAGGTAAGCTAAAAGTGGTTCACGTCAACCGATTAGCCCCGTATGCCGGTAACAACAACAGCAATTCCGAGGACGATGGCGAAATAAGAACAATAACCAACAGATCTAGAAGTCATTCTCAAGAATCAAACTTTGAGAAGTTTATATCCACCTACAAAAGTACCGCCAAAGCAAGATTTGGAGTTACAACTGAAGTGCAACAAGATCTTTTTGACGTACCAAACGACTACTCCCTCGCGCACTGCGTGGCACAAGATCTTTGCATGTCCCGCGGAATTGCCGTTGTGTTTAAAAAGAAGTTTGGATGTTTGGATGAGCTTCAATCACAGCAACTTGCTGTCGGTAAAACTCTGAAGCTATGTGACCAACACCGATCGATTTACTACTTGGTAACCAAGAGGTTTTCCCATCAAAAACCCACCTATAGGGACTTATGGAAGACTTTGTTGGAGCTTCGCAGGGATATGATAACTCGTAACATCAAGAAGCTGGCGGTGCCCAAGCTTGGCTGCGGTTTAGACCAATTGGACTGGAAGACTGTCCGTAACATGCTAGAGGTCGTGTTCCAATGAACGGAAGTTCAAGTATTGGTCTGCAGTTACAATCCAAGCAGTACACCAAAAGAGCAGAAGAGTGTCGACTGTTATTTCTACCGCCAAGGAGTATGTAAAATTGGTAACAATTGCCGCTACCGCCACGATTCCTTTTATAGATGTCAAGTCTCCGCTGTTCTGAGACAGAACAGATTTAAGGAGGGGGCAGTGTTACGAAAGAACTTTTAAATATATTTGATGACTAATGTATGATGAGCCAAACATGATGAGTCATATATGATGAGTCATCTGTGATGAGTCATACATGATAACATCATTAGTCATTCAAATACTGCTTAGATTGCAGTCGGGAAATAAGTAGAAATTCCTGGAAGTTTCTGGAAGGCAGTATTTATGTATAAGTACCTATGCTTTCCTGTGACAAATCAATTCTAGTTCGAACGCTAAAGTGTTAACATAAATGAACAGTGAACAAAGTGTAAATAAAATGAAGTGATAAACGATATACCGAGTGTTTAAATAAATCCGGACTTAGTGTTAAATAAATTATAGTGTAAATAAATAGTTAGTGTAGTAATCGTTTCATTGTTATAAACCGTATTGTAAATATTTGTATTACCCCTTTAGAAATAAATAAACGTTTTAATTTTCGTTACAGTATTACAGTGTATAGTCCGTTTTTTTAAGAAAAATATTGGCATTTGTACTAAAGCAACGACCTCGAAATGTAAACCAATGAAATTGCTTTGAAGTTCGACGGTATTACAATAACGAAATTTTTGCGATTGAAGTGCTATGCGAGTTGTCTAAACTGAACCGGGTAAAGTCATAAATAAGATAGATGTGAACAGAGTTAAATGTAATATCGAATAGACGTAGTTATTTAGTTATAACATTTTGCTTTTTTGTGGTAAATATTTAATATTACTACAAGATTAAGTACTATTTAAATTATCTGAAGTTTCCCGGTGTAAATTAGACTTTGAAAACGATGCGCCACTTATTCATATCTTGGATCGACTTATAGGCACTGGCCTAGCTTGATCTACTATATAGCGCATGTATATAGCGCAATGTAACAGTAGGATCATGACGCCAGATACAGCAAAACTATTATAGCTTCAATAGAGTGCGCTTAGGTCCAGGCCTACGAGATACTTGCAGTTATATGATACCACGTGATAAACAGTTTTTCTTATCGAACACATGCGAGCTGCATTTTAAAGCTTTTTTAATTACTAAACAATATTTAATAATGTTATTTATTATTAAGCTTTCAACGTAGGTTAACGTTTTCATACTTGGGCCTTAGATCACAACAAAGCAGTTGACGCAATCAAGCATCGAACAGTGGTCTTCCTCTCCGTAGTATTAAGCCTTATACCACACTGCTGGTCTGAATCACCTATAAAAAAACTTCACTCTTAGTAAATAAATTTTAAAGTAAAATATTTCACTTCAGCGCCAGTATCAAGATGGTTGTATTTATATCCGTCCGCAATTCCAACAATCGCCACAGTTCATCAGACATCATCGAGTTCATCGCCCAATGATGCCATAGTATGGTGAAAACGTTTGCGATAATATAATACTGTGTATTTATATTGTGTTAACTTAAAACATTTTAGTTCTAAAAATTGTTTGGGTGAGGGATGAGTCGGCTTCTATGAAACCGTCAACGACTGCTAGTGTGAAGTAAGATCCTGGTCCAGTTTCAATACATGCAGCAGACAGACGTCAATAGAATTTTGGAAGGAGGCTTTCTCCCGAAAGAACTCCCAATACGATACTGGCTTATGTAAGTAAATCTTTGAAAATAGACGACATTAAATGCAAGCCACTAGTGTCTTCTGAAGACGTATATTGTTATAGAGTGGGTATACGCAAGAGTGTCTTGCCTACCTTATTGAATCTCTCATTATGGCAACAGGAAGTTGCAGTTTTTCCTAACAGGCCATCTGTCAAATATGGAATTCTTTGTGACTGGGATCGTATAGCTGTAAGAGTTGTAACACACGTAATATAAGTAATTGTGCTGATTTGAGTAATATTAACATAATTATCATAATGTTCGTGGTCTCAGAACCAAACTGAATCAGTTTCAGGAATCCGTTTTATCTACTAGTCACCATGCTATTGTCTTAGATAAAACTTGGCTAAACGACTCATTTTTGAGCTTAAGACTTTTTGACTCACGGTATGTTGTTTTGAGGTTTGATAGATCCTTTGCAGACTCACGAAAAATGCGTGGTAAAGAGTATTGCAGTTGACAGGTCTTTCGGCTCTTCTCGGACTTACTCTCATTCTTCGGCGAGGAATGAGCTTTAGGTGAGCATTCGTATTGGACCTTCAAGGCTACTGTTGTGTGCGATTTATATTCCACTAAATTGGGGTTCTCGCTATGAGGAATACATAACATCTTTTAACAAAGTTTTATCGGAAAATACAAAATCAACAGTATAATATATTGTGGGCGATTTTAACTTGCCTAGCATTGTGTGGTCATCCGATAATAATCAGGATTGCGATCTCATTCTTCGCTGCGGTAGTGATTGTGACCGGAAACTGTACGACGGCTTGCATGCTTGTAATTTGTTACAGTTTAATAATGTTTCAATTACAACTAACGCAATGTTGAATTTGGTTTCTTTAGACCACCCTGGAATCTAGGTTGTGGATTGTAGTGTAAAGGTAAGATCACACACAGCTACTTTTGCTGCACTGAGCAACTTAAGCAGCTTGTGTGTGAACGGTGCTGCAACTTATAAAAGTAGTACATACGATAGGGCTGCCTGCAGCATTTTTAACGCGCACGCAGTTTAAAAGTAGACTAGTCGGATCGACAATTTTGTGAGTGCAGCGGACCGAAGTTTGTCCGAGTTTTAGTAGAAAAACTCCTTATCAGCGAGTAACGCAAGGTGCCAGTAATTGGGATTTTCTACCTAAAGCGTAGTGTAACAGTAAATTGCCAGCAAGGTGAACGTTGACAATAGGTATCATAATTGATGAACGGGTGTTCAACCATTTTTGAAAACGACGATTGAGTCGTGTAATGTTATCTTGTTCCTTCGTACCAGCATCGACAACCTACCGTGTTTTACGTTTTAGTGATAAGTGCTTCAGAAATAGTTGGACAAAGCTACTCCTGTTCCAGCATCAATTTCATCGTCCTTCTGCCGTGCAGTTCAGTTCAGTTCAGTTCAGACCGTTTCTGCTACCACAACAAAGAGAAAAGTCACGTCGACAACTTTTTCTTCATTATTGGAAGTACAAGGGGTCTTGGTGGTGTAACCGCTATTTTACATAATTTTGTAACTTATCCGAGCGCTTGAGTAAGTCAATTTTAACATTACTAATTCCCTACTGTGTTTGGTTTCTTTGGGAACGTTGTTAGTTTCAAATAGTTGTTTGAGACATGGCTTGTAGGCTAGATTTTAGCTGCCGATTCATATTCAATAAATTAGAAATCGTTGTAGCCACGTTAGAAAAATTTGTGGTTTGTATTTTATTTACTACCATTATACGATTTTCAATTATCTGAGTTTTTATTTTGAGAAAGTGGAAGCAAATTCTTTTTCAGGATCTACGGAATCTTTGCCTCCAAAATTAATAAGAGCTGGTTTTCCATCTGGGTTTCATCATACACATATTTTTACTGGAAAATATCAATTCCAGGTGTGGTGAGAAGTTGCAATCTGAGCAATTTTAAATATTCTCATTATAATTGGTGTTTACACAATTCGTCACATCTGTTTTTGAGAGCGGATATGAGGTTGATTACATCTTTACGGATTTGACAAAAGCAAACGGGTCAGATTCCCGTTGATTTGTTACTGAGGAGGCTTGAGAGTATGTACTCTATAATAATAAATAAAAAAGTTAAGGAACCTATTTGGAAAACTCGCCTTATCAAAAAAGTGAATAATTTAAGAAAAGACATTGGAATTCTCACAGCATTTAAAAGTAGTTTTAACAATGTCGCACCTAGAAAACTCAACCAAATTTTCAGTAAATATAAATTAAACAGGCAAGATACAAGATTTGAAACTCAATTAAATGACAATTTAGATCATTTAAAACAAAAATTAAAAGTTACTGCGCATAGGCTAAAGCGATATACTAGTTGCACCCAAAGGAAATTTGAGAATAAGATCTACTTAGAAAATTCAAATAAATTTTTTAGATATTTAGAACCTACCCCTAAAACTCAAAATTTCCCGTAGCAAGATAATATCCTACACTTTTGCACAAATCTTTGGAGCCAAAAAAGTAAATATAATAAACAAGCATCTTGGATAAAAAAACTGAAGGATGATTCAACCCCGTTAGAATGGTGTGAAAATGAGCTTATAACATTAGAAGAAATCGCTAATGCTATAAAATTTTCTTCTAATTGGAAATCGCCGGGATTGGACGGAATTCAAAATTTTTGGTTAAAAAGATTTAAATCGGTACAATTACATTTACTCTTTTGGTATAACGAAGCATTGAATGATCCTTCAGTTATTCCGAATTTCTTATGTACAGGTATTTCATATATGCTATACAAAAATGGAAACCCTTTAGAACCACAAAATTATAGACCCATTACCTGCTTACCAACTATTTACAAAATTTTTACATCTATTTTGGCCTCCAAAATTGAAAATCACTGCAAGACAAATGACGTTATGTGTATGGAACAAAAATGGTGTGTTAAAGGTTCACAAGGATGTCGAGAATTGCTAATCGTTGACACAGTAATCACAAAGCTAGCAAAGGACAACAAAAGAAATTTGCACATGTGCTATATTGATTACAAAAAGGCTTATAACTCTGTTCCTCACGATTGGCTTATCGATATACTAATAATTTACAAAATTAATCCTAAAATTGTAAGATTATTATCTTCGATGATGTCGAGGTGGAATACCAATATCATGAATAACGGAAAAATACTAGAATCAATTAAAATCAACCGTGGAATTTTTCAATGAGATTCCCTGAGTGCACTTTGGTTTTGTTTAGCTATAAATCTACTTTTGACATTATTGAATGATTCTACATCAGGATTTAGGCTTAACTTTCGAAAAAATTGTACCATAACGCATTTGCTTTACATGGACGACTTAAAATTATACTCCAGGACAGAAGATCAACTTCAAAATTTAATAGAAAGTACAAAATTATTCAGTCGTGATATCTGCATGGAATTTGGTTTAGACAAATGTGCAAAAATCAACATAATGTCGGGTATTCCTATAGCAAATACAGATATTCTGAACGAAATTCCTCAATTGCTACCGAATAAATTTTATAAATATTTAGGAATGCAGCAAAATTTTGTTCTAAATCAAACATTTCTAAAAAACGAATTTAAACAAAAATATATAAAAAAACTAAAAATTTTACTCAAGTCAAAATTAAACTCTCGAAATATGATATCAGATATAAACTCGTGGGCGGCTCTAGTCTTATCATATTCTTTTGGAGTTTTAAAATGGTCTAATACCGATCTTAATGCCGTGGATACTTTAACTAGAAAAATGTTATATAAATATAGATATTTACACCCAAGATCAGCAGTTGAAAGACTGTACATCAAAAGAAAGAATGGAGGACGAGGTCTTATAAATTTATTTAATTTGTGTAAATCTATAACTAAATTATTACGTGACTATTTTTACTCCTTGAGCACTCCCTTAAGTTATGAAATCATTAACACTGACAATCATTTTAGCGGTCTAAATTTAAAAAATAGAAATCTTAACTGTGAACAAAAAAAAGATTTAGATATAAATTGGAAAAATAAAGTGCTTCATGGTAAGCATTCGACAATCTTAGATTCCAATGGAATTGATAAGGATTTGTCAGTAGAATGGCTTAAGAGAGGATTATTACATCTAGAAACCGAAGGATTTATGTGTGCTATTCAAGACGGAGTTATTGCAACCAATGATTATAAAAATCACATCATGAACCTGGAGGTTGAAGATCATTGTCGGAAATGTAACGTCTTCAACGAAACAATAGAACACGTGATAGCTGGTTGCTCGTACATGGCTCCTACTGACTACCTCCGAAGACATAACCAAGTATGCAAAATATTGCACCAACAACTTGCAAAAAAAGTTGGTTTGTTAGACAATTTTAAACCCTATTATGACTATATTCCTGAACCTGTTCTTGAAGATGAATCTTCTCTTTTATACTGGGACAGGTTAATACTAACAGACAGGGAAGTTAGTCATAATAGATCTGACATTGTTTTGATCAATCAACGAGACCGAAATGCGATCATCATTGACGTTGCTGTGCCATAACTAAACAAATTTTAAAATATTTAATTTTTTTTTCTCTAAATTATATAAATGTATCTAATAATAGTTAAAAAATATGCAATACTTAATGTAAAGTATAGAATAGTTGGAACTAAATCCCCCACTCTATAGTCACTCCACAGTGTATGAATGTGAGCTTTAAAATAAATAATAATAATAATATTTACTTTACCGATAAACCATTTTACAACAAAAAATGTGTATAAAAAGAACAGCAATTCATTAACAGAACAAGAAAAAAAACTACATGACCTATACAATCAGACAACCCCCCTGGTGATTACAATTGCAGCGCAGCAAAGTCAATGCTTCACAGAGCCTTCTTAAATGCCAATAACGACATACTGGCTACGTCAAAAGACTCTTCCACATTAAACACATTTGTGAGCCGAATCTTTCTTGAAATGGA
The DNA here is from genome assembly GCA_911387805.1 of Cantharis rustica. Taxonomy (NCBI): domain Eukaryota; kingdom Metazoa; phylum Arthropoda; class Insecta; order Coleoptera; family Cantharidae; genus Cantharis; species Cantharis rustica. The sequence goes on from OU426879.1 coordinate 35,621,255, forward strand.
GCTGTATAAACCGTAGTTGGTAGTATGGCGCCTCTCCTCGAATGTCTTCTTTGATCTTGTGAACCGGTTTGGATTCCAAGAGATAAAATAAGCAAACAAATACCTGCAATCAACATTATTGTTAAGTAAGCCATATACAAAGCACAGGTCGGAAGTTAGTCTTCTGTGAGCCAATGACTTTGTACCACAAAATGCAAGGCACGCAAATAGTCTGCAGATAGAAGCCTACGTTTGTAATGCAGATATTTGAACAAGCTCAAGTTGACTAATATATATCTGATAATGATGAAACCAGACGCATGATGCATATTGCAACTGGGAACGAACCAACGAGAGCCACAACTTCACTGTGGCATCCGAAAAACATTCACACTGTCGACGAACAAAACCTAGTGTGCGGTAAGCTTTGCAACAAATGTTGGAAATGTGACTTTTAAAAGTCAGACCAATATCACACCAAAATCGTCAATTTTGGTGACACGTTCAATTTCTCTACCATTTAATTTGTAAGCAAAAGAAATACATTGACTCCTCGAAAATGAGGTAGTGTAACATTTGTCTAAATTTAGATTTAAATTATTTGATCTGCACCAGTCAGACAACTTGTTCAAATCATCCTGCAATAGTATAAACTATCAGCAAGAGAGCTGATAGTACGAAAAACTTTCAGATCATTAGCGGATAGCAAGTGGGACGAATTACAAAGAACCTCACCCACATTATTGATAAACAACAAAAATAGTATAGGTCAGCAGTGAAAACCCTGGGGAACGCCATAAATCACCGATATTTCAAAAGAAATATAACCGTCAATTCTGACTCTTTGGCTTCTACCCATTGAATAGCTTCCAAGCCATTCAACAACAATGGAGCTGAAGCCAAAAGACGAAATTTTTGCTAAAAGAGCCGAGTGATGCACTCGATTAGATGCCTTAGCAAAGTCCGTCTATACAGAATCAACCTAAAGATGCTTCTCGAATGTATCTAAAGAATACGTTACAAATGACAACAAATTGGAAGAAGTTGATTGACTAGAAAAGAATCCATGTTGGTTATCAACAATAAAATCTCTACAAGACAGGCTTAATTGATTTGAAACCAATTTATAAAGCATCTTGGGTAACGTAGATTGAATGGAGATGCCTCTGTACTTACCGATGTCGCTTCTTTCGCTCTTCTTGAATAAGGGCGTAATAAAACATTCTTTCCAAACCTTCGGAAAATTACCACTTTGAAGCAAGATCTAAAAAATATTATAAATGGGACCACACAATGAAAACAAATATCTTTTTAAAAAATATCATGGAACACCATCAGGTCCCGTGCTAAAGCTGTCAGATAGGTCAACGATGGCATCAAAGATACAAGCATCGGATACACTCAGGTGACACTGGACACGCTTATCAAAATGATACTGGTAATTAGAATAATTACACAATCAATACACAATCGGTATATACCGTTGAAAAGTATTTAGCAAATAAGTCAACACATTGCTGATCATTACTAGATTTTGAATTGTTTAAAAACATATAAGTCGGATAGCCTTTGACATTTTTCTAGTTATCAACGTGGCGCTAAAACTTCTTAGGATTAACAAGAATTTCCTTTTCCACACCGGAGATATATACACGATAAAGCTCAGAACGAAGCATTTTGACCTCATTGCGAAGGACACAAAATGATAAGTAATCGCTCACGCATTGAGTACCCTTGTATGTCATGTGGGCGTGTTTTTTGCTCTTAATTAGACAAACTAACTCACTTGAAAACCAGATGGAATAATTTGACTTGTACGCTCTCTTCTGAGGAATAAGAGCATCGATGACATACCAAAGTATAGAATAAAACTCCTTAACAATACAGTCAACATCACTCAGATTTAAAACTATGGACCAGTCAATAGAAAACAAAAAATCGTTGATTTTCTCAAAATCAGCAGCCTTAAAATTATAAATAAATTTATCTACTTGAAAATTATTCCGCAATACGTCACCTACTGAGAAGACCGGAGCATACGCTTCGTGATGCATTGATGAACCACAAAGCGCATCGGCCGCAATACTAAGCGATACATCGAAATTAGCAAACACTGAATTTAGCAACTCATCGCGACTGTTGGGAATCCCATTAAAATCTCCACAAATAGCAAGTTTGGATTAGAGATCCATCACATGCATCATCAATGATACAGCAAAATGCCTGGTACTGGAAAACACTGGTGACAGGCGGCAAGTACACTGCACCAATAATAGTGTTACATACCCGAACAAAAACATTCTCAATGTCACAAGAAGTGACAAGACGATCACAACAACCAAGGTTATCGTTAACGGCAATAAGTACCCCACCACCTCGAACTTTATCGCTGGATTAAATTGATCTATCACAACAAAAGATAATGTAATTATGAAAATTTAATTCACTGGATAAGATGCTTCCATCAAAAAAAGTTTCAATCAAAATTATGACATCTTAAAAGCAGCTGTTACGTTACTACTAATATCACTGAGTTTGGATCTTATGTCACCACAATTTTGAAAATATATATTAAGACTATTCATTCTTTTACCAGTGCGTCTTCTGCCCTAAGTAAATTTGCAAGCTGGTTTGTTTTATTGCAAAAGATAAACTCGCTGACAGCAATGTCACATGGCCATAGATCATCGTTAAACAACGTATGAAAGTCACTTTCAGATACACCAACCTTAAAACTGCTTCTCAATTTATTTGAAGAAAGTTTGTAACAACTTGAGTTCATATTAAATTTATCAGAAATATATTTGACCAACGAACGGAGAGAGGTACTGGCACAATGATGATAATTAGTAGGCTCTGATGATGATTATGCTTTACTTCAGAAAGACCTGAACAAGTTGAGCGATTGATGTGCTTGAAATCATCTTCACTTAAATGTAGAGAAATGTAAAATGATCAAATTTACTCGTAAGAGAATTTAAAAACCCGGGTGTCTTTCTTCATCCTTCGCTGTTCTATAACTCGCATTTGGATAGTATCATTTCTAAGAAAAATAGAATACTGGGATTCGTGAGCCGTTCCACTCATAATGTGTCTAGCACAAGAGCACTTGCCGTGCTTTACTCATCCCTGATGAGGCCTACTCTAGACTATTGTTCTTCGGTGTGGTCTCCTTCATATGTGTCTAATGCGACGAGACTGGAGAGAGTTCAAAAGAGATTTGCTAAGTTTTTGTGTTTTAGAAGTCATATATCTTACTCTTTCAAAACATATGTCTTAATACTCGAGTACTTTGGTCTTAGGCTTCTGTGTGCAAAGAGATCTATTAATGATCTGGTATTTTTTTATCAAAATTCAGAATGGCATTATTGACTGCCCAGAATTGCTACAGTTTTTCTGAGATCAGAAAGAATTATCATCAGAATCAGAGAAAATCATCATCATCCTAGTTCATCGCCTGATGATGCCATAGTATGGTGAAAACGTTTGCGATAATATACTGTAGTGGTATTCTCCTTTATTAGAAGCAGAACCCTTTACTATCTTAAAAGTTTTACCTCGGCTAGCTTTTTCTCTCTCGGTAGAGTATAAGACTTCAGGAGCGAATTCCTATGACAAGTCTCTTGTCGAATGAAAAGAAATAATGCTCTTTTCAAGGCAAACTGAATACTATTTATTTTGAAAGTTGAAATTTTATTGGTGACAATCTCACCTCTTGCAGTTTCAAATGGGGTGTATTGTGTAAACCTGTAAATTTGGATGTACATTTACTATTGTCAAGCGTATTAGCTAGCATCCAATTTTATTTGTCTTTATTGTGTTATTGTGTCTCAAATAAATTTGTACAAAATTAATGTTTAATAAAAATGCACTTTGAAATTTTTAATTGTTTTTATCAAATACCTTGCGGAAACGCCACTGGTTTTGGGACCTGTTTTTTTTTTCTCGTTCACTATTGAAATCGGTTGATGCATTTGCCATCCATTCGTGTCATGGTACAGCTGTTGCTTCTAGCTACCGTTTGAATAATTTTATCTTTTATCCAAATTCTTAAAAAAGTCGTTCTTCGTGTTCTACAAAAAAAATCCAACGTGTTGTGATAATTTTCACAAAATAATTCTTCCTGCTTCGGTGAGTAATATCGATTTGAAATATCGAAATCTTGACTTGCAAAATAGCGTTGTATCGATTTTTAATCTTCGAACTTTTGTTTTCAGGTATCAACCTGATATTGCAAATTATTAGGTTTTTCTCGCTGTAACAAAGAAAACTACGCTCCAAATATCTCACTTTTCACAATCTTGTGAAAAATTCATACACAAAAGACTAATCGCTCAGGATCAAACCAACAAATTAAAACTCAATCGAACGACCTTCGCTCGCCTAGTCCAGCACTTCTCTCTCACGCCACTTTTCTTAAAAACCTGCTTCAACTTGATAAAACGAAATTTCAAAGCGCACTTTGAAGTTTATACTGTGCCAAACAATTTAAGTTGTCCTTTCAGACCACTGCACTTTTTATAATTTAATGTGTTTAAGTCAATGTGTAAGTGTGTATAACATGAAATTTACTGCTTTTTCTAACTTTCAAAATGTTCTACCTTCAAACGTAGCGGCTATTAACTTAAAACATTTTAGTTCTAAAAAGTGTTTGTGCACTTTTTGGTTTTTCTAAAAAATTTCATATGATTAAATTAATCTTTCTTATTACTGACCATGAAAAGTTAAAAATTTTTGTTTACGATGACGAGTTACTTGAAAATTTCCACGATTTTCACGTTTCTAATGGACATCGAGGTAGAGACCGTACGATGAAAAATTTGCAAGAAAAATATTAAAATGCCAAATGTCATACAAAAACGTTACATTGTTCCGAGTTTGTCTAAGCCTTCTTTGCAAAATCAAAAGTGTAAGAAGAAATAATTAGTTGTAAAGTCAATTTTGAAAGATTTAAATTTTAGATGTTAAGTTGATCTAATTGATTTTCAATCACAAGAAAGTACAAGAAAAACAAAGAGCTCTAGACGGTGACCGTTATAAAATAAACTTGGAGGACATACCCATTATTTTTTAAACTGAGAAAGAGGGTGAATACCGGTCAGAGCTGTTAACTGATCTGGATGCATCAACAAACTAAGAAGATGAAACAAAGATCTGATCAAGTTATGTCACCGGCAGTAAAAGAAGAAACTGTGAAAATTCCGGTTTCTAATGTAGATTGTGAACCAGAGGAATGCCAAGTAAATTCTAGCTGTAGTTCTGGATGTTGTAGATGAATTCTACAGACTTTGATACCAGAGATAGGGTCTTAAAACAGTTTTATGCAAGGTAATAACATCACATTTTTTAATTCAAATCAGTTAACTAAGAAAGGGGCAGTTTCGTACAATTCTAAATGCCACAGTGTTCTGTTGTAAATAAAAAAATATATATATGGTTCAGATAAAACTTTTAACAATGCAAGTCATAAGCATTTATGACGTCATATTTGAACAGCGTTGTAAAAATAATTTTCAAGCTGCATAACTTTTAATAAAAATACGAGTACACTACAACATTGTAAATTAAGTTTGACATAAACAAACGTATAAAACTAGAAATCACTAGGCAATCGTATTTAGCATTATGTGAAAATGTGAAATTTAATTTTTATGTTGTGGTAATAATAGACCTCATCAAATTTATATCTGTGTCGTGTATCGGTTCAAGTTTTATGTTAACCATATCATTATGGGTGATTCTCTTTAAAGACGTTTTCGACCGTACATAGTTCTCCGGTCATATTAATATTTTTTCTATTTAGAAAAACCATACTAAACGCTACCGAAATAAGAACAAAAACCTGTTAAAAATAAGTGCCAAATTAACAAGAATTTTTAAGCAGTAAGTTGGGTTGCCTAAGTATAAGTATAAATAATTATACGAGTATTTATAACTAAATTAAACAAAGGCAAATGAGCGGTGACAAACATAATAGACCAAGAGCCAATACTGTACCATCAATAAGGGTGTATATTAAGAGAAAAAGAGAGGAAACAAATATAAGTAGTGAAGAAGAAAAGATTTTTCAGCGAAGCAAACTAACAGTCAAATCCCCAATCAAAACAACCGAAGTAGAGAAACAGACGGAAGACATGGAGGAACTAAAAAAAATGATGGAAAATCTTGCAAAAACGGTAAAAGATGGTATTGAAGAAAGCAAAAAAGAAAGTAGAGAAATCAAGGAGAAGCTAAATGCAATGGAAACCTCCTGGAATAATCGAGTTCAAGAGTTGGAAAATACAATTGCAAAACTACAAGAAAAAACAGATAAACAAGAGGAAAAATTAACAGAATTTGAGAAACAATTGGAGCGGGAGGAAAAAGAAAAGAGAAGAGAAAACATAATTATTAAGAACCTGCCAATAACGGAAGAGGTAACCCGAGAAAATGTTGAAAAATTTTTGAAAGAAAAGATGCAAATACAGATTGAGGTCGTGGACACATTTAAAATAGGAAGGAATGTGGAAAAGCAAGTAATTGTGGCAAGATTGAAGGATTTCAACCAAAAAAGAGTGGTAATGGAGAATAAGCACAAACTTAAGGGTACAAGAACTTATATCGAAAGCGACCTGACCAATGCAGAAAAGAAAATACAAAACCAAATATGGGCAATAGCAAAGAAGGAAATGGAAAAGGGAGAAAGAGTTAAAGTGGGTTACCAAAGGATGATCAAGCAAGATGGATTGTATGTGTGGGATAACAAATACAATGACCTTAAGCGCGACACCAATAAAACTCAACGAGCAAAAAACTAATAAGGTTGCATGATGGAGCATCTGTACCTTCCCAGACAGATGCTCCAATAATAAAGGCTGGGGAAGATAATCGAATAAGGCATGAAACGGAAAAAGATGAGATAATACAGAAAAAAAGAAATAAGAGAAAGGCAAATGGTAAAAAAGATGACATAATTAGAATTGCAACATGGAATGTACGAACACTGTTGAGACCGGGAAAAATGGAGGAAGTCGAGAATGAGTTAAAGAGATATAACATCGAAATAGCAGCGCTACAGGAAATCAGATGGAAGGGTCAAGGAGAGGTAACTGGCAAGGAATATACTATGTTATACTCGGGGGAGAAAGAGCAGGGAAGAGGCGGAGTGGGCTTTATGGTAAGAAATGATGAAAAAGACAGCATAATGCAGTTCCAACCAGTAAACGGAAGAATGGCATACTTGAGAATGAGAAAGAAATCTACAAATATGACAATAATCTGTGCTTATGCACCAACGGAAGATGCCAATGATATAGAAAAAGAAAAATTCTACGAAGAACTGGAAGAATTATGTGAGACAAGCGAAAAGAAAGATACATTGGTATTGATGGGAGATTTTAATGCGAAAGTTGGGAAAGAGGAGTATGTAAGCGATGTGGCGGGAGAGCATACGATACATAGCAAAACAAATGATAACGGAAACAGACTTTGCAACATGGCAGCAGCTTTAGATATCGATATTTGCAGTACCAGATATAAACACAAAAAGATTCACAAAATGACCTGGGTCTGGCCCGGAGGAGAACAAGATGAATGGAACCAAATAGACCATGTTTTAATTACAAGGAAACGAAAATCATTGATTAATGATGTAAGATCATATAGAGGAGCGAATGCTGAAACGGATCATTATTTGGTAGTGCCAAAAATAAAAATGAAGAAAGCGATAAACAACATAAAGAAGAACAAAAGTAAACTTTTTGCAACGGAAAAACTAAGAGATGCCAAAATAAGAGAAAATTACGAAAATACGATCCAAATATATTTAAAAAACAGTAAAAAAAGTAATGATGTAGACGAAGAATTTGAGAATATCACGGAATGTATAACAACAGCAGCAAAGAAAGTGATAGGATATAGACAAGTACAGAGAGATAAGAGTTGGTTTGACGAGGATTGTGAGAAGATGGAGAAAGAGAAGAGAGAAGCAAGATTGGCATACCTTAACACAAATGAAGAAAAAGATAGAGAAAATTACAAAAGAAAAAGAAGTGAAGCATACAAATTATACAAGAAGAAAAGAAATAAATGGGTGGAAGCCATAATGGAAGATACAGAGAAGAATAACAGACAAAATAATAGTAAGGTGTTCTATGAAAAACTGAAGAAGCAGAAAGCAGGACACAGAATCAAGACGAGAGGAATGAGAGATAAGCAAAATAAAATAGTAGACGACACAGAAAAAATAAAACAGATATGGATGACATACTTTCAAGAACTACTGAATAGCGTACCAGAGGAAGAACAAGAAACAATAATAAGTGAAGAACAACAAATAGACGAACCAACATATGAAGAAATAGCGGAGACAATTAAGAACATGAAAAATGGAAAGTCCCCTGGCAAAGACAGTATTACAGCAGAATTGCTAAAATATGGCGGAGAATTATTATATCGAAGGGTCTATGAACTTGTAAAACAAATATGGACAGAAGAAGTAATGCCACAAAAATGGAGAGAAGGAATAATTGTCACAATAAAGAAAAAAGGAGACGCAGACAGGTGCGAGAATTACAGAGGAATTACACTGTTGAATGTAACATACAAGGTGCTGTCAACGATATTAAACAAAAAACTAAAGCTTGCGATGAAAAATAAAATAGGAGATTACCAGTGCGGTTTTGTCGAAGGTAAATCGACGGTAGATGCGATATATGTAATGAGACAGATTATGGAGAGGAGCCGGGAATATAATATAAGCATGTATATGATTTTTATCGATTTTAGACAAGCTTTTGATAAGGTTAAGAGAGGTAAGCTGATGGAAACAATGCAAGAAATGGAAATACCCGGCAAGCTAATCAGACTTACACGCATGACATTAAAAGAAACAGCAGCTTGTGTTAGAACCTCAAGTGGAGAGACTGAAGATTTCTTGATAAATTGTGGAGTGAGACAGGGAGATGCTATGTCGGCAACCCTGTTCAACATACTTCTAGAAAAGATCATGAGGAGGATACAAGTAAACGGCACAATAATCAACAAGGAAGCACAGTTGATAGCATATGCGGACGATGTGGTTATTGTATCAAGATCAAAAGGTGAATTAACAAGAAGAACTCAAGAAATAAGAGAAACAGCGAAGCAAATGGGTTTGGAAATAAATGAACAGAAAACAAAATATATGAGATGTCAACGAGGAGAAATACAAGACCTAGGTGAACTAAAAATTGGAGACCACACATATGAGGAGGTAAACGACTTCGTATACCTGGGAACACAATTAAATAATAGAAACAAAAGAGAACAAGAATTAGAAAGAAGATTGCAGCAAGCAAATAGGGCCTACTACGCGAACAAAATCTTTCTGAACGATAAAAAGCTATCAAAGAAAACAAAGATCAGGATATATAAGACAATAATTAGACCGGTAGCTACGTACGCGACAGAAGCGATGTGCTATAGTAGAAGAGAGGAAGAAAAGATGAGGGTTTTTGAAAGAAAGATAATGCGTAAAATACTGGGACCAATAAAAATTGCTGAACAAGAAACCAGACCCATGATGAATCATGAGATACTGAGAGCAGTTGGAAGTGAAGACATTGTCAAGGTAATCAAATCGCATAGATTGCAATGGTTTGGTCACATCATGCGGAAGAAGGAGAATGATGTGATAAGGCAGATCACGGAGTGGAAACCGATGCAGGAGCGCAGGAGAGGACGACCGGACTTAAGATGGTATGACCAAGTATTAAGGGATCTGCGAAATATGGGGGTCGTGAACTGGAGAGAGAAGGTGAAGGATCGGACTTTTTGGAAGGCAATGACAATGAACGCAAGAACAAGTGTAAAGTTGTAAATATATAGATGTAAAATGTAAAGTTAATGAGGATTAATCCACCTCAACAAACGGATTTGTTTAAGTCCAAAATGGACAGTCATATTCCTTTCGGGAATGTAAGACTATATATTGTATTTGTATTGTATACTAAAGGGTAGAAAAGTAACAGTTTAATGATAAGTGTTAAAAAGCCAATTGAATTTATAGCTACTTTTCGAGATATTAGCCATTTTCGGATAAATGGTTGCAGGGGACTGTTAGGTGAAACAGGGGCATGTTGCAAATACATAAAAACCACATAATACACAATTATAAATATTTATTTTTTATATTACATTGGATCAACATTTTTATAATTATATTGCTTCAGTTTGGAGCAAAAATAAACTAAAAATTAAAACAGCATTTCTGAAATATCTTAAACAAAAGAAAATGATTCTTAAAATAAAAAACGAGGTAGCTTACAGCTAAAATTTTAAATTTAACTTCAGTCTTTAATTCTTTAGTCTTAGTTTTGTACTTTTTGGTAAGTAATTATTTGTAACATCTCACTAGGTAGGTATTCTAATTTCAAATATAGTAGAAATCTTTAACTTAAATAAGTACATTTTTTATATTAAATTTAAATAAAGCACGTAAAATCACAAGGTAAGTAGTACCATAACAATAAAATCTTACTTATTAAGTAAAATCTTTTACAACGAAAAACTAACGCTCAAAAACCGCTGCTAATCCTGGAAATTAATAAAATATTCTTTTTCCCTTACGTAATATTTCAGGATTGTTCAACTTATGTATTATTTGGTCAAAGGATACATCTGAAATATCATTTTCATCTAGTTAGTTTAAAAGTTTGTACTTTATCATTGCAAATCTTCAAAAAAGTAACTCGCAAATCATTGTCTTCTTCATCAATTTCGTTAATCACAGCAACATATCGATATTCTACATTTTTTGTTGGGAATCTCACCAGAACGTAGTCTTCGGGTTTATAATATGACTTCTGTTGGCCACTAGGTCCAGCTTTAGCATAATTTTCTGTCAGTGCTTCAGTTACCATGTTTGGCGTAACTTCAGATAAAGGAAGATTCTCTTCTGATTCTGACTCCGTTAACACTTCATCCACATTCCATTTCGGTTTTGGGTCCCTTCTACCATCAGGTTTAGCTAATATCTGCAGCATTTTAGTATCTGGTGTATCTTCAATACTCTTTCTTGTTCTACCTTCAAGTCTAGCCAACCTTTTCTTGTACTTTTCATGTTTTTTCTGCAATCCTGCAATCTTTTTATTTTTCTCCTTGTTTTGTTTCTCTCAATACTTTTTTGCTTTTCTTCTTCGCTGCATATATGCACTCCTGACTGTGTAATTGGGAGCTGGGCGATGCTGTTTTGGAACTGGTGTAATGCGTCCTGAAGCTGGTACGAGGCGTTCAGAATCCGAGGACGGTGTGTTTTCACGTATAAAATTGTTGGTAACTCTGTTTAGTTCCTTTTTTTTGTTCCGGTAAACAGCACAGTACTTCTTCCAATTTTTTAGGGCAGCTCTATGCTCAGTCATATCTTGGAGTCATATCTTTGACAAGTTTTACGTAACCTCTCCTTTTCTTTCATCTCTTCTCTCTTTCGAGGATTATTTTTTCTACGTTGGTACCTTAGACGTTCCGCATCTCTCTTTTTCTGTAATAATTTCTTTATGGATAGCTTTTGCTTTTTAGGAGGCATATCTAATAAGCCTGGAACAATTCTAGGGTATCATAGGATTCAAATAAGGTATTAATAACTAAAGTAATTTATAAAAAGAGACTGTTGTCAAATCTAAACAGTCCCCTGAAATGAAAGACAGTCCCCTGCCACATTACAAAGCAGGGGACTGTTGCCAGAGAACTGTGTATTTTGACAAAATCATGAATTATCAAGCAAACTATCTTATGTATTTAATTTTGTGAATACTCTATAAATATATACATATATCTTTATAAAATTTGATATGTAATATATCCAATTCGATAAATAAACAATAATAGCTATTATTACAACTAGGGTAATATGAATAGCATATTTCCCGAGGTTGACTAGTTACATCTCGAGGGCAAAGCCCGAGGGGAAAGCCCGAGAGATGTATAGACAACCAAGGGAAATTTATAATTATAACTTCTACTAACATTACTGCGTCATTTCAAACTGCAACCTTATTGCGTCTCCCAGAAATAACCATTCTAGGTAACTAATTTTTCAAGTATATTACTTGTGAAAAAATTCGCTAGCTAGCGGTAGTTTCACTTTATTTCTATGTGTAATTTTATAATATACTGATTTTTATATTCTACTAATTTTGCCAGCTCCTTTCAAATGCTGCACATTATCAATCCCATATATTTTTTTACATATAAAAGTACGCACATTATGGAGTCCAACCATGTTGCCAGATCTTCAAGAACCAAAATGTGCTGCTGTAATCATAATTTAATCAACTTACATGAGAAACATGCTTATTATTAGAAAGAGCGTCAAAGCATTTCAAATCGAATTTTTTCGAAGAAAAATATTACTGAAGGTAACAGTGCCGGTGGGTTTTGCGATAACTTGCCTCGTGTCGATTATAGCATTTAAGTAAATAACATTTCAATAACAAAATTGTCAAAAATTAAATTCTAAACATTTGTTGTGTACAATTAAATTTTATAACCAAAATAATTACCCTTTATTGATTTTTTTAGATAAAAGTCTCTGTACGTCATAAACAGATAATAATTAAGCCCATAAGGCCAAAAGATAGTTTGGTTTTGGTAACCCAATCAACCCTATTTTTACGCGACAACCCTTGTGTTTTTCTTCACAAAATTTATTTTGAGCTAATTCTTGAGTTAATTTTTATCCCATATATTATTATGTATCTGATGCGTATTACATTGAACTATTAGGTATTATAACAAAAAGTTTTAAAATAAGCCGACCGACCAACCCTATTTGCTTCGGCGGTGTTACCGAAACCAATAAAATTATTTTTTCTTAATCTGGACACTACTATGAAAGGAACTTTTTCGAATTCCATGAGAAATATTATAGAAAGATTGCGGGATGCTCTATAAGAAGTACGCCGACTCCAACGTAACATGCTCGGAGGACTATACCTCTTACACACTTACACTTACGGAGATTTACATGTGTTTATTTGCATGAATATCACAAAATACCTGTTAACAACGTGACAGAGCAGAGTTTCAACTATCCAATGCTATTTTTACATTTTCGATCATGTCAACTCTGGAATATTTAAATGAATTTCTTGTAATTGTAATCAAAGGTATTGCGAAGGTCGACTCTCGCTTGATACTATAAATAAAAAGGCTGAATCTTGCATGCAGTTTGACCAGAATTTTTTTTAAAGCTAATTTCATTATCGTTATTTTCAACATTTACTTATTAAAATTATGAAAAGAAAAAGAAATACATATTTTTAAATAGTAGATTCAATTGAGTATCGAACCTATATTAAACCAAAGTATTGAAATTACGCTTGATTTTATAAAGATTTCAGCTAATATTGCTTTTATTTTTCAAAATATTTAAAAGTGGTCAGGTATTTTGTTACTTGTTATACCCATCTAATCATTCGGGTATTAACATTTTCTAATATATTAAAAAGAATGATAATGAAATTGATTTAAAAAATGATTTTGGTCAAACTGCATGCAACATTTGACTTTCTTATTTTTATAGTATCAAGCGAGAGTCGAGCTTTGTAACACTCCTGGTTACAATTACAGATTTCAGAAATTTCAGAGTACACAAAATAAGTAATGTACAAAATGTATTGGATAGTCAAAACTTTACTCTTCACGTTATTAATAAGTATTTTTTGATATTGGTACAAGTAAACGTGTGTGTAACCCAGTAAATGAAAAAATTGAGTTTTCAATACGGAATTGTTGGCTAAGAGATAGTGACACCAATTTAAAAACATAGCGTTGCATGCATATCGCGTAACTTCAAAATTGATTTTAAGCTCCTCAGGTTTATTTCTTCACTATTTTGAAAGGACAAAAAAAGCTTTTGTTTTACTGATTTAAATAACGACAACTTATTTTTGGGATAATTTTTATAATTTTCTCTTCTATACAGGATGAATTTTTAACGACCAACGACATTTTGTTATTTAGGTATTAAAAAACAAATTAAAATAAGTAAAATAATTTACAATATTAAAAATGCGCCGTGAATTAGAAGATAGCCAAGATTTATCACTAAAATGGTAACATTTTTAAAAAATTTACAAAAAATTAATAACCACTTTTTTGGCACATGAAAATATTTGCCTAGCAAAATCCTTTTACTTGGTGTAACAGGTTCCTGGCCAACCACCTGTCACACAATCACAGGGTGATTACAGCGAACACATTCATTTCAGCGATTCCAGTTCGGCAACGTCATTTTGGCGATTCTGATTCGGCGACAGTAAATTCGAATACGGCGATTCGGTGACGGGAAATATACTTTTAGTTCATTCAATTTATCCTTCTAAATTTAAAATCTAAATGTACAAAAAAACCTTAGTACGGGCGCCAATGGCTTTTCAAACTTGTACTTAAAAATCTGTCGTTAATAGTTGGTTATCTCCCAATCTCTTTTAAGCGAATACCTTCTTTTGTTTTTGTCTCCTTTTCAATAATATTTATTGTATTAATCTTTTCTTGGTTTTCCCCATTTCAATACCATTCAGCCTTTACAGTTAAATAATTTTTTTAATATTCTTAATAAACTTTAACACTTAAATAAATTTCCCGTCGCCGAATCGACGTAGTCGAATTTTCTGTCGCAGAATGGGAATCGCCGAAATTCCGGTGCCGAATTGGAATCACCGATAACAACCCTCGCGGCAGCCATATTGAATTTTTCCGTTCTTGGACGCTCCTCGGCAATCTTCGGAAATCGCGTAATTGGAGGTTCTCATGTTGTAATCCTAAAAACACCCCCAATTCGACGGAAAATTTTAGAAAATAAGTTATTTTAATTAACTTTTCTTAGAAAAATTTTTTTTAACTTCTCTTTGGCTTCAGCATCGGGAAGTTTTGAAAAAATTTTTCGTTGTGAAAGTTTGTATTTTCAAATTTTCCCTCGGTTCGGGGCTGTTTCTACTGAAACTAGCATAACCGAAATTGACTGTTACCGAATATAAGATGACCGAACTGCGGTCGCCAAAACGACGTGTACCGTAATTACCGCATGAATGTGAGCAAGGCCGGATCAAGACTTTCGGGGCCCTAAGCACAACCACACCGAAGGTTACTTCGCCTTAAATTAAAGTTTTTTAATTTTAATGTAGTAATTCTTTATACCTTATTACCATAATATAAAATTAAGGAGGAAAAATACTAACGAAACAGAAAAACTCTAATAATAAATTATATAAATAAAAATTTTGGTTTGGTTTTTCTTGAAGCCCCTAATTTTCTGGGGTCCATGTGCAGTGCTTATCTAGCTTATACGTTAATACGACCCTGAATGTGGACCTAATTGATCTTATTTCTCGACACATTTCAATTAATTTGTTTTCATCGAAACACCATTAAACAGATTTTTTTTTTATTATTATTTATTGTTAATTAAACAATAAAATAATTGAACATCCGGACGCAATAAATGCTATTTTACAAGTGTATTATACTCTTGAAGGAATAGTTGTAAAATAGAAACAATTGCAGAAATTTAATATATCTCAGTCTAAAAATAAATTGCAGTGTTGCCATTAAGGGCGCACTATTATTTGTAAAGTATCTATAGAAAATACGCATCAACCATGGTACCGTATATTTATTTTACGCTTCTGCGGAATTTTATTGAACTATAATTATACGTTTATGCATATATTACTAACATTACTGCATCCAATGAAATCTATTCATATCACGGTAATCCTAAGAGATGGCAGGACAATTTAAACAGGTAATATTAAACGGCAGAAACCGAACTAAAACGTCAAAGTATCGCAGACAAATGTTTGCTAGATTTTATAAAAACTGTGCTTGACACTACTGCGTCCGGTATATGGACGCAATAACATGCAGGACGCAATAATCAATGTAATTTTGAAATGTATGGACGCGGTAATGTTAGCGAGATAAACATATTCATATTTCCCGTGTTGTAATCAATAGTTTTCTTCTGATTGAAAAATATATTATTAAATATATCATTATTACATCAATAATTAAATTTGAGATTTTGAATTTGCAATAACTCGAAAACGGCGCTAGATATCGAAAAACTAAACAAAAAATTTACCCCCCTTTGCTCGTTCTCAATCCCCCTCTTAGCAATTTGTCGAAGGAAGCCTTATGAAAAATTCTAGATCAATAGCGCGCAGAATGCGCGCAAAATAATTCAGAAAAAGTTAGGTTGCTTTTTAAAATATAAAAATAAGTAGGCACATTTTTTATTTTGAACGTCACTTAAATGTCACTTTTTAACAGGGATGGCTTTAGTATTTTGTTTTGCATGTTTGATTGTCCAATCACCGTGCGCAAAGTATACTTTAAAATGACGTTTCATATTTCCCTAGGGACAATATGAGATGACGTTTCATATTTCCCTTGGGAAATATTAGTGTGTTATGACATATTGTAACTAAGGCGATATTGCTCTATATTGTTTCAATCGGAAGAAAATAAAATAATTACCAGTGAACTGTGTGTCGTAGCGACCTGACACGTGCTCCCGTTACAAATGATGCACTGACACTAAATAAAATTCCACAACAGTGCCGCTAATGCTACTGACGCAAATTTTAAAGTAGTTACGTTCTTTTCTACGCTAAACAACATGAAAAAGTGCAGTAGAAAAATTTATTTTTGGTATTGAATTTTTGGCAGAGTACTGTTCTTGAAAAGTCCGGACAAAATTTGATCAAATGAATGAATTGAAATAAATCGATTTTAGATGTTATTTATTTCGAAAAAAAATAGGTAAACTTTTTAATTCTGGAAATGGGACAGCACAGGGGACTGCTTTTATGGTTGTTTAGAAAATTTTTGATCAAAAGTGATAATTAATGCCATTATAACTACATCGATACTAAACAGGAATAGTCTTAGGCTTGCGTTCTTAGATATTTTAATTTAGGATACAGCAATAGTTTTTGGAAAAAGTGGATTGCCAGCCATTTAACGTGTTTACAGAGAATCGATCTTATATTTTTTAACTTAATTATTTTTAAGTTTTACTACGATAACTTTAAACTTTTCTAAAGTGTATACTTTAATTTGATTTTAATGATTTTTAAATAAGTCTTAGCAAATATATTAAACTAAGACAGTGGCGGGTCGTGACATTTTCCAGTGGGAGGGCACAAAATTGAAAAAAAATATTTTTTAAAATATCTATTTATAATGAAAATCTCTAACTTTCTATCCTTATTGTTAGAAAAATGTTCAATTACTTTATCATCATAATCTGCTATTCCTCGAACAAAGTTTTTTCAATAAACAGCACTGCCAGAGCATTTAATATGCATTTAATTTAATTCGCGTTTTACAAAATGTGAAGCGCCACGTAGTGTCCTTAACGGTAAGTAGCATAGGCAGTAATCGACGTCTTTTTCGCTTTGAGTGTTTTTAAGTAATATGGATAAAATTCTGAAAAATAAAATTAATAACATGAATTGTGGTGTTTACGGATGTCATAGCAAGGCGGGCCAAACAAAAATTTTAAGTTTTCATAAGTTTCCACGCGAAAATAGTAGGTATGTGCTAGTAGTACTGCAGAACTGTGCTTACAGCGACCAGAATTTCCAGCTTTGTAAGTGCATAATGCACTTTTGATTTCAATTACCTCTTTTATTAAAAAAGCACATTGAATTTAATGAGGTTTTTCCATTAAAGCAGTGGTCTGCAAGCACAAAGCAAATATTTTGATAGCATCTGCATCTTGGTGTTTAATTCCATATGTAATGAGGTGTTTGGCATTTAAAGCTGCTTCTCCCTCATTGATACATCTAGAAGACGACAAAGCATCTAAATATTAAAATATTTTTGCTAATGAAAGTAATAATGATGCATTTTCAGTAGCCATTTTCTCTAAAAGAAAATTTAACAGTTAGTTACCTACATTAAATAAATTATGAATTAAGTGTATTTCAATCTTTTTTTAAGTGTTTCTTTATATACTTACCATTAAATATCATTTAAATTATAAAATTAACTCATGTAAACCAAATTAATTTAAAAAACACGCTTTCCAATACGGCATAAGTCGAACATATTGTTTTAGTACAGCGCCATCTATCGGTAGTGTAAAATGCGAATAGCTTTGAGAAATCAATTTATCGGGTGCAATATTTAATTTGGTTTGTAATTCTGTCACACTAGGTAAAATTTAATTTTATTAAAAAAAATAGATAAAATTTGAGTTGTCTAACCTAATGGTTTAAAACGGCTGTATGATTTTTGAAGAAATTGTACCGATTGTCACTATTTCCGTCAGCGCAATCAGTGGTAACTAATTGAATAATACAATTAATATGCATCTTTATCAAACAGCGTTCATGGTGCGAGAAGGCACTACCATAAATAAAGATTTTAATTCCCTTTCTTATTATGCAAATATATAAGGCTTATTTCTTAATATATTGTCGTGTTTCGAAACCATAACAACGTTAATTTCATTTATTTTGTAAATAATTTTAAAGTTTGAATTTGTTTTAGTATTTATTTATTTATCATTGTACATAAAAATGTTTGTAAAATTATTTGCTGTATAAAATAAGGTGGGGAAAATAAAACTAGGAAAGAGAGGGACTTGAAAGTTACAAGTGAAAGACTTGGGCTCATGCTTTAACGTCGAATAGACGAGCGGACGAACATCATTCCAACAATGAAAATTAAAATTGTTAATTTTTTTTTTTAATTAATAAAAAAGTTAAGTTGAGTTGACGTTTTGTTTTAATTGTGGTAAAGTGAAGTGCTAATAAATTTGGAAGATAAAGAATTTAGTGAAACTTTATTCGATGCATTAAAATTACATTCGCAACAAATTTGTTTGACAAGACGCCAGCTGGAATACCATATGCATAACGAGCGCGCACGTAAAGCAAAAGTTCAATACCACATGGGTTACTGTCAGAATTTCCTCATCACGAATTTCAAAATTTCAACTGCACTATAGGAAAGAGAACAATTTTCTGTGTATAATGCAACAAAAATTTTTTTGGATTATTCATTAGTTTTCGAAAAAACGGCATTTTAAAGTTATTAAAAGTAGGTAGTTGTAACCCGATACACCCCGTTGAAACGTGTCGAGCAACGGTCAACTGGCACGTTCCGTTCCTATTCTTCATTTTGTTGACGGTACGAGTGCTTTAATACACTCTTAATGTTGTTGTCATTCATGATCGACACCCGTACGAGTTCTATGGCTTCGAGTTCCACCCTTGGCGAGTTCTGTCATTTTTCAGGGATTTTTTTGCCTTACACAAAAATTGCTAATCATGCAGCCGTGTTAAAAGGTGTATCTAAAATACATGTAAATTTAAATTTTTCAAATTCGATTTTTTCGAGAACTAATTTATAATCCAACAAAATTTTTGTTCTAGTATGCTCAGAAAAGTGTCCTCTTTCCTATAGTGTAGTTGAAATTTTGAAATTCGTGATGAGGTTTTTCTGACAGTTCCCACCACATGTAAGGTAAAAGATTGAGCATTTTAAATTAATTTACAATTGAATTGAAAAACATTAAAAAGCTCATAGCTACAAATAATAGATATCCAGCTAGATTAATTTTGAAAATAAGCAAATATTAAAAATTTGCATAGCTCGGGTCATCTCAATATAGAGATATTTTAAAAAAATATATAGTTTGTATAGTCGAATTTATTTTAACTCGCGTATGACTGATCTCCAAATGTAGTGAGATTTAACGTGTAACATTTGGTTATCTTTGTCATATTTAGAAAAAAGTAACTATTAGAAAAGAGACAGAAAAAAAGGTCGCAGTAACTTTGTAATGAAAATGAATTAAACGTACGTCGATTTTAATGATTTTAACTGTCATCTCGTTTGATTTTTGACGTATAATCTCATCAAAGATTATGACATCTGACATCTCGTTTGATATAAAGAACCCTAAGACATACGTTTTGTAAATTTTGATTCATACAATTTTTTCGATACGTCATACGCGAGTTAAAAAAATCCGACATGTATACAAATATATACAAATTATAGTTTGTATATACATGGAAAGTCATTTGCAGGTTATTTGAATGTTAAATTAAAAAAAAGTTCCTTTAAATCGATTAAACCCAAATAAATGCGATAATCGATAATACATAATATAATCGATATCAATAATCCCTAACACATTATAAGCAATTGCTGCATTTATATGATTAAATAACTTCACCGCTAGTAACCCACGAAAATTTTTCCTTTTTTAACAACTAACAATAAAAACAAAATAGTTTATTAGTAATATGTATAATATTTTGTATTGTTCAAAATGTACATATATTAAATTCTTGATACATTTTAAACGTAAAAACATAACACAACTTGTAAACTAAGCACAAACCAAAAACATGTCATACACTACTGGTGCTATGAACTCAATTGTTAACCGATAAAGGTTTCTTAGAGTGTGACCCGTTTTCAACCTGTCGGTCGACTTGACAAATCTATTTTTAGTATATACAAGCTTGACTGTCGGGCACTATCGTTAGCTGGTGTTTGGGTGGCGATTTGCGTGACTCTATTATAATAGTTTGTTGGCATAAACTACAAAATAATGTAATATAAAATTTATTTTTTAAATAATTAATAATTAATTAAAAATTAATTAAAAAATAAATAAATTATTTTAAACTACGCATTGGTTTTGATTTTGGGATGGGAGGGCGCGTGCTCCTGTGCCCTTTAAGACAAGCCGCCACTGAATTAAGATAATACGTACCACTTCGATGAAAATTGGTAGCACGGATGTATAATATAAGAGGTGAGCTTACAACGCAAATTTCATGGCCTACGAACGTCCCCGTCAATGCTAGACAGAGACAGACAATGTGTTCGAGTTAATACTATAGTGGTCTTATGGAGTAATATCGGAAATATTATTTTAGAAACCCACAAGAAATTAATAAACAACTTAATAACAAATTTTTTTTAAATTATTGTGTTAGACACAATTATAAACAATATTAGGTATTTATTTTGAATTAACAAGTTAATAAGTGTACAATAAAAATATATGAAATGTAATAATTTTATTAAATTCAGAATAACTAAATTAGTAGCATATTATAATCATATAAGGATTATTAGTTTCAAGATTTAATGTAATTTTGAGAAATAAAAAACGAGAAACAAATTATTAAAAAGCTGAAATTATTAAAACAAAATTAGAAAATGATAATCATAATTACGACTTATGCTATTTTGATTTTTTTTATCGACCGCTGAATGTTTTTAAATTTACTGTTTTTTTAGACAAATATTTAGGACAATTAGGCCAAATTGATGGTTTGGCATCTTCACGTAAACGTGGAATTTTGAGAGGGTACTATAAGTTAACAAATATGATTTTTAGTAATCCACAACAGATTAATAAAATCTACCAATTAAAATCTTAAAGTATTACAACTTATTATAATATTATTAACTTGATAAAATTTCATCGAGTTATATTGAAATTTAACTAAAAATTTTAGGTATAACTTCCGAATAAGTTTCTGTGACTACTTCACGTATCACATCTTCCTTAAAAAAATGTTTTTCGCACAAAACGTCATTTATTTCTAATTGTTTGTTCGCACGAAGCTTTTTTTTTATTACTACGATACCCGCTGTTACTATTAGGTGCAAAACAATCTCTTCGAAGCATTGCCGCTTATGCACTGTGCAATATCGTGGTCAATCGTGGTACTATTTGTCTATCCCTGTCGCTGGCTCTCCCTCGCACACTGAGGAAGGTTGAGACCCACTCTATGTGATAGACGCATAGGCCGTCAGATCACCTTAATAATTATACATCCGTGATTGGTAGCTAGTACACTAGCGCCACCAACAAATAAAGTTGGCAGTTCAAGTTTACTTATGTTGGAAAATCATATGTATAGTATTTGACGTTGGTTATATTTGCTTATTGAAAATGTAAAAACATTATTAAAAATCGTTTAATTAACTTGTTTATTCTAAGATTATTTAATAAATTATATTTCACAAGTTAAAAAAATTAATTTATTGCTTATTGAAAGTAAATCTTTTTAATTATTTATTTATAAATAAGGTTATAGTTTGAAATAGTGCTGTGAATTGAATATCCGAGTAAACATGTTCGGAATTAGTGCTATATGTGCATTAAATTATTATAGTGTTATGAATACTATTTGTAATATAGTATGTCATCCTTGGGTAAATTTATTATTAGATAAATATTTTAATTTTTTGATCAAAGATTATAACAAATTTAATGAACACAATAAATCAAAATTGTTCAAAATGGTGAAATAAATTAAAGAAAAGTTTTATTTCATCTAACTACTTATATATTAATATAAAATAATTAAAATAATTTTCTTTTAAATGACACTTAATTCATAACCTTTCCACTCATATGGAGTGACGATATCAGTACCGAAATTAAGGCTGTGTCTCCCAAGCTATAAAACGAGTGTTTAAGAAAGGAAAAAGTTTAATAAAATGGAAACTACGTTTTTACAAAGAGTGGTGTTTGTTTGAAATAGTTGTGAAATCCAGGTGGAAACACAGGATTAAATACTAAACGGAAAACAAGAAAATTAATACTTGAAGGTTAGAATACTGATAACGTACGAGATGTAAAGTTGGTTGTATAAAGCGAGGTGCTAAAGCAAATTTTACGAGTATTTTTGAAGGAAATCTGTAACTTTCGAGGGGTTAACCCGAGTAGTAGATTTCCTAACGGGATGAACAAAAGATCAGAGTACGACAGTGAAGATTCTAGTACACAGGAGGAAAGATATAAAAAACAAAGTGCTGAATACGATATTTTCAATAGGAGCAAAAAAATAAACAGAACCCCAAATAAATAACCCGAGAAAGATAACAAAATGGAAGAACTAACCCAAATGATGAAGGAACTGATGAAAGATGTAAAAGACATAAAGAACGGCTAACTGATTTACAAAAAGGAATTAAATGAGCTAAAGACAGAAAACAAAATGCTAAAGATTCGTGTTGGAACTCTTGAAAACAGATTAATACGACTGGAAGGTAAAGAAAGAAAAACAAATATAATAATAAAAGGAGTACAAATGAATGAGGGTACTTTGAAACAAGATGCTGAAAAGTTTCTAAAAGAAAAACTGGCAACCTCCCCAAACTCCAAAAAACTAGAAGTGAAGCATGGAAGGGAAAAACATATTATGAAGAATACTGCGATGAGAAGGTTAAACGAAAATGGATTATGTATGTGGAAAATTGCAACATGGAATGTTAGAGGAATGAACGGTAAAGAGGAAGAGTTGGCGGAGGAATTTGTTAACAGTAATTTGGATGTGCTAACGGTAACTGAAACCAAAAAGAAAGGAAATGGAGTCATATAGATCGGAAAAGGCTTGATGATGATATAAAGTGGGGTAAGAGTAACGGAAAGAGCAGCTGCAAGGGTAGCATGTATAATAGGAGGGAAATGTAAGAAATTAGTAAAAAGTTGGACATTTGTTTCAGAGAGAATAGCAGCAGTCACATTACAAAATGAACAACAGGCGACAGTAACAATAATAGTAGCATATGGACCAAACGAAAATGCACAGAAGATTGAAAAAGAAAAATTTTGGGATGAATTACAAATAACAATCGAAAATGCGACAGAGGTGATCTGTATAGCTGGTGATTTCAATGCACGTATAGGAAATAAAACAGAGGGAAGAAACAAAGTAATGGGACCATATGGTGAAAGCACATTAAACAGTAATGAAGTGAGATTGATCGATTTTTGCATAGTGAACGATCTGATAATTGGAAACTCGCTATATCAAAATCAAGAAGTTCATAAATATACAAGAGAAGAACCTAGTAGAAATGAAAAGTCCATCATAGATTATATAATAACAAATAACGTATGTAGGAAACATTTAATAGATATTAGAGTACACCGATGCCCCGAAATCGGCAGTGACCACTATTTGACGGTAGGAAAATTTAAATGTAGAGCCCCTAGCAAAACTAACACCGAAGTAGTACAAAAACCAAAACTTAAAATAGTAGTAAAGGACTATAAACTGAGAGAACCAGAAACGAGTATTAAGTATCAAACAATAGTAGATCAAAAAATGGAAAGAAATTTCAATAAACAGGAGGCGATACTTGAAGATAGATGGGGTATTTTCAAAAAAATACTACTGGCAGCAACCAAGAAAGCGTGTGGTATTACTAAAATCCAAAATAATAAGAAACAAACGTCGTGGTGGAATAAAGAAATTAGAGAAGAAACAAAAAAGAAGAAGCAAGAATGGAGAAAATATCTGTCACAAAAAACTAAAGAAGCGTACGAATAGTACAAGAAGCAAAGAACTAAGACTAAACAGATGATAATAACTGCAAAGAGAGTAGCGTGGGAAGAATTTGGAAAACAAATGGAAAAAAACAAAAACAAAAATCAAAAGCTGTTTTACAAAATAATAAAGAACTTAGGACAAGAGAAACAAACTGCTCTACAACAAATTACAGACAGCAAAGGCGAAATAATATATGAAGAAAATCAAATTATACGTAGATGGCAAGAGAGTACTTCGAAGAACTGCTGGAAAGCGATAAAGAAGTGAAGAGATTGACCAATGATGAATTTCAAGAGATAACAGGAGAAGACGAAATCACGATGGAAGAAACTGTTATGGCTATACAGAAGATGAAAATAGGAAAGGCAGCCGGCCACGATGGAATAAAACCAGAAATGTTGAAATATATGGGCCTAAAAGAAGTGAGGGAATTAAACAACATTTTCAATTTGTTATGGAAAACGGGAAGAATACCGAAAGACTGGGAGGTTACGATAATACTCCCAATATATAAGAAGGGCGATAATCAGGTGTGCGCTAACTATAGAGGTATCTCATTGCTGAGCGTACCAGCTAAAATATACAAAAGGATCCTTGAAACTAAAGTAAGAAAAATAATCGAACCGACACTGGAAAAAACACAGAGCGGCTTTAGGAAAGGTTTTAGCATCCAGGACCACATTTTCACAACAAGGCAGATCCTAGAAAAACAAAAGAAACTTGGAAAATGTACATATGTATGCTGTGTGGATCTCGAGAAAGCATTTGATAGAGCCCCCAGAGAACAAATATGGAAAATTCTAAAAGAAAGAGGTGTAGATGCGAAATTGTTGCGTGCAATACAAAGCATGTATAATAATACAAGAAATTATGTAAGAACGGGAAACCTAAAAATGAACGAATTTAACACTGTGGAAGGCCTGAGACAGGGTGGAGTGCTGAGTTCAATGTTGTTCCTGGTGCTAATGGATAAAGTACAAAAAGAAACCCAAGTAAACACCAAAAAACTAAGACT
Organism: Cantharis rustica; assembly: GCA_911387805.1. Lineage (NCBI taxonomy): Eukaryota > Metazoa > Arthropoda > Insecta > Coleoptera > Cantharidae > Cantharis > Cantharis rustica. The sequence goes on from OU426879.1 coordinate 35,646,593, forward strand.
GGGTTATAGAAATCTCGAACAGGTAGAAATAACTGATTGCGCTTTTGCTGATGACCTAATTCTATTTTCAAGTAATTAACAAAATCTACAACATAGCTAGAAGTATGTTGTATATGTACGTACGGTATGTACGTTCCATACCTAGAAGTATGGAACGCAGCCTTGAAGAATAAAAACATGAAGATAAATGTACATAGAACTAAAGTAATGGTGCTAGCAAAAGAAAATGAAAAAGTAAATATTAACATCGAACGAAAGACAATAGAGCAGGTTAGACAATTTAAGTATCTCGGTGCAATGATAGAGGAAAATGGCAGCATGGATACTGAGATAAATAATCGGGTGGGAGCGGCCGCAAGAGTGTACTATGCAATAGAAATAGCAGTTTTAGGAAAGAAAGAAATTACAACGAAGATAAAAATGATAGCATATAAAACAATTTACTTGCCAACACTAACCTTTGGCTGTAAATCGTGGAATTTATCAACAAGACTCAAAAGCAAAATCCAGGCGACCGAAATGAGATATCTCAAAAGAGTAGAGAGAGTGTCCAGAATAGATAGAATAAGGAACGAAGAAATAAGAGAGAGACTAGAAATAACCCCAGCGTTAACAAAAGTAGAATGCCAACAATTGAGATGGTTCGGGCATTTAAATAGAATGCTAGACGACATGCCTGTGAAAAAAGTGTGACAAGCGAAAGTAATAGGGAGAAGAACAAGAGGCATACCAGGAAAGACATGGAACGATAACATCGGACAAATACTTAAACGGAGAGGTAAAACCTGGAACGAAGCAAAGAAAGATGCACTAGATAGGAAGTGGTGTAAATTTGTAAATACGACTGAGTGAAGTGAAGAACAGCTCCTTAACACCTTCGGGTATAAATGAGGTTTTCTAAATTAATTAATTTCGTTTTGATTAATTTATTTATTGCTTATGTATGTAATAACAATCCAGCAAACAAATGGCGTTAATTTTTGTGGTACGAAAATTCTATTGTAATGGGTTTGAGCTGTCCGTATTATCCTATCTATAGTATTTTTGGTCTTAGCAAACAATGCGATTTCATTCATTGACTTTTAAAAATTCTGCGGTAATCGGCAGTAAAAGTATCTAAAATTGTACATAATATAATTATTGTTATTTGTTTGAAGAAACAATTGCAAGTAAAACAATACATGTTTACTGTTTTATAATTTCATTTTAATAGATTCTATTTTTAATAAAACACTACAAAAAACGTTTTTCTTTATTACATAGCTGCAGGCTAGTAATAGATACTAAAATAAAAGTAATAGTTTTTTTTATTTATATTAATATTAAAATATTCTAGAAGTTGTCTGCTACAGCATAGTAGTTGTCAGAAACATCAACAAATTACATGAAAAATGTATCACATTTTTTATTTTCAGAATTGTAGAAGTGTTATATGTAGTAAGTTGAACTTGGCATGCAAATTTTATAAGAAAGAAAATATTTCTGTGGAAGTACCATATACGAAATTGTGTGATTGTATAATGTACATATTTTTACATAATATTATGTAATTAAAATTTAACATAAACTAAACAGAAACGTTAAAGTAATAGAATTTTAACCGTAAAGTACAAAGAATACAAACTTAAAAAATTATTATTTAAAAAACAAAATAAAAAGACATTAATTTACTACAAATTAATCTTCTTATTGTGTTTTTTTTTACTTTACGATTAAAATTAACGTTTCTATTTAGTTCATGTTAAATTTTATATTTTAGAATGCATACCAATTACCACAAAATGTACTTAAAATTTATTTTTAAACTAATTTTTAATATGTAATTAATTACATTACCCATTACATACCTAGTATAGAAACATTATTTTATGTTATTATAAAAATGTAACTACAATTTGGTTTATTTTAAATATATCTCTTCATATTTTTGACGATAGTCACAAAATCTTGGCAATTCAAAAATTTTTTTTATGGTTTTGATAATTATAAATTAGGTATATTGCGATAATAATACTCTAGGAAAATTAGTTGCCGTATTTATTATATCGAAATTTTTTCTTTAAAGTAACAATTGTTTGAAAAATAAATATAATGAATGGCTCTCGATAGATGTCTCGGGTAACGTTTTAATTTTCTTTTCCGCTTACATCAGTGTAACTAGTGTGACGAATAATTAAAAAGTAGTTTTGAGCATCATTTTTGTACTAGTATTTCTTCTTGCATGTTGTACTAGATGCTTCAATCCATCTATTAACTATTTTATTCACAATCAGTAAGTAATCGACACATAACTGACTTTTAATAAGTTGAGAAGCAGTTTATTATTTACTTCTACTTAACTACCAATCAGAAAGCTATTTTGTTTTACTTCCCTACAGTCGTTGTCTGTTGTCAATGTCAATGTGGGTTTTGAAAATTAAATAAAATGAAATTTGATGATTTAGTCGAATTTTTTTTAACTCGCGTATGACTGATCTCCAAATGTAGTGAGATTTAACGTATAACATTTGGTTATCTTTGTCATATTTAGAAAAAAAGTAACTATTAGAAAAGAGACAGAAAAAAAGAATACGTCGCCGTAACTTTGTAATGAAAATGAATTAAACGTACGTCGATTTTAATGATTTTAACTGTCATCTCGTTTGATTTTTGACGTATAATCTCGTCAAAGATTATGACATCTGACATCTCATTTGATATAAAGAACCCTAAGGCATACGTTTTGTAAATTTTCATTCATAAAATTTTTTCGATAAGTCGTACGCGAGTTAAAAAAAATTCGACTATAGTCGATCTAACATATAAATAATATAGGTGGCGCGTCGTTTGCAAAGTCTAATTTACATCGGGAAACTTCAGATAATTTAAATATTACTTAATCTTGTAATAATATTAAACATTCACCACAAAAAAGCGAAATGTTATAACCAAATAACTACGTCTATTCGATATTACATTTAACTCTATTCACATCTATCTTATTTATGACTTTACCCGGTTCATTTTAGGCAACACGCATAGCACTTCAATTGCAAAAATTTTGTTATTGTAATAGCGTCTACCTTCAAAGGAATTTCATTGGTTTACGTTTCAAGGTTGTTGCTTTAGTACAAATTCCAATATTTTTCTTAAAAGAAACAGACTATATATATAATTATTTACAAACTGATTGTGAATAAAATAGTATACATACCTCGGTGTCAAGTTTTATTCCAGAGTCGCGCTTACAGTTGACTTCGCCGTTTCACGTCTCGTGGTCGATTTATACTCAACATTTAACATTTATCATTTAACATTTAACACTTAACATTTATCATTTCCATTTAACATTTAAGGGTCCCGATGCATACTAAGCCCCTGAGCCCATTTAACATTTAACATTTAGCACGTGTTGACAGTTTTTCGATAATTGACATCAGTAAATCTTAGTGAAATTTTTATTTATGTGAATATCAGTTTGTTTTGTGTAATGAGAAAAGTAAAAGATATTGCTGTGGTAACGAATTATTGCTATTTTACTACTATTAATACTAAAAAATACACTCAAAATACACGATAAATTTTCGCGCGCGGTTAGACTTGCGCAGTGTGAACACAATTTCTTAAATGTTAAATGATAGATGAAAGTTGGTTATCTCTTAAATGATAAGTGATAAATGTTAAATGTTAAATGAGGAGTATAAATGCTTATACACAATTCCTATTGTTTATCTTCTTAAATGATAAATGTTAAATGTTAAGTGTTAAATGATAAATGTTAAATGTTGAGTATAAATCGACCATCAGTCAACTAACTTAGCGCTAGGCTACAGCTTAAATGCTTCATTACAATGAAGCATTTTCCACCTCTGCACGCAGTTGCGTGCACTACTTTCATTTTTACTTCAATTTTCAATTTAAAAGTAAAATAAAATGTTTACAATTAAAACTTTTTCATCTGTTACAGGTATAATATTTATAGTACAGAAGCTTTTCAACATTCTATTGCATATATTTTTAAAATTAAAAATTAGCGATTTACGAGCCGCCAATGCAATTTTTTTAGTTAAATTGAGATGACATCTTAGAAAGATCGAACACATTCGTCTTTCTTGTTTATGATTATACTAAATGTTCAGATTTCAGATTATATACATAAATGATTGCAATTATGATTTTAAATACATGTAAAATTTTTTAATTCCTGTAATTTTAATTGCTATAAAACATTTATATTTTTCTGTTAATTAACTACAGAACGCCTAGGGGTGGTGATACAAATAACTTGAATTCGTCAAGATGCTCATCGCACGAAACATGTTGTTTTCAAGATAACATAACAAAGGCGAAGAAAGTATAATTTTATTAAACCACTTATCCTTCTCTTCCTGATATATAAAATCCCAGCGCACTCCTCCTACATCGTGTCAGTTTTTGGCAAAATTTTGCTTTGGAGGAGCGCATGGAGGGACGTGGTTAACAAAAGAATTATCCAATAATAATTTTTGTTCCGTTTAAATTATTCTATAATAAAGAAAATTTTACTATAAATAAAGAAAACCGGAATTATTCATAACCGGAAATTGAATATATATTTATTATAACAAAATTATCGAATAATAATTTTTGATCCGTTCAAAATAAAATATAATAAAGGAAAACGGAATTATTTCAAAATCAAATTAATAAAATCAAAGTAAAAGAGAAAACTTCAAAACCCGTCGATCTTAAGTTAGCGTTAGGAATTTTTTAATTAAAACCGCTAAAAAAGAGATCCACCGTCTATCTACCCGTCTGCGAACGGGCTTTCCACTTAGTTCATTATATAATCTGTCGAAATAAGGTATTATTTTTACCCACATTGCCTTTCAAAATCTTGAACAGCACTTCACCTATTTTCTAAACCACGAGCCGCCACTGATATAACCTTAAATTATAAACAAACTTGACAGACAATCACAATAGAAACTACTTTCATAATAATTATTATTCACGCTAAGAGCTAATGTAGCTATCTTTTTTTAACGCATACATTAGGTATTATTATTTTCGACGTACCGTATTTTTACATTCACAACCTTATGACAAATTTATTTCAGTTCGTCTTTGTTGCACCTATGTTACTAATTATTAATTTAAAAAATAAATTATCGATACTTCATTCAGATAGTTATGACGAGATCGTCATTTTTCCTGGTTCCAACTTTATATAGTCAACCCAAGATATAAATAATTTAGGTGGCGCGTCGTTTGCAAAGTCTAATTTACACCGGGAAACTTCAGATAATTTAAATTGCACTTAATCTTGTAGTAATATTAAAAAAAATAAAAATTAAAATGAAATGTAAGTAACCAAGTAAGTACGTCTATTCGAGATTACATTTAACTCTGTCCACATCTCTCATATTTATGACTTTGCCCGGTTTAGTTTAGGCAACACGCGTAACACTTAAATCGCGAAAATTTTGCTATTGTAAAACCGTTCAACTTCAAAGCAATTTTATTGGTTAACATTTAGAGGTCGTCGTTTTAATACACATTCCAATATTTTTCTTAAAAAAAAACGTACTATAGGTACTATTATATATTTTTAATTTTACGGTTATTGACAGCTACGTATGCTCATTTTAAATGATAGTGATTGGACACACATATTTATTGATAAAAGTTTAATTTAATTAAAAATGTATTCTTACATTTTTTACAGCCTTTCAAAACAACATTCAATTATTATAACTTCTTCTTAATTTCACATATTAAAAGTCACATTACAAGTTTTGTTAATTTATCGCCGTTATTCATTAACAAGATAACATAAAGCTAGCTAAAAGTTAACACAGCACTAAAAATTATAAGAATAATATTTACATTAAGATCATTTGCGCTACAGCAATCTAATGGAAGAAAGCTCAAATAAAATTGATCAAAACTCTTATTTTTCATACTGTAAAATTCCAATAACTGTACTCTATAGTTTCATAACTCTAGCATTTACCCTATATAAATTTATTTAGTTGAAATTATTACATTAAGCGCTCTGTGCAGTTTTATAGTAAAGAGGACTTACTTACCTACTGAGTGGTCAACTTGAATTTAAGTACAACTCGAAAATATCGTGAAAACGATATCAATAGGTGTTCTCAGTTATAGGTAGGAAATCGGTTAGTCTTAAAATATCGGCATACCCTGTAATTGTGCAGAAAATTAATATCTAAAAGAAAGTCTAACGGATTGAGCGAGATGAATCAAAAATCCGTCAAGGCGAGATTCGCGTATTATCAGTTTGGTAAGGGATTCTTGCTTTTAAAAATTCAGTTTGCATAACTTAAAAATGTCGAAATTTAATATTGCCTGAATTTGTCATTTTAGTTATATTAGTTTTACAGGTAAAAGGTAAACTTCGTCTGGGTAACCCTATAGTTGTAACTTAGAAAGAGTAATTATGTTTTATAATAGTAGTTTATTTCCTGTTCTTCTTCTTTCGGTGCCTATCTGTTTCGGATGTTGGCGATCATCATGGCAATTCGAACCTTATTCACAGCAGCTCTAAAAAGGCCCACTGTTGTAGTGTTGTACCATGTTCTTAAGTTCTTCAACCATGATATACGTCTTCTTCCCGGCCCCCGTTTTCCATTCACCTTTCCCTGCAGGATCAGTTGCAACAATTCATACCGCTAGCTGTTTCTCATTATATGCCCAAGGTATTCCAACTTTCGCGCCTTTATGTTAACTAGCAGCTCTTTCTCTTTACACAGTCTTTCCAGGACAGCTTTGTTTGTGATTCTATCCGTCCATGATATCTTTAGCATGCGCCTATACAGCCACATTTTGAAAGCCTCCAGCTTCTTACACGAGGCTTCCGTCAGGGTCCAAGACTCCCCTCCATACAACAGAACCGGGAACACACAGCACCGTAGCATTTTGATCTTTGTTATCATTGACAGATCGTGGCATCCAAACAATCGGGACATTTTTAGAAACGCGGCTCTGGCTTTTTCTATCCTACATTTTATTTCGATGGAGTGGTCCCATTCTTCATTCAGCGTTGTTCCCAGATATGCGCATTTCCTGACTCTTTCTATATTTTGTCCGTTCACCATCAGTTGACCTGGGTGGTTATTATTTTTTGAGATTACCATGTATTTCGTTTTCTTTACGTTTAACGAGAGTCCATATTTCTGGCTAGTTTCCACTAATCTATCTACAATCACTTGAAGATTTTCCAAGCTGTCAGCGAACACTACTGCGTGGTCAGCAAACCTTATGTTATTAATACACTCGCCGTTAATTTTAATACCAAGATCTATCTCTTCTATTGATTCTTTAAAAATACGCTCCGAGTACGCGTTGAATAACTGCGGCAACAACACACACCCCTTTCTGACCCCCCTCCTAATTCTAATATCTTCCGATATTTCTCCTTGTAAACGTATGTATGATGTTTGGTTCCAATAGAGATCACTGATAATTCTTATGTCTCTATTATTTACTCCTATTTCCGTTAATAATCCAATCAGGTCATCGTGTCGTACGTTATCAAACGCCTTTTGATAATCGATGAAGCATACGTAAATATCACAGTTGACGTCTCTACATCGTTGGAACAGCACTTTACAGCAAAAAGAGCTTCTCTTGTGCCCATCGCATTTCGGAAACCAAACTGTGTACGACCGATTTGTTCTTCGCATATCTTCAAAATTCTCTTGTGGATTATTTTCAGAAACAGTTTCAAGAGGTGGCTCATAAGGCTTATGGTCCGGAAGTCGCCGCAGTATTTGGCATTTGACTTCTTTGGTAGAAGTATAAATGTTGACTTCAACCATATTCTTGATATTTTTCCACTGGAGTATATTTTATTGAATATTTTTGTCAGCCATGAAATGCTCTCATCATCCAACAGCTTAAGAAACTCAGCACAAATCTGATCGGATCCTGGAGACTTGCCCTCCTTGAGTTTTAGAACCGCCTCTCCGACCTCATGGCTTGTGATTGGCAGGTCGTCCGGACAGTGGTACTTATCCGGCTGTTCTTGTCTGTCATCCTCGAATAGTTCGGCTATATATGCTGTCCATAAATTCATTTTATCCTGCTTGTCTATTATAATTCTACCATTTTCATCTTGTAGTTTTCCTACTGTGTTGGATCTGTATATTCCGGCCGCCTCTCTGACCTTCTTATGCATATTGAATATATCATATTTCCTTTCAAGGTCCTCTATTTCTTCGCATTGAGCCCTCATCCAGTTCTTTTTTGCTGTCCTTATTTCTCTTCTCACTTGTCTTTTAATGTTCTCAAATGCTATAACCTCGTTTTTTGCTTTCATCCTTCTTTTCTCGTTCATGAGTTGAAATATTTCGTCGGTCATCCATTCTTTTCTTTTTATGTTCTTTCTCACCAAGTGTGTGTCTGCGATCTTATTGAAAGACTCAGATAGTCCCTCTAGTGCATCATCAACGTTATCCACCACCTCCAGCTCTCTGCGTTTTTCATTCATTAATCTTGACACTGTTTCATTGGTTTTTTGCTCTTTAATTTTTCTCAGATCCCATTGTTTTTTACAACTTTTCTTTTCTATTTTTTTAAGTTTAATCCTAAATCTTCCAACTAGTGGACAGTGATCAGATTCTATTTCGGCTCCAGGGTAAGTCTTAACTGATAGGCAGCTGTTTCAGAACCTCCTGTTTACCAGCATGTAGTCTGTTGTAGCATGTAGTAGTTGAATCTAGTTCCTCAGCACGTTGTCATTATTATCACGTGGTGATACCCATGTGTATAGCCGTCGCAGTGGAAGCCTGTAGAAAGTGTTGAGAGTATTTATTTATGTATTTAAGTATTTCCTGTTATTGGGTGTAAACCTGTTGAAAATGTATGTTACTACAGTGGACGCCGCTTAATGTGATCATATTGGGACTTGGTGGTTTTGATAACAATAACCGATTGATAACAATACACGAAAAGTAGTTGTGAAATACTTAATTGTAGTGCTGCGCATTCCGCTGGCCAATGTTTGACAACTTATCTAAAAAAGTTTTAAAAATTTTTTGTCACTTATTATGAAATTTTAAAACTGAACTCAATTAAATCGTACATGATAAGCATAGCAACTTTCAGCTGTTAATACAACTGACAAGGGAATTATATGACCTTCGCATTTTTGTAATTTTTCCAACTTATTATACTGAAAGTTTAGCCCTCCAATAAGAACTCTTCAAAGCAGTAGGGCCAGATGGCCAGAAATTTTCGAGAAAATTGACTTTGAAATATTGTCGACGGAGTTTGAAGACAAGATGTAAAATAATTTGAAGTAAATTTCGTGGCATAGACATGAACGAGTTGGACTAGGAACAAGTGGGTCTACGGTTCTATTCCCACCTTTGCTAGTTTTTTTTTTAATTTGTTTTTCTCTAGTACGTATTATTTAAAAGTTTGCTAACTTTAATGAGCATTGAAAGTGATCTACTTCGACAAACAAATTTTGATGATTTGATAACTGAATTTGTGCATCTTAAAGTTAGAAAAAAATGTTTTTTAATATGTATAATAATTATTATCCTTTCAAATATTTGACATTTGATCTAAGCGCGGTTGACCTTGAATAATCAAAAACTTTCGCCTACGGCGCATTTTGTTAAAACATACAAGTCCAAGGGGCCTCCAAAAAAAGTTAGCCCCGGGCCTCACATATTCTTAATCCGGCTCTGCTTTCACTTAACCGTTAGAATTAAATTATTCTAATTTTTATCCTTTCGTTAAGATTTTAATAAGATTCTAGCAGGTTCCACAAGTTATTGACTAAAATTAAAAAATATGAAGTAAGAGAATAACGAATTTTGTTGAATAATTGCATTGTTTTAATAATTAATTCTATACAACTTATGCAAAATAACTGAATAAGTTATTTGTTGTACAGCAGACTACAATAATGTTCCAAAGATTCATTTTATCTCAGAAGTTAGTACGTCAAGAACAAATATTTTAGTTTTCATTATGTAAGAATACAAACATATTATTACTAAAGTATAATAATAATTACATTTGTAGTATAAGTGCAACTACTTTTTAAATTTTTTACCTTTATAATATAGGTAGGTATGTATATTTTGTATAATTCAATTTTCGTTATTTTATGGTATCAAGGGTAAAAATAATTGATAACCTTTAATCAAATCTCAATACTCTTACCTTATCTGCTATCCCGATATAAAATCTGCAGTATTTCTTTGTCGCACCAAAACATTGCAGCAATATAGAAGAAATCGGAAATTTTCACGATGGAGTGAGTTATCAATTGCTATCTAATATCACTATGGATATACCTTATATTCTAGTCATATAAGGATTATTAAAAATTTATCTCAAAACGATTGATTATGAAATTGGCAAATTTTTATTTTTAATAAGAGTATCCAGACTAGCACTAATACTCTTGTGCTAAATGCTAATGTTCGCTGATTAAATTAATAAATATTGATGAACGAAACAGAAAAATAAAATTTTTAATTTTGTTAATAAATTGAATAATGTTTAAATAATTAAAATTTGTCATTCCTAATTACGACAATATAGATATTTATATATAATTTTACGGAACAAGTTAAATTAGCACATCAGCCGCACATCTTCAGTGCATTTTTGTCGTTTATTATATCTCTTCTCGCACATTATGTTTTCCTGTTCTAAAATGCGGGATAGTGACGTCGCAAGCCATATATGATAGACGGCTGACAGCTGTCCGTCGTATTTCGGACTAGTGGTCAATAGATAAGATTTATATATCGGAATTGTTCAATATAGAAGATCTGTGTATATGATGTGAAGAACTTGAGGAAATATAAAGGTGTAACACTGGCGTACCATCTTCCCCAATCTTACAGGGAAAACATAAAATGTAGGAGTTATCATTTCATAGCAAAAAACTCATTTTAGTAACCTGTAGCGTTATATTTCAGTAGTTATTGTAGTTATTCATTGAGGGAGCCACTAGCACTGAATCAAACTATAAACAACATTGAAAACTAAAAATATAGCTTGCTTCGTATTCTAAATAAGTTTTAATTATAAATATCGGTACGTAAGTTACTCGGAAATGCCAATATGACGTTCGTATAACGTATAGATTTTACTAACCAGCTGGTGTCGCTGCGCTTTAGTATATCTATCGATCGTCCCAGTGGCGGCTGGTAGGAAAAAATTTTGGGTAGGCCGGCAATATTTTCTAAATAGATAAAATCTGAGGAAGGTGTAAATATTTTCTTGAGTTATAATATGCTCTAAAGTTATTTTATTTAAATAATGGAACTACTTACATGTTATACATAATATTTATAAACAATGATTGATTCTTCCATATTTGCTCTTCGAAAATCTGTCTATAACATTGTCGTGAAATGTGGTTGTTTTTAATAATTGATCAAAAATGTCTTTTTGTCTTTTTTGTATAACAGTGCAAGTGAAGATAGGCGGGACCTTGGGTCATTGTAGCAATAGCAATACCTACCGCTTAAGCCTATCTTGGTAATAACAACACGAGAATCTCTAATTACGCATTTCTGAAGATTGCCGAAGAGAGTCCAACAACAAAAAAATTCAATATGGCTGTCACGAAAGTTGTTATTATAATAATAAAAATACACTACCAAGTGCAACATCGCTGGGTTAAAATTATAAGGTTCTATGTTACAATGTACTGGAGCTGAGATAAACGCGTTTGAAATTTTGGATATTGGTTATGGTAGTTATATTTAATATATTCGTAATTCAACTCACTAGCTGTTTCAATAAGTAATTTCTGTCTAATATATAACAAAATCAAAAAAAATTAGCCGTAATTTTGAATTCTATAGGGACTTCTAAAATAACATCAAACTTTGTTTTATCAAAACTGTTTATTATAATTAAAGAAGGTAACATAGAACTTAAAAGTATTGAAATAATATAAACGATAAATGAAAAGGAAAGAAACATCGTTACAAGTTAAATTAAGAAACTAAAGTTGTTTTAGGGTACTGGCTTCAGTTATTTATTAATATTTTTCTGTTTTGGTGTAGTTTTCTTAGAGTTCTTCCGTTTCCAAATAATATTGATTCTATGGCGGTTTCTTATAATTCCCAATTTCTTATTGCACATACAAAGTTGTATGTGTACCATAGAACCTTGTGGTATCAATAACTCATATAGTGTCAAAAATGTAACATAGAACCTTATAATTTTAAGTCAGCGAAATATAGTCGGATTTTTTTTTAACTCGTGTATGACGTATCGAAAAAATTGTATGAATCAAAATTTACAAAACGTATGTCTTAGGGTTCTTTATATCAAACGAGATGTCAGATGTCATAATCTTTGACGAGATTATACGTCAAAAATCAAACGAGATGACAGTTAAAATCATTAAAATCGACGTACGTTTAATTCATTTTCATTACAAAGTTACGACGACGTATTCTTTTTTTCTGTCTCTTTTCTAATAGTTACTTTTTTCTAAATATGACAAAGATAACCAAATGTTATACGTTAAATCTCACTACATTTGGAGATCAGTCATACGCGAGTTAAAAAAAATTTGACTATACCTCTTAATTTTTTATTTAATTAAAATTTATTTTAATTACATGTAATTAATAAAATATAAGCTCTTTATCACATATAAAGGATGTTTTCAAATTCACACAAGAGCTCTACACGAAAGAACAACGCGTTTTTATTGTTGAGCAATATTTTTAAAATAATGAAGGTTTGAGAGCTACAGTTCGCAATTTTCGTAGAACATTATGGTCAAAACAGTGATTTAACTTCATTAACTATAAAAAATATTAATTAAAAAATTCAAGGTGACTCAGCAAGTCGTTTAACATAAAACATTAAAGTAGTCCGTAAGAGTGATGCTGAAAGTCCATCAACATCTATTGGGCACCGTGGTTAACAATAATTGAACATTTCAAGAAGTGAAGAAGTTTTCTACGGCGTATTCTCACGAAAGATTTATATCTTCATATAATACAAAGTACACTTGACTGAAAAACTTAAGCTTATTGATCATGCACAATGAGGAGAGTTCTTGAATGAATTAAGGAACAATAAGCGGATGCTGATTTTTCGAACAAAATCGCTTTCAACAATGAGGCTAATTTTCTTCTTGATGGCTTGATAATTTATAAAATTATTGCACTTTGGGGTTCATTAAATCTACGAGTGATTGTTGAGAATCAATAATTGCATCCACAATTTGACCCTGTTTGGTGCAGATTTTGAGCTGGAGGTACCATCCAATCCTTCTTCTTTAAAAATGAGGCTGGTCAGGCCAAAACACATTCAATGAAGCTCGCTATCACGACATAATAATTCAGTTTTTGTGCCTAAATTGCGAGATATAGATGTGGAAACGTGTTATTTCAACAAGACGGTGCCGTATGTCATACAGCCCGAGATTCAATTAATGCATGAGTCATTTTTTATTCGTGTAATTTTCCGTTTTGGTGATCAGAATTGTGTTCCCAAATCATGCAATTTAACGCCGTTGGACTTTATAAATTAATAAATAATTTACAATTTTTAATTAATAAACGTGTTTTCTATCAAAATTACTTCTTGCGTGAATTGATCTTTACTCTGCAATACACAGTAAAAAATACAGAGTAAATATTTTACACTCAAAAACACTAGCTTGTGTTCATATAGGTCCACTCAATTTAGTGTAAATTTTTCACTAAAAGTTTTAATTAAGCGTAGTGTAAAGAGTTCACTAAAATTTGTTAAAATTTTAACCTTATTTCGGGTACACAAAACAAAATTTAGTGTTAAAATAAAATGAAAATTTAAATTAATTTTCGCTATTTTGTGTATATATTAGATAAACACATTAGTTTAAACACACTAAACAGATAATTTATTAACTCTAGTATAGGTACTTTTTTAGATGAATAGATTGAATTAAAACACTAATTAGGGTATATTTTAAATTAATCTAGGGTTTAGTAATACACTTGTAATATTTGATTCATCAATTTGAATTACCGCCTTCTCAAATCAAAGTTACAAACCAAACCAAAGCTGTGATCGTCAAGCAAACCTCGCACGTTGTGATCTTTCCTCGTAGTAACACTTACAAGTCCTTTTAAATTTGCGGATGGCTCTTTGAATGCTAACGTAGTTACCTTGCTTCCTAACCTTAAACTTAAACACATATGTCCAGTGGCGTAACCACTGCTAGGACACCTGAAAGAATAATTAGTACACACAAATTAAATAAAACACAGGATTCGGTTTAACGATGAATATATATTTAACCGAAAAAAAAGGTAGTCCAACAACCAATTTACCAGCAAAGTTAATCTCCTTGATATCATGTAATTCAGAATACTTTAGTTTGAAATTTGATTTAATAACTGTTCGATAGTTAATCCCTCTGATCGTAATGTTTTCTAATTGATTATTCATATTTATATTACCAACCACAACCTATAGTAATTTATTGTAAAGAGTTCATGTATGCATTCCGATGTTCGACTCAATTGGTTTTTTATATTATGTAAGACCTTAAATAATAACCTTTATATTCTAAATTATCCGCTTTTATATAACTAATACCTCGTCACTTAAACTAAGATCGTCAGCTTAAAACTAGTACATCCCTCTTATTGCTAATTGGTCATTTTCTTAAATCTAAATCAGTCGTATGTACTTAACTAAATAAATTCCCCATACTTAAACTAGCAAATAATTATAGCCGCAAATAATCATGATTTTAATATTGTTTTTCAATTGGTATTACCTTTTATTTGGTTAAATGTTCTAATTTTAATTATATTCAATTTTTATTAAGTTAAATGTATTCGATTGTTACTATTTTATAAGTGGTTGCAAATAATCATAAGGAACATTGTTAAAATTATCAATAACTGTCCTGAAATATCATAATTTTGTATTACATCATTTAGACATTTGAAAACAGAAAGGAGCGACATCACAGCATTTGCTATGTCACTTCCGGTTCCATTACAGTTCACCTTTTCAGTGACCAGCCTATTACTGTGACATATTTTGACCGCCATCTTATGATTGTAAGCGTCCACTCAATCTGTTATGCTTAATCATCTAAATTACATTATCCCACGATAAATATATTTTCCACTTCAAACACCTGCCTTCATTAAATTACCTTCAACAACTCCTCTTACGTCTTAACCAAACCACCCCTTGGTACGCCATTGGTAAAACATTATATGAATAATCAATCTCTCCCATTACATAATCCCACTCCCGTTTTAAATGATAATAGTATAAATCACAATCTCGAACAGTAATTAAATCTTATAACTGAAGATATATTAATAAAAACTTAGATGCAACCTCGTATGAAAAAAAAATTATTTAACCACGCGACTACGAACAATTATTACCTACATTTCAGCGTAATCCTGTATTAAATTCTTTTAACAAAATAAATCAAATATTTTAAACTTACGTATTTTAATTCTGTTGGTAACTAAATATGATATGAAATAATTTTAATTTCAATTACTTGATATTCTAAAACTGATGTACAAAGAACGACCGTCTCCCACAACGTTCAAAAATATAAGGCCCTTGTTACCATCTCTCCAACGGTCAAATCTAACGGAAACTCCACTTCCTACACTTCTTTCAACTCCTTGTTGCCAAATCGTCGTATTTTAAAGTAACCAAAATGAACTAAATTTAAAATTTCGCGCCCATTATATTCAAATTCAAATTTACAATATTACACACTATATAAATAAAATACATATTGTGTTGTAAAAATTTCTTTATTTAGATGTAAAATTTACCTGACCACATGTGAATTAAAAACATTAATTAGAGTACTTATTACTATAAATATTTTACATAATTAAAAATATTAAAACACAAAAAACAAAAAATAATTATTCTTATTTAAAAATCTGAAAACATCTATTTAAAAACATTTTTTATGTCGCATATTTGTGAAATTTTAAAATAGAACAGATTAAATCGTAGTGCATTGTCAACATTCTAGCAACTTTCTGATATAATACACCAGTCAGGTCTGGGTGGTTTCCCGATTTGTGTGAAAAATTTAAAAAAATGCTTGTAACTGCAAACGGACTACATTTTCAGTAGAAGAAAACATCAGAAAAATAATTGATAACATAAACCGAATTTTTGATTATAATAAAGGATATAGTTTGCTTGTAGTCATATTCCTTCAGCCCGTTCTTCGCAAAAGTGATAATACTCGAATGATAACTTTAACCATGATTCCAATAAGTGGCGTCCACTGTATTTTACAATAACTTGCAGGTTGCAGAGTAATTAATTTGTCCGTCAGCGTTGCATAAGCTTTGATACGTTTCCCTTTATTTTTTTACTTGGAAGAGAAATAATACTTTAGTTGCCCTATTCCAACAATCTAAAAAAAAATTATTCATAAATCTAATGTTAAAAATAATAACAACTTCACATACTACTGAATTCCGTTTCATATTCTGAAATAACTGTAGGGTTGGGGTATATTACGGTAGTTTCGTATTTTTAATCATTTTATCTACTATATCTTGACCAAATATCTCTTCAAAATTTATTTAAATACCTGGATATAATTGTTGAAAATCTTCCTCGATCTAAAGCAAAATTTTCATATTTCAGTAACAGTACAAACACATAAAGATAATAAAACTTACACACCACGAATGATGGAGAAATCTTGGAAATTCTTTTAATACGTTAAATTCCAACGATTTTCCATTAATTTCCAACACTATAAAAAAATATTTGAACTGAAACACTTGAACAGTATTAACTTGCTCACTGCACTTGGATGAATGTAATTTTATATTAACACGGAGGTAATCTTCAATAGCAACATGATACAATAAATTTACAAGGTATGATATTGCGCAGGCTGGACTGGGCTGGACTGTGACGTACCTTGGTTCAGATATTAACCCTAGCATGCTACCTACGTAAGTTGTGGTAAGCGTTTGGGTATCGTATTATATTTAATTTTACGTACGATAGCATTCTAGGGTTAAACAAATAGCGAGAACAACCGAGTATTGGCGGTCAACTACGGCGGGAACTATTCCATTTGATTCTTTAAAACCAAGGTACGTCAAAATGACGTTATGCGCCAAACGGACGAAAGTAGGTTTGTAAGATATCATACCTTGTAATTCATTGTATCATGAATAGCAAGTGGTCAACGTTTTTATTTATCCGGGAATCACCGGCAACAAACTTTGATAAAATGTGCCTTTGTGCGTTTTTATCATCGGTAATTATTGTAATGTCACCTAACACCTACTAGATTCGATCTAGTATCAAGGTTGATCACTCTACATAGCGCTTTTTTTTCATGATCATTTTAGTGTAATTTTAGTGCGAAATATAAAGTAGAGAGAAATTATACACTAAAAATTAACACTAAATTATTTACCAACTACACTAAATGTTTTAAACAACAAAATTTTTTACTGTGTATACCTATAAAAGAAGCTTTGGAAAAAGTTTAAATTTAGCAATCAAAAGGGGTGAGATATTTTTGTAATAATATGTAATGCATTGTTGAGTAGAAAACAATTAAAATGTACTCAAAATATTACAATTTCTAAAGAATTGAATGGTACCAATAGATAACTAAAATTACAAATGTTTTGAATTATTATATATAGTAAATGTCACTAAATTTTCCAAAAATTTAAGATCTAATTTAAGAAAACTTCAAGAAAGATATTCAAAATAAAATGCACGGCAATTAATATTTACTGTTTATAAAATTTTTGTTAAGTTAGTTACTGTAAAAAAGCATGTAATTAAAATAGTGAAACACGTAAGTACATCTTTGCAGTTATAATATAGTTTCTATTGGTATTGTGTAAAATTGCAGATCCTCTTTGTAGAATTTCAGAATATGAGAATTTGAGTTTTGTGCGTGAATATGTAGAATTTTTAATGAAGATGAATGTATCGATAAAGACAAAAATCTTTGTAGCTCAAATCACGTTTTATTTAGAGGATATAGGTTGCATTTCCACCAGAGTATCACCTAGTCAACCCCAATAGCAAGTAGATATTTACACAACTCACATCACGTAAGTTAGAACTACAAACTTTTTTTATTGCTTAACTTCTTTCTTCTCTTTTTTCAATAGGGTATCATAACATTTAAAGAGGTTTATACTACTATCGTATTAAGAGTACGTAATCAATATTTCACTTAGTTATAAAATAATTCAAATTAGGAAATTAACGGAAAACTTAAATATTAACGTTATTTTTTTGACTATTGGCTCAACATCACAATTTTTAGTAAATTCTCAATTATTATTAGTGGTTCTTGCTTTCCTAGTATTGAAAACAGTTTTGAGTAACAAAGAAAAATAAACTAGTACAACATGTGATTTCATTGCCAAAACTAATTTCAAAATCAATATTTCCTTACATGTGGGCGGATCTCATATGTGAAATTTACACGTGACGTAACATTTATGGTTACACATGGATGCTGAAATGCGAGCATACACATTAGGAGAACATCTTGTATAAGAGTAAGTGCCCTAAAAAACCTGTTAGCAGATGAGCAAAGTAGGTCACCCACTCATGACTATGACGGATAAGTATTAATATTAGCAGACATTTGTATTGCAAAACAACTTTATTATCTTCGAATTTTTCATGTTAGTTTCTCATTGTGGTAAAATAACATTAAGTTCTGCCTGTGTGTCCAATATGTATTTGTATTGGCTGTAAAATAGACAGCTAAATTTTGTTACTATACTGAAACTGATACTACATAATTATAGTCGAATATTTTTTAACTCGCGTAATATGGCTAATCTCCAAATGCAGTGAGATTTAACGTATAACATTTGGTTATCTTTGTCATATTTAGAAAAAAGTAACTATTAGAAAAGAAACAGAAAAAAAGAATACGTCGCGGTCATTTTGTAATGAAAATGAATTAAACGTACGTCGATTTTAACGATTTTAATTATCATCTCGTTTGATTTTTGACATAATCTCGTCAAAGATTATGACATCTCACATCTCGTTTGATATAAAGAACCCTAAGACATACGTTTTGTAAATTTTGATTTATACAATGTTTTCGATAAGTCATACGCGAATTAAAATGCATTCGACTACATAATTATTAAATAGGAGCATAATTTATTTTTTATTTCAAAAATCACGCAAGATTAATAAAATTATTATATAATATGTTATATATTGTGGTGTTATTTTGCATAAAGCCTTTATTTTCGTTTTTTGTCAGTATTAGCTTCGCTTGTATGAGGCAACGATTGATAAGAGTTGGTGTAAGCAGAATTTTATATTAACTTTAAACACAAACTATCAACACTTTTCTTTTTATTGTAATAAATGTAGTGATTTCCAGAACAAAAGTGAATTTTATAAAATTTTTAAAAGTGTACAATAATTTATTGACTTTCAAAATTTAAGTTTATAAAGTTGAAAAGAAGATAATCTCCGGCGAGGAAAAGATGCGCAAAGGGATCGGCGAACGAGCGTTAGAGCCGGGAAGACGTGTGAAGTTTTGCGGAGGTGCAAAATTTGAGTATTTCCGAGCACATATAATTTTTGGGCGTATATTGATCTGCTGGATGAACAGTAAAATCATCGCTGAATACACGAAACCAATTGGAACGGAAGTGTAACCATTCCATCACAATAGCGAAGACAACCCATGTTCCACACGGAGGCTGCAATTTTAACGTATGCGAACAACGAGCACCGTCTACAAAATCAACCACAGCAAGGTCTTGCCGAGTCGGTGGCGTGTCTGAAGGTAGATAGAACAATAATTAAAACAAATTTAAAGTGCATTTTATTTAATCTTTTGAACTTTAATTTCTATTTATTTTGTAATTTTCCTAACACTATTACACCAAGGGATTAATAAAATTAGATGCTAGTGCCCATATTTTCAATATTAAATGTGCATCTAAATTTACGAGTCTGCACGATACACAGGATTTTGAAAACTGCTAAAGGTGAAATTGTCAACCATTCAAACAACAACTTTTATGAATAAAATTTGATTTAATTCACCTAAGGAGGAGTATTTTTCTTCCATCGAATAATAAGGGCTTACATGTGAACTCACCCCTGGCGATACTTGCACGACGACTGAACCAGCTAGCCGTGGTAATTTTTTTAGATTGTGGTGAAATTAATATTGTTAAAATTTCATATCACTTCAATATAATATAGTAATGTTAATAATACATGTAAAATATAGTTTATTATATTATTATTACTAGATCTAATTATTACTAATCAAATGAACAGTTTTCATTTTCTTCTTCAGTTATTTTCAACAAACGATCAATCAAATTGTTAATATTTATTATTTTATGATAATATGACTGATATATAGAACTTTTCAAAATCTATATCCAATTTTAATTGAGTAAATTATATTTTGTATGTATTCATTTAGAATACA
This sequence comes from Cantharis rustica, assembly GCA_911387805.1. NCBI lineage: Eukaryota > Metazoa > Arthropoda > Insecta > Coleoptera > Cantharidae > Cantharis > Cantharis rustica. The sequence goes on from OU426879.1 coordinate 35,667,039, forward strand.
TTATTTTAGACACTTTCATTTAGACACGTGACATTGTTTAGTTTAATAGAAAATTAACCTAAAAAATAAATTTTTAAGTTTATAATATGGTAGTTAGTAGTATGTAATGTTAAAATAGACAAACTAAATATAATAATAAAATAATGAATTTTAACTGTTAAGTAAAGAATACATACTTACATAGAAAAATAATATTTAAAAAACAATAAAAACGACAACAATTTACAGTTGCTTTTGGGTACAAAAACGTGGTAAAATTTGAAAACTTTTTTTAAATTTAATTTTTAGAAGTTATACGATGGCACTGTGTGTCTCCTTACCAATATAAGGATCAAAATCTATTTATTTAACCTTAAAAATTTTATTTAGACACGTGACGTGGTTTAGTTGAGTTATTTGGTTTTATTTGGTAAGTCGCATTCAATTTAAAGTAGTTTTTTAAATATCTTGTTTTTTTAATTTTAATAATTTTTCAATTTTGTTTGGTTTATTTTTTCTTGCTTCTCTTTATTTTAACGTTTTTAATGTGAATTATTGTTGTTTTTATTGTTTTTAAATATAATTTTTCTACGTAAGTATATGTATTCTTTACTTAACAGTTAAAATTCATTATTTTAATATTTTGTTTAGTTTACTTAACTACCACACTATCGACTTAAAAAATTAATTTTTTAAAGTTATTTTTCTATAATACAGGTTTAGTTTTACTTGCAAAAATTGCCCCGTTTATAAAACTAAACTTTCTCTAAAAATTATGCAATTTCATGTTTTACCTAAGAAAAATGTAAAGTTACTGCAAAAATAGAAGCATTAAGTACACTTTAGAACAAATGAAACCCTAAAATTGGCGGTAACCTATAGTGGCCACTAATTTTATAAGTACATTTACTCAGTGGCGTAGTTGTCTACAACGATGTACAATTTCCATCTAATTCTGTAAAACTTAACGTTGTCGTGAAATTACTTGATAAAAATACATTATTGATGTAAATAAACCTAAAAATGTAAAACTAACCGGTCATTTTACATCTGAAATAAATTTCACCTGATAGAAGTTAACGAGCTACATGTAAATTCCTTTTATGTAGTGCCCCATTTTCTGTTGTAATGTAACCCTTAAGTATTGTGAGTTTAATTTAATAATTTCATCTAATTATCCTTGATAAGCACCTTATTGGTTGATTTGATTGAATTAGTCAATTGCTTAATTATTTTGATACTATAGCTGTATTTTTTTTACCTATTTTATTTCTATCTCAGTTGCACAACTGATATGAAGTGAGCTGATGAGACGAACTGAGATTAACTGAGTTCAAAATGAGAAAAAGATAAGGTAAAAAGAAAAACGAAAATTTATTACTGAATTTTGAATTTAATTATTTTGAAGTTTGGTAGTATCAACCAAATTGTTTTTTGTATTATTGTATAAATGTCAACATAAGCTTAAAAAAAACTAATTAAAAATTTAAGATACAGTAGATATTAAAAGATTGCAGTAAGTGACAAGTTTAATTCAAATTGTAACACTTCAAAACAGCAAGATCACTTTGGGTATGGAAGGGGATAATTTTGTCACGTAAAACTCAGTTCGGCACGGCACAGTACTTATGTCAAAACATAGTAGAAGGAACACCCTTTGAACTGAGTAACTGAGTATCTCAGTACAATCTCACTTAAAATAGGTAAAAAGAATACAGCTTAAGTTTGATTATTTACTAATTTCAAGGTTAACTATTAGTAAATTTTAATTTTAAAATTTCTGCTCATTCCATATTTGTAAAAACAAATTATATGTTAGATTGATTCGAACCGGAAACTTAAACATAAACTCTTGGTGCAACATAGTCAAAGCAGTGTCCCTTGACCGTTTGAAACAATAGTTGTTTGAGATTATTTGGGAGGCTGAGAATTACAGTCGGGATATTAAACATCTTTTAAAACTGATAAGTTATATTTTTTTAAATGAGTTTTATAAATCACAACCGATAGAAGAGTTGTCATTATTTTTATTCACAATCAGTTAGTAATCGACACATCCCTGACTTTTAAAAAGTTGGGAAGCTGCTTATTATTTTCTTTCACTTGACAACCAATCAGAAAGCTATTTTGTTTTACTTCCCAACCTTAGGGTGGGAAGTGGGAAGTGATCGCTTCCCGACCTGCAATGTCGCATTGTCGGTAGGCAAGAAATGGAACTAACAAAAAATATGCGTTAATAAAATGAAATTTGATGATCTCTAATTATTTACGAACTGATTGTGAATAGAATTGTATACATACCTTGGTGTCAAGTTTCATTCCAGCCTCGCGCTTAGAGTTGACTTCGGCGCTTCGCGCCTCAGTCGACTAACTTAGCGCTCGGCAGTAATGAAGCATTTCCACCTCGGCACGTAATATACTATTGTTTTAGAATAGGTAGTAATAGTTTATGAACATTAATTACAAAAATTATATATTTCGGTAACCAAACTACCATTAAGTTCTGACGTAAATTATAATTTTATCGTATTTTGGTAGGGTTAATAATTTAATTTGTATTCGTTGCTTTTATTTGTTATTATTATTTCATACACAATTTTTGTATTAAATTTAATGTGTGTATAACTATGTTTTATTTAAGTAATTAATTAATAAAGTAATTAATAAATATTTGAATGAAACGTAATATTGACATGAATTTAAAAAAACTTTATCCCGTTTAAAATATTTAATAATATACTAATTTTTAACTTGTGATATTTAATTAAATTCAATAATCTTTGATTTAACAAGTTAACTAAACAATATTTTATAATGTTATTTATTATTAAGCTTTCAACGTATTCAACTCATTACTTCCCATACAAACATTTTGAATATGAATTGAAAATTTGAATATGTTTACAAATTTTTCTACATTTAAAAATGTAGGAAATATGAAAATGTTAATAATTCTATTAACAATTGTAAAATTATTTTGATTAATTTTAAAATCAATTTTAAAACTCTAATTGACATGAAACATGTTTATTATTTATTCAAAAAGTGTAGATCTTAAAAGAAAAGGTTTACTACTACATTTTAGTAGCTATTAGCTATTTTTATATTGCACTATTTCCCTTAACTATAATAATTTATTGTAACAATAACTGAAACAAAAATTTAAAATAAAGTTCAAAATAACAAGCATGTTTTTATTTTCTATATACCTATTAAAAAATACCTTATATAATAAATAATAATTGTGCATGTAAAAGATATTTTAGATGTTAAAATGGGCAAATAATTGAAGTAAATAACACCGAAGAATATTATGCCGTAATGTTATAAATTATAATAGTATTATATAATATCTATTCTTATCGGACATATTTATAACTATTTAACTTAATATTTGAAAGGTCAACATTTTCATATTATTTTATTAGATAATTTTTTGGCAATCTTTTAAACTATATAGCAAATATATTTTGTCATAATTAAGAATTCTAGTATCATTTCAATGGTCAATTCATAAAAATATTCAGTTTCGACCATCTTCTGAACAAGTATTTTAAAAATTATCCCAATATGCAAATGAATACAAAGTTATATTAGGATTACATAACCCTGCAATGGTGAACTTTTAATCAAAGTAAATTCGTTTTATCGAAATTAAAATTTACGCAAATTTTAATATTGAAAATATAAAATACTCATTTAAAAGTAGGTACTTATTTTAAAACTTGATTTAAATATTTAATCAATTTATAGATAAAATTATAAATAAAAATTATGTAATATTAATTGAAAGTAAAATTGAAAAATTCGATATTTAAAAACCATGTTTCAGTTTTTAAACAGATGATGCTTAATATACAATTTTCTTCTTTACATATTTTTTCTTTCTCATGTGACAATATAACATTCTCGAGTGACATTTTCATAAGGAACTGGGCAAATTCCAAAAGTGTTCGACTGTAACATCCACTAAACTTCTGTGATCCTAGCACCTTATATAAAAATTTTCTGGAAAAAGCTAGAAAACAGAATTTTGTTTTCAGGGAAACCGAAGTAATATTAATAAAATAACTAATACTTTTTTGGCAGCGACTGACTATCGATCATATACTAACAAAACAATATTTTATCTCACTTCTGAAATCGTAATAGAACTAAACCTGAACAAGCGTAAAAGAGAAAGAACTTTTATATTACTTGAGCTAAATAGAGATCGAGAATATTCTGTAGTTCTGAACAACAAACACATTGGCGTTTCGTTAATACCTTATAATATTTTGAAATATACTAATTGTGAAAATAAGTAGGTATAATATATAACATATTTTATTAGGTACTATACTATTTTTATTTTATTTGTTTATGGTACAATATACAACTTATGGCTGATATTGTTTTTAGTTGAAAAAAGTGCTATTTTGAGATAAAATACTAAAATATAGTATAATAATGTAATAACAATACGTAATATTATATTATTTATTATATCTGTACTGCAAGATTATTTAATGCCTTAACAGCAACAGTTCAATTTTCAACACAACTTCAGTAAGAATTTTCCCTGTGGGCTTCGAACACAAAAATATAGAAATCATAATAAATTAAATCTTCACATTACGCAAGATACATAATAGGTATCGCTTTTTTTCAGTACGTACAATCTAGTTATGAGCATTAATTTATTGTAATTATTAGTAGAATAATTCTTTATTGTTATATTGTATTATTAGCAAAAATAAATTATTATTAAAAATTGTTTTCTTCTGTTTTCTTTATTTTGCGTCTTTTCTGTTATATTGAGATCCTTATAACAGTTAATATTGATAAATTATCATTAATTTAACGTTTGTTAGCCGGTTCTAATTACTGGATTTATTAGAATCAATATTAATGTACGGCACCTATTCTTTACGTTGTTATACGGAAACGGTATTACCTACATAAGTAGTATTATATCTATTTATGGTATAATTTTGTTTTAACGTTGTATTCACTAAATTATTTTTGAAATAGTAGCTAATTAAATTAGCATTTAAAAATTTAATCTTTTGTACATTTTTTATTTCTTGCATAAAACTAACGCCAAAGGATAACGTAGCAGTTTTATTGGCTTCGTTAACTAGGAAAACATAACAGTGAAGGGTATAAACGTTATAAATTTATACAAAATAGAGGTAATGGTTTCTTTGGAATGCACTTTTATGTCTTCTAAAGATTCTAATATCCTGCTAAGCGAAAGTCCACAAAGGCGGTCCTGGGGGTTGGCTGACATACTAGGGCGTACCCTAGCAATATTTTGATACACTCCTCACCAAGTTTCCGGTACTTGTTACTTATTAATTTTTCTTACAGTTTGATATACATTTAATCATTATACTCCCGATGAATAAAATTTAATCAATAAGTTGTAATTATATTTAAGAAACGTAACTTGCGAAAAATTGGTTCAACTAACTCTAAAGTGCTGGATCGGTATAGAGCTTAGCAACATCTTTATTATTAATGACATAACAATTATATTCCTACCCCACCTACACTGCCTATACCATCGCAAATGATGTAATTTTTTAATTTAAAAAAATCTTATATCTGTTTATCCTGCGAATAAATTTCTAAATTTAGGAATTTTAGCTAGGTATGTAAAGTGTATAGTGCATTTTCTGGTTATTATAAAGTTTGATTGTTTTAATGACAAATCAATCGTTAATTTACTAATAGGCCTTTTTCACCAATAATACAAAATTATTACAAAATCTTTAATTAGAAATAAGTAGTAATAATTAAAAAATCGGGTCTAATAGATCGCGTACACTAGGCCTGCACGATTTAAAAAGTAAAATCTAAATCCGCCCATGAAAGTCCTCGAGTTATTGGATCGAGAAGCGTAGCATAAAACCAGCAGGAACCAGTAAATTTCTAGTTGATTCTTTTTACAAAATTAATGTTTTTTTGGGTACTACACACAGAGACGGATTACCGTTTAGGCTAGCTAAGCTCGTGCCTAGGGGCGCACGAAAAAAGGGGCGCAGTGTACCAAGCAAATATATCACATTCTCAAAAATTAAATGTATCAAAATATACAATGATTACCTATAGTTTTTTTACTGAGTTTTTATTTACTGATTACAAAAATACTTGTATTTGAATTCGAATTTTGTTATGAGAGTATTTTTGGTCAAAAGTGGCCGCAGCTAAGGTTTTGATTTTGTGAGTTTTTTGAATTTTTTTTTAATTATTAAAGGAGATTTTTATTGGATGAGCTATTTTTTTATTGGATGAACGATTATTTATTTGAAATCATTAATTTGGAGTTATATTAAATGTTTTAAATATTGGATGAAAATTTATTAAAGGAACGAAACGCAGTTTGATAAGGCGGACCGGTATCATAAAATTTAACGATACCATTTTGAATTGAATTGGAACGAATATTTTTAAAATCGAAACTTGCTAATAATTTTCCGAGAAGAAGTAATTAAAATTATTGAAGAAACAAATTTTTTGAATTGACGACCTTGAGTAAGCCTAACTGCTCCCGCATACTAGAGCTCGCCGAGCAAAAAGGTGTTTGATTTTCGGAAATTTTACAGCAATATATCACTAAATACGCAATCAATCTTTTACCGCTTGGTGTGGAGTGGTCACAGCAATATGTATAAAATAATAAAAAATAACTCTTTATATTTTCTATTAAGGGGGGCGCACCATACATGTGTGCCTAAGGGCGCAGAGGTACCTTAATCCGCCCCTGACTACACAGTTCAATGCTTAGTTATATACACTTCAGAAACTACGATGCAAGCGTAGTGTGCGTAGTTTCAGATCTGTGACGATACGTGCGGCACTGTGCAGGAGTAGTGTGCGCAATCTATAATAGTTAATTACGTAACCAGCCGTAAAATGTAATTTCACTGGGCGAGTCGGTAGGTTGCAGAGCGAGCAGCAAATGAAGCTTAGATATCGACGAGTCCAGTAAGGTAATTTCTTGACAATATATTGTCGTATTTCAAATTGGACGTTAAAGTAGAAACGGATTACAAAATAATCAAACAACAATAAACAAAAATAATAAATAATAAAAAAATAGCATGTAGATGCAAATAAAATGTAATAACTTTAATAATAATCTGATACCACAGATTTGTAATCAAATAGCAGAGAATTTTTCTGTATAATTTTGTAAACCACGTCAAGGAGTGCTTCTTTTAAGGAAATTTTCATTTTGTTTATGTAAAATTTGTAGAGAAGTTTTTATATTTGTTTAAATAAAACAAAAGTGCGCAGTGTTTGTCGTAAGTTTGCGCTGCTATAAACAATTAGGTGGTTATTGATAATGAACAACATAAAATTTTTGATAAAAAAGTTCTCTTGACTACGACTATCGTGGAGAATGGTTGAGCGTTTTGCGCTATCGAGGCCTTTTGTGTGAATTTTGAATTGTGACGACGACCATCGTTGAATGGGTGAAGCGTTATACGCCATCGACGTCTTGTGATTTTTGATTATTGTCTGAACCGACCACTAAAGAAGTTGATTAAAGAGGAAACTGGGCATTCGAGCCGCGGAGAGAAAGCGACACACGGTATCGCAAGGTATAAAACTTACATTTAAAAATTTAACATTACAATTTGTAGTCTATTAGAGAAAACATGTAGTGCGTTGCACATCTGGAGAGCCGCACATGGTTAAAAGGCCTTCAATTTTAAATTTTATTTACGATGAACTCTATAAAGTTAATATAAATAATAAACAATTAAACAAAAACCAACAGTGGCGAATTAAGATTTATTTAATTTATAACTTAGGGTGTATAGTGTATTGCACAAAAGTTACAAAATTTCATAAATGAATGATAACACAGTCAAATAACACAGAGCACACATTTGACACTTGCGGTAACTGTCGTCTTAAATGCACATTATTGCTTCTTGTTGTTTTCATTATTTTATAATTTTTTCAAAATAGTTGTTTTTTAGTCAACCATATTTGAAATAGATTATCATTTTAAATTGGTAGTTCGATTTATGTATAATTGCTATAATATTGTTTTGTGTATTTTGCACAAAAATATGCTAACAGGCTAACAGCTACTATTCTACGTTAAATTTCCATTATAACAGCATCCATTTTTACAACTGTCAGACTGTCACTGTCAGTGCGTGTACATTGAAGCTGAAAACCATGCTTGTAAACCATCATGCACAAAACCCGTGTGCAGCCAATCATGCACAGAAGCCATCACACCTAGGTACCAAGCACAGAAACAAGCAAAGAAACCATCATATATCTGTTAGTTTAACATCAATTAGGGCTTTCTACACAAAAGAGAAATTGCTAATGTTTTCAGCGTTTAGAGAAAAATTGTCTTTACCTACAAGAGGAGAATCAATTTTTTTATTCAAAAGTTAATGAACTTTACCAAAATGTTGTATTATACTATTCTGCATAAACCTATAAGTGAAATTAAATTTTAGATCTTCGACTTTTAATCAACTTTTGCCCTATATCAAATACCCCTATATGCTGGCTGTGATCGTTAAATAATAAAACATAACCAATTACTTGCAAGTAATAAAATATTTTTAATTAGCTATTAACACTCACAAAATACTGAAACTTTCCACGAATTCCATAAACTTTATGTCTACACTTTCACGGTGTTACTTCGCAGACTATCTCTTTGCCTTGCTTTTCAGGATGTTAATGATCAACTCTAATTTTCAAGGAAAAACTATAGAATTTCCAGTAAATAAAAATCTTCAAGAATTATTAAAATAAAAATATATTTTGCAAAATAAACACATGACACTTATTACAGCAGAAAAAAAGATAAGCATATTGTAATTTTATTTTGTTCATTTTTAAGCTCCAAGTTTGGGCGTTAATTTATATTGTCCTCCTCCAATTTGGACTTCAATGTTAAATAAAATGTATATTAAAAAAAGAGAGCATGAAACTCCTAAATTCATATAATTAAAAATAAATATTCGCCACAAATTTATTAAATATGAAACAAAATTATGGCAATAATTTTTGTCATCAAAAGTGCTTTTATTTGTAGACAGCAAAACAACATTTACTAAATTTAAAATAAAACCAATTTTACTATTTACAAGAAAAAAAGAAAATCAAATTTACAAAAATAATTATACAATAAACAAAGCTAAATCAAATTTATGGTGATCAATTTACTAATTTATTATTGTTTACTCTAATGAATGAGTGTACAAAGAACGAATCACAACTAGATATTTAGGTATAGAATTTAATCCATCGGTAAATAACAAGAAGTATTCCCATAACGATTACAAATTACAATATTGTTTTGAGTGCAGATATGCATATATTGCTTTAATTTTTTTGTTATCAGAATATTGTTACGTATTTTGATTTGAGATGGTCGTCAGCTAAAGCAGTTAAGTGCGTTGCTGCTAATGCTGAATGCCTGGTTCGACTCCGAGCTCAGTAAAACTTTATTCTGACCGTCTCCCCTTGGAAGGCAAAGGAAAACCACCGAAGTGTAATCTGCCTGGTACATCCTCTCTGGAGATGTAGAGTTTACACTTCCTGCGGTTTGGAGCCCGCGTTAAGCAGTAGGTCCCCTTTTTGTGTGTGACGATACACAAACATAGGAGAGAGGTCACCGGGTGTAGGACGTTTAAGCGCACCACGAATTTCAAAATTTCAACTACACTATAAGAAATAAGACAATTTTCTGAGTATAATGCAACAAAAATTTTCGAGGATCGTCCATAAGTTTTGAATATGTTGAATATAATTTAAATTTAATTTGATTGTTGTGAATAAATGTTGATTGAGCGTGATTCATAAGAAACCTGAGTCATTTAATAAACTATAGTTAGTTGCATGCAATTTTTTTTAAATATTACAGATTTTCATAACATCCTCCAACTTGGAACCTTAGAGAAAACTATATTGCGCCGATACTGAACTGTACATTTACCGACGGTAATACATAGTACTATGTTTATTACTGACCGAGATTCGAAATATTTTATCGAGTAGTGGTAAATAGAATATTTTATCAGAAACCGATATAATATTATTATTATATTGTATTACTCTTTTGGTCTGCTTATATAAGGCTATAAGGCTATATTTTCTAACACCAAGATGAAAAACTGTAACTTTCTGGATGGATACAAAATATTTAATTAGTAAATAATCCAGAAAGTAAATATGTATTTACGAGCTTGACATTTCTTGTTTACAAACGTTGGCATTTTACATTAATTTTCCGTTATAATAATAATATATAAGTTCTGCAATATGTAATAAATTTAAATCTTTGTAATTTTTTTTTAATTACAAATTAAATTATTTAATTTTATTACAAAAAATAATTTTTATAAAAAAAAATTATATTAAAAAATTTATGAAGAATAAATTAGATTTTAATAGTTTAATTCTTAAGTATGAAAAATTTAAAAAGATATACTAATGTACAGGTAATTAAGAATTCCGATTTGGTTCTATAGTCGATCTAAGATACGTATAATATAGGTAGCGCGTCGTTTGCAAAGTCTAATTTACATCGGGAAACTTCAGATAATTTAAATAGTACGTAATCTTGTAATAATATTAAACATTCACCACAAAAAGGTGAAATGTTATAACCAAATAACTACGTCTATTCGATATTACATTTAACTCTGTTCAAATCTATCTTATTTATGACTTTACCCGGTTCAGTTTAGACAACACGCATAGCACTTCAATCGTAAAGATTTTGTTATTGTTATAGTGTCTAACTTCAAAGCAATTTCATTGGTTTACATTTCAAGGTTGTCACTGTAGTACAAATTCCAATATTTTTCTTAAAAAAATAGACTATAGTGCCGATGTTTACAGAGGCACTTATCAACGAAGTTTTCTAACTTACTGGATAGTTTGAGATGTTTATATTACTTACTTCTTTTATGTATACCAATTTTAATTAGTTTTACTTACTATAATAGTCTTATTAATATGTTGTTAATAAGATCTATGTTATAAAATATTATTTAAATAAAAAGTAAATTACAAAAAATCTTTAATACTAATTTATATAATGTCAAAAACTAAAGGTAACCAAGTGTTGAAAAATATTCCTTTCAGTAAAAGAAACTTTTAATAGAAATACTCCTTTTCATAATGCTGAATTCTTTATAATAGTTTAATTTATTAGTTAAATAGGTAAACAAAATTTCATTTCATTTTCATTAATTTATATTATTTGATACACTTTTTCTAAACGTTTACAAAAGAAATAGGGCGTGAAAAACCAAATAGGATTGTAAGAATGATTAAACTTGATCATAGACTGGCAAGTAAAAAAATTGAATAATTGGAAACATTGACGCCAAATAAGAAAGTACTGATATGGCGTTCTATGAATGAATATCAATATTCTGTCCACTTAATAATAATTATTCACTATGTAAAAGTAGAAACATGAATTAAAATTTTTTAGTCATAATCTGGCATTTCATATTGATATTCCATAGCAATGTAATTAATCTCTCAAAGTGATACCTACATTAAAACTTGTCAAAAAGATTATAAAATATACTAATAATATTATTTGTTATCAGAGAAGGGGCGTGATGAAATATTTTACTAATTAATAATTTCCACTTGGTTACAGTAATATTTAAAAAAATTATATATCTTAAATTTTTGATGCAATTCATGTTATGTAACGATTTTTTTGAAATTAATAAAAATTGCACGTAATAATAAATTAAAAAAATGCCAAATTATTAAGAAATATTTCATCAATCAATCATAAAGTTTATTAAAAATTTACGAAGAAGGAATTACATTTTTATGATATAATCCTTATATAAAACTTTAAAAGATGTAATGTACAGGTAATTATTTAAGAAGAGTTAGTAGGGCATTAATCAATTAGTGTTTAAGCAAGTATGAAATAGATGTTGAACATTTTACCTCTATTTTTTGTTTTATATTACTCATTTGTTATGATTTAAATTTTTAACAAAATAAAAAAACTTGAATACTAGGGCATTTGACACAATTTCTAGAACAGTAAATTTTCTTATTGCATGTTTTGGGTTATAGTTTATCACTAAACCGTGAAGACTGATGAGTGTTTAACTGTGTGAGCTGATCATAATGTTTATAATTAAACAAAATGTTAAACGTATAAGCAATTATTGAAGTATGTTTGAAATTTCAAAGCCACTACACCTGGTATGAAATATTGACATATAATAATAATTTATTGAAATTTTCAACACGTGTTTTTATTGCAATTCACAATCAGAACTAACCAGCCACTTATACTTCATTAAAATATTTAATTGTAGTACATTCTGATGTAAAATGTAAATACACGTTTTCTGCTTTCCGTTTTAGTTAAGCTCTTGATTATAGGGGACAAGTGTTGGTTTACCATGTGAGAAGTCTTTAAAAAATTCTGAAGCATTTAATATTTATTAAAATTAATTGTTCAGAATTTTAATTAATGTTTTATTTTTTAAATTTATAACAATATGGCCTTCATTTTCTGCTACTTTCTATTGCAAATTGTTAATAATGCGCTCCACTGGCACCCATACGCGCAAACTTAATTAGATAAATGTTATTTCTGTGGCTTTGAAATTCTTTGAATACATGCTTACAGTTATGAACATTAAAAAAGGATTTTATAAAAGGAAGAAAGTATCATATTGGAAATATTTTCAATTAATACATTTATAGTATCCATACATAGTTTGTATATTTTTCTTTAAAAAAATAAATACAATTACAATTTTTATTTTAATCCATCGCAGTTGCTTTTGTATAAATTGTATGAATCGTATCGAAAAAATTGTATGAATCAAAATTTACAAAACGTATGTCTTAGGGTTTTTTATATCAAACGAAATGTCAGATGTCATAATCTTTGACGAGATTATACGTCAAAAATCAAACGAGATGATAGTTAAAATCATTAAAATCGACGTACGTTTAATTCATTTTCATTACAAAGTTACGGCGACGTATTCTTTTTTTCTGTCTCTTTTCTAATAGTTACTTTTTTCTAAATATGACAAAAATAACCAAATGTTATACGTTAAATTTCACTACATTTGGAGATCAGTCATACGCGAGTTAAAAAAAATTCGACTATACATACAATACAGATACATACAGCAAGTGTGGCGTAATGTATGCAAGGACGGTTTTGTGAGCGGGAAACCGCGGTTCCAGTCCTGGTCGCGCCGAAATGCACTGCTGTGAATTTATTTCTGATTAATTTCTGTAATGATTATTGTAAAAAGCTTTATCCGTAAATAAATCATACTATTATTATTATTATTATTATTAAATGAGCAAGATCACGTCAAGTGGACCCCCCATTTTCCACTTGATCATTGAATTTTGATATTAGTATTTTTTCATGAAGTAGTCACTATCAACAATTAATCCCCTACAACAGTTTTTAAAAATTTTCATTTTAACAACAGTTTTTTTGTTAATGAAAATTTTTGTGACTTTTAATTAAAAAATCGATAATTAAAAAACGATTAAAGATATTTCAATGAAACTTTCAGAATTTATAGTTCAATACTTGTATTATAATAAAATATGTAAGAGTTCAAATTATTTATATATTTTCATATTGTTAATTAACTTTTAAGTTAACAAATGAAAATTTAAATGACTTCTTCAAAAAAAAATTCTTTTTTCTCGATATTTTGCGTTGAACATTTAAGTAACGAAATCCGCGAAAAAATTTGACTGCTCGTGATTAGATTAAGCAAAAAAAAATTATTTATGACGGGTGGTGGGCGCTGTCATTAATTTACCTTTAGATCTACTCAGTAATTAGAAATAATAAACAATATTTTATCCTTTAAATGAAAATATATTTTTATTTAAACACTTTATTTTTTTATAATAATAAATTATATAAAAAAAAATTTTTTAAATGAAAAAAAGAATATTAATAAATAAATTTTATTAACTTATTTAAAAATACTATTTTTAATCTTGCATTGCCAACCCAAAATTTAATTTGTTGGTACCACCAAATTTGGTTATGTTAAATTGTCAGAGCAGAATCTTATGCATTTCTTTTTTTTTTATTTTAGAAAATATGCCCAAATATGCACGGTCGGTCAGTAGATTTCAGTCGAAATATGCAATATCATAAAGAAATAACCAAAATATGCAAATGCATATAATCCGGTATCTAATTATGAGGAATCAGTGCGACTTTAAGCTCCATTAAATAACACATCAATTAATTTCGACCAAATTTGCAGATTTTATAGTATATTAAGTTATCTTTATATTAAGTTATCTCATTCATTTATCTTTTAATTTCAACCAAAATACTTTTCATATTCAAATTAAAAATTTTCTAAAAAATGAACAGACTTTTTTGACAAAAATATCATCTATATTGCCAACCTCGTTTTAACAAATATTCAAAATTCAAACATAAACTATATAAAAAAATCATTTCACACTCTAAAATACCAAAATGTAGGGAAATACACGACAGTATATACGTATGTATACGAGTGTATGTAGCGTTTCTGTGGGAAGTAGGGGCCCGACAGTTTCTAAAATGCCCGGACCGGTTTTAGGTTCCAGTCCGATCTGGGCCTGATTACTAAGCAACCAAAAGTTGATATTTTATAGTCAGCGATGTGGAACTAAAAAGCTTTGGTTTCTTAGAAATCGATTCCGTGCAATATTGGCCGTATTGTAATGTTTTGGGTGACGTCAAAAATAGTTGTTTCATGTTCTAGAATATAGTTTTTGTAAATAGTTATTTTTTTGTGTAAATTCTTGGAATAAAAGTGATAAACCAAAATTATAAATGGTTTAATTCTGGGCAATTTATATTTTTCACCAAAATAATGTATTAAAGTCATTACAAGAGAACTACCGATTTCCAAAAATAGTAAAGCTTTACCGAATATAGTAAGTACGTCGGTACATAAACTGATATTTACGTTTATATTGAATTAATTATTATTGAAACTTGCTATAATTTCGCAACAACTTTTTTTTACATTTCTGCTTTACAAACTTTTTAATATTTATTGCACTTGGTGTATATTATGTACATATATGTATTGTGGTGTTACAAAATGGTTCGCACCCACCCTGTACATTTTGTAGAAAAATTTCATTTTTGCAGGTTGTAATTTTGATAAAATTATTAGACAGATGGGGGCGAATTGACGGAATTGCGAAGCCTTTTGCCGATAGCGACCGCTTGAGCCTGTTGTACGATTTTGGCTCGAGGCAGATTTTGAGATTTTTTTGATTTAAAGTTTGAATTTATGCGAATGCATTATTGCGCTATTTTTTTTAAATTGTGAGTAATAATTTGATATTGAATAAAGTGAGTTTTATGCGATTGCATTACTGCGTATTTGTGAAATTTTGAATTATATTGGATTATTTTTGATAGTTGCTACCGACTGATAGTATTGATTGGATTGGTTGATTTAAAAAAGGAATAAATTGAAATTGTTAAATTAGATTTGAATTGCATTTAAAATTGGAAAATTAAAAATTGCATTTAAAAGAACAAATGGTTCAAAAGATAAACACGTCGATTTCGATAAGGTAGAAATTAAAGAGACCCATGCACGGCGAAATTTAACAATTTTACATTTCATAAAGTTTGGAATCCATTCAGTGATATATTTTTTTTAAATTATATCATTACAGTGTATTTGAGTATATATGACAATTTATTGGAAACATTAAATTGTTTCTATCTAACTAATGATTTACTTTGTGTGAATTTCTGTATAAATGTTTAAAATTTAGCTTACTTTAGTGCATTGATCAGTGGCGGATTTACAGTCTTGGCCGCCCTAGGCCCTAGGCCAAATAACAAATGTGACAGAGAGGAAGAGGTAAAGAGAAGAATATAAGTTGAGAGTAGGACCTTTTATCATAACAAAACATTCAGAGATAAAAAATTAAGCAAAGAAATGAAGATTTATAAAACCCTGATCGGGCCGGTGGTCACGTATGCGGTAGAAACTGCATGTTACCCAAAGCGTGAAGCAGAAATACAGAAATCGTTTAAAAGGGAAATTCTACGCATCATTAGAGACCGAAAAAATGTGGTAACGGCATAATAATACCGCTGATGAACTATGAGATTGGGGAAGACCAGGATATCATGAAGCACATTAAATCACAAAGAGTCAGATAGCTTGCTCATGTAATGAGAAAAAGCGACAGTCACATAGATAGACTTCAAGATAGAAGGAAAAGAAAACCAAAAATCAGGTGATGAGACCAGGTGACGGACGACCTAAAGGGGATGGGAGTAAAATATTGGATGAAGAGGACGCAAAGTAGGCAGAGCTAGAGAGAAGTTGTCAGGGCCGCCGCAACACATGAAAACCTGTGAATAACAAATAAAGATTTTAATATAGTTAGTTTTAAAAGAAACATGTAACATGAGGACTGATCCGCTTCGACAAACGGATCTAAAATCCCGGTAAGGGATACCTGTATTTTCATCGCAGCCTAGCATACTTACTGACAATTGATCACGAATGAAATCCATATTTAAATACATGTATTAAGGGTTTGTCGTGGATAGACAAGATACAGTACAATAATTACCAGTATAGGTATTGTATTAGCAATAATTGGTATAATACCAGTATGTATACCAATATTATACAAAGTATTATACAAATTTTGTATCCAATTATACAATCTGGCACTTGGCAGTCCTGTGCTAGAGTCGCCTGTTAATCGCATCGTCAGCCGACGGTTTCCCTGAGTACGACCGGCAGCCGTATAGTCAGCGAGCAAGCAATCGTTTTTGACCTACAATGTTTTTTTTACTTTGGGTCGTTTCTTGTTATCATCGGTGTATTTTTTGCTACGCTTGGCCGCCTCTAATATCTGACCGCCCTAGGCCCGAGCCTACCGAGCCTTATGGCAAATCCGCCACTGGCATTAATAATTTTGTTTTAACTTTGAAATGCTAAATTACTTTAGAATTTGAACGGATACACAATGTTGTATTATTTTTTACTTCTTTAACATCGTATTTTCTAGAGTTTAATTTATGATTTTAATAACTTTAGCTTTTGGGCTTTATCAACTTTCATCAATTTACTATTTTATTATTATAGTCGGATTTTAGGTTAAATATCATGTATTTTGAAGTGATGGATCACCCCAATTATTATTATTATTATTATTTCAGAATAATACAAATTATTTATAATTGATTTCTAAATAATACACCAACAAAAAGAAAAGAAATAAGTGCTTGACAGTACTATAATTTCACTTTTTATAGATGAGATCATGTAAATTGACGTTTTTTAAGAATATTTATTTCCACATTATTTAGAATCAGACTTAAATTACTTCGGATTAAGAGATATATTTAAGTTTGCTTTGTACTTGTTACGTCGTTTCTTTTTAATAAATAATTATCTGCATTTCAGAATTTCAACAAATTAATGATATATTACTGTGCCTCTAGAAATTATTAAGAAACTTAATGTTAGCTATGTTAATAATTGTACCCAATGAAAACTTTTTTGATTATATAAAAATCACTTTTATCTCAGTACTTAGGTATTAGACATTTGCTGTTATTTTTTCTTTTATAGTTTTCAGACATTTTTTATAATTTTGATTTAATTTTATGGATGAATTTGATGGATTCGTGGATTTGATGGAAAATATAACATTATAACACTTTTCTATTTTGTTGCACCGTTTCTGAAATAAGGTGACTTAAAAAAGTCTTTGTAAAAATGCTAATCAAGTTAGCGTAAGACTAATGTTAATTTTATTAAAATGTTTACATTTTTGATTGAGTCACTGTATCTCGTAAACGGTGCGATGAAAATATAAAAAATAAAATTATAATAAACGTGATATTAATGTTACAATTATAATTTAAAAAATTAATAACAATGATTTACTATCAGTAAATTCTAAGTTATGCTGCATGTTCTTGTTTTTGTTTAGTTAGTAAATAACAACTACTGACTTATAATTTGGTCTGGCGGGTTTTTCCCTATGGTAAAAAACATAGTTTATTAGCAAATTATAATATTATATAAGCTGTGTTTCTTTCGATCGGATTTCTGCTTCGCGACGTAATTCGATTCTATTTTACGATCTGATTGGGATGCATTGGATTCGAATCTTTCTTGTCTGTGTAGTAAGATTTTTTAGCTATTTTCCTGTATTAAGAAATTAAGTGGAACTTAATTTGAGTCAATATTTATTTAAACATTTTGTTTTTGAGAAGTATTAATCTTTCTATTTATAGTGTTGATAAATGGGTCGATAAATGCACGCGAGAGGTTAGACACAATATAATCAAAATTTACATACATTGACCTCCAAACTCAAAAAGGTAAGCTAAAGTAAAATGAGTTGTTATTTGTAATCCAAATTATTGGACGACGAACTTTTGCCAGTGGGTTTCGATTTAGTTTAGAATAACCAGAACTTCATGGAAGTAATATACAAATTAAGTTATAACGAAGACAAAGTATTAAAATAAATCAATAACACATGTAAATAATTGCACGATAATGAATCAGATAAAATTGTATATTATAAATATTATAATGTATAATAGTAAGTATATATACGACAGTTGCATTGTGATGACTAATACTTACATTAGGTTTGTTAAACGCTATTAAAATTCGATTTACCTACAAAAACTAAATAAAAAAAATTAACTTTTACTTTACGGTTGCATCTAATTAGAGTGGAAATAAAGTTGTGCTGATTTTTTCATTGTTATCACGACCAGTACTGATCACGACTAACATTTAAACAAGGTCTGATACAACTATTATCTACTTTAAACAGTTGCTTAGTTACTTGCTCGTAAACACCGAGTAGTTCCAATGCTGTGCTAGAAATGAAATACCGTATAGTCACTTGGATAATTCACTTCAGTTGAAACCTGGACTTGATTCGGATTTATAGCGCGCGCACAGGTGATGCGCATTTGAATACGTGTTTGTGATTACATTGGTATAGATCGTTATTGGTATTAAATTTTAGTTCTTTGATAAAATAATTTTGTGTAAAAAATTATCGATCTTGAGATTATTCAACGTACTGGTACATTAACACTACAAATATTAGGATGTGTTTGCGTCACGTTTAATCGATACATATAATTCTTATTATTAACAACCAGGTAAGCCAAATTAGGATAATACAATACTTAAAATTTTATGATTGGTGATTAATGAGTCAGATTCTTATTTATGTATCTTAAAGAATGTATGGGTGCTTTATTGGAAGAAATTATGTTACGCACCTGTTGTTTTTGTGAATTCAATTGATGAAAAACATAATTGAAGCAATAGAAAAATTGAAACGTTTCTTTAATAATCTTATTGGGTACTTAGTGACCTAAAAAGTTGAATGTTGTGGGTGTACAAGCAATAATTTAAATTGTCGTCAAGTTTCTAGACAATGAATTTTAACTACTTTTATTTTGAATTCAATTCGCACTGTTGAATAGAAATTACGATTGCAGGATTTTATTATTATTATCATTCTTATCTGTAACAAGAGATACAAATGTTGAGGGTGTAAAAGCAAATAAAACAGTTTTTCCAATAATTTCAGGTTATGATATCAAAGATTGTTTGAGATAACATTATAATTCTACAGTGACGATTTTTATATGTATGTAATATTACGTTTACTGCGATTAGTTATAGTTATAGGAAAATTTAAATGTTATTTATTATTATTTATACCTAAGTAAAAAATTTCGGAAAATTATGTATTTAGTATGTATCTATAAAAGCATGAACGGAATTCTTTAAGTTACACGATTAACGCAACCATTAATTATTTTTGAATAATATGTACAATAAAAAATTATAATTTACCAGGAAACAACGTTTATATTATTGCTTTCAAGTATTTAATAAGAAATAATAATACTCATTCACTCAATAACAAAGTAGTGCTATAATATACCAAATAATATGAACAAATACATAATATACTGCTGTGTTTCAAACTAATTCGGACCCACCCTATACATTTTTGTAAAATTATTTTATTAATTGTTAAGTTGTGACATGGTGGAATTTTGCTAGGTGGGGACCGATCACTTTGATACGAGGCCTTTTGTCAAAAAATGGTCGACATGATGGACGTGTAAAATTCATGTCCGAATAAGATTTGATAAGTTTATAGTTTTTTTTGAAATATAAGTGATTTTTTTAAATGAAGAGTATTTTTATTGGGATTTATAGAAAGATTTGTAGTTGGATATATTCAAATCCAGAGGAAAGTTTAAACGGATTTTTTTGAAGATAAAAATTAATTACGTAATTAAAATTGGTAATGGATAAAGTTTAAAAATCGAAATTGGAAGTGGAGTACATGGTGAAGAAATTGTAAATTTTATAATATTAAAATTTTGTTCAAGGAACAAATTGTTGATGATAAGCCGGACAGCGATACCGGTATCGTATAAAATTTGTATTTCCAGTTTTGAATATTATATTAAAACGAAATACGAATTATCTTGAATTGGATAATTGTCGATTCGAAAAATTTAAAATAAAAATAATTTGGATGATTGTTGTGTTCACCCACAGTGATTTGCCGACCCTGTTGCAATATTTTTAGAGAGCTAAAATCTTGGTCTCGGGCGAGTAAAGTCGTCACCAAAACATAGCAATACATACATATACTATTATGTAGATACCATATAATATATTATGTACATGTTTGAAAGTTAATAGATAGCTATTTCTTCCTATATTTAATTTTCATTTTATTTATTTCATACTTTTAATTAAAATAAGATATTCAGAAAATAAAAGTATAGATATAAACCAGGATAATACTTTTAAATATGTAAAATTAATTCATAAATTTAAATAGTTTTACTATTATAATTGCGATAATCTTAATTTATTTATTATATTAATGTATTAAAGAAGAAATATTTAATTTCTCTTTTTAACTCTAATAAAGTAAATAGCAAAATACTACTTGAAATTTTATAATATTATATGTATACAATTCCTATCGCTAAATAATTTTTAGAGCAAAAAGAAATTAAATTAATTAAAGTTAAATTGATAATATTATTAAACGAGTGGGACAGGTAGACAACAGATAAGTAGGTACCTACCTATTATACTAAATTAATCTATAAAGGTAAAATTTTTAATTTTGTGACCAAGTTATACTACACAGTTATCTGCCACAGTTATACCAGAAAAGTTCAAGACTGGTATGAAAAGCTGAATATGACGGTGATAGTTATGTCTTTTTTATTTTTATTGTTGGGTAGATTTATAATTTAACGATATTGATACATTTTTTAAAATTAATGAAAAGCTGAATAGTTTAAAATTTCTATATAGGATAGTGTGGGTGTTATGAAATTAATCTTATCAGGCACAAGTTAGTGATTCATATGATTAAGTTATATAATATGTAGGTATAATGTGCATACAACAAAGTTTCGAAAAATTTATAAAATGATTTATTAGAATCCAAAATAAATAATTCTCGTTGCTTTCATATCGAATATTAAGTATCTAGTTTATTATTGTTCCTATTGAATGATACTACTATCTGCAAACCTTGAATAAATAATAAAACAAAAGGATTTGCGATTTTTAACAATAATTATTATTTTTGTGTAAATACGGTTTTATTGTTTTTGTACTAAATTCAAAATAAATCTGCAGTACTTTTGTAAGTATTTGCGGAAATAATTTCAATGGAAAATTTTAGTTTTGAAGTTCAAAACATTTCATACTAAATCTCTTTTAGCCTTAATCAGTAATACCAAATTAAAATTACCTAGTAAAAATTAAATTTAGTACCTACCTGAGCTTTGAATATGCAATGAAAGGAAGTACAATTTTACGTAGTATACATTTTCTTTAGTAAAACGACGCATTCATAAAGTTTCACATAATAATAGCTTTTATTGTGGTAATACCGTGGTACCATGCGTATTCCCAATAAAAGTTCCTCACAAAAAGAAAAAGTGCATTCAAGTTTTTTGTTCCTATATTATTCTAATGAATACTCTAATGCTCTTATGCATTGTGTTGTATAACCATTACGTTTTTAAATTCATTTTGATTGTTTTTATTTCTTTATAAACTGTTTTAAATAATTACTGTTGCCTAATATAATAATTTACAATCAAAATTTAAATTACAAATTTGAAAAAGAATATTAAAAAAATAAAGTATCAAATTAATTCAACTAATTGTAAGTTTGTGGTATTATTCATATAACAAAAATTATTTAAAGTATAGTACCTATAATTTTTTTAAATACAGTATAGGTGCTATAATATACAGTCCCTACTCAAAAAATTAGCCGCACTTCTATTTTTTAAGTTAATTATAAAAAACTCGATAATTTTTTTCAGGACAAAGGTAAAATTAGGGCCAGAAAATAATTAAAAATTATTTATTAGTAGCATAAATATAAAAAAAACAAATTAATTAATATTTAGTGCTGCCACCCTTAACGGGGATGCATTCTGTATTTCTTGCGGCATATGTTTCGGTTCGGATACATTTTGTTATCATATCCTTATAGATCAAAGCATTAATCCTTTGGTTATTTTGCCATATATTTAAGATAAAATGGTATTAATTTGTTATATTGTTAATATAACGGATATGATAATTGATAAAATGGTAAATGTTATTAACATGTGATAATATTATTTAAAAAAAAAATAATAATAATATATTTAAGATATTTTTTTTAAATTTGTTTATAGTGGTATTATCTAGACTATATACTATGGATTTTAAAAGACTCCAGACCAATCCAAAAAGGGAGAATTTTTACAATTTAAATTTGCTTAGATATTGCCAACCAGGTTCACTATAAACTTAGAAATTACCAAAAGTTGGCACTATGCATGCAAAATTTATATTTTGAAACGATTTTATAAAATATTTTCTAGTGCGGCTAATTTTTTGAGTAGGTACTGTAATATGGAATATTAAATATATTGATATCATTGAGTATTCAAATTTTAACATCTAGTTTTATTTCATCAAAAATAATGTCGCGGGATATAAATTATGATTGTCTACAAATAGACATCAGTAGTATCGTTACAATAAACCATTACAATTAAAACATGAAACACATTGTTTCATAATTATTTTACACCTAACTCTATCATCTGATGTACTATACTGGTATAAATTAAAAAATATATCAGCTTACAAATTTTATAACAAACTGTTTTTTAACTGAAAAAAGGTTTTTAAACAAATTTTATCTTACTTAAGTTGTTAAAGATTAAACTTTATATTATAACTGCTTTAAACTAGTGTGCAAATTGTCAAGTCTTTAGGTTTCCGCGTTTGTTTATTAGCGAGAATGGAAAAACTGATTGCAAAGAACACATTTGGATAATTTAAAAAAAATAGTCTCCAACGATTGGTTTAGAGTAATATGAACTTACATGGAATAAATATGAGAAAAATGCTAACTCAATTGTTCAGTCATGATTTTCGTTCTTGCACTATTGGGATTAATAGAATTGTTAATAGTGTACAAGAATATTAAATTTGTTGTATACTTAGAATTAATTAAAACCATAAGTAAAATGTAGAAAATAACGTGTAATTAAACATTAAGGTTTTAAAAAGGCATATAAGTATGCTCAAAAACAAGCGTAATATGGTTAGCATGAATGACTAAAAACCATGTAATCACATCTTCAAACATTGCATCAGATATACCTGATATAAATAAAATAAAAAATACTTTATCTAGTGAACCCTTACCAATGTTATAAAAAGTAAGTAAAAAAAACAAAAACGGTTTGCTTAATGACCTTTTTATTACAAAAAGCAAGATAACAAAAATATTTCAGAATTTTAGAATATTTTTGTACATTTTATTCAAAATGTATAAATTATTTTCAATCGTTTTCAATACTATTTAAATCTGTTATTCTATCAAGTTTTATAACGAATTTTTTACTTATTTAATGTTTTTATATCTTACAAATAATTATAAATATAATAATTTATTATATCAACAGGTAGAAGACATAACATATTTTATTTGTTTTTGTATTTAAATACTATTATTACCTATATATTGGTTAAATTAATTTTTAATAAAATCCTAACTAAAATTCTCTTATTGTATAGCTTCTTCACAATGGTATACTTATTATTAGTCATACAATTTTTCTATTACGGTTAATTTTGCTTTATGATTTAATTACTATTAAATCTTTTTATTTCCGTTAAGCATATTTAAGTATTAAATTTTTAAACTATAGGTAGGTACTATAAATTAAACCTGATCTAAAAGTCAGTCGAACGTGTATTTATAAGTATTAATAACAAACTGTTTAGAAGATATCTTAAGTTTCGCAAAATTAGTTCTTTCGTGCATTTATTTCCTCGTAAAGAGGAAATTATAGTTAATTATTAATTAATTATAAACTTACATGATAGAAAAACGATATGATTTTTTTAACGTTTTAGTTTGCAATAGCATGCAAAAAATTTTAACTACTATTAGCATTTTAAAATATTAAGATTTTTGCAAAACAAATTTTATTACTAATAAATTATAAAAATTTATTTTAAAATGAATTAAAAAAGAACAAATTAAAAAATTTGTAAAGATACTAAGTTGCGTTTTACTTAAAGTTTGAATTATTTATTAGCACCTATTCGTTTATTCTCTTAATTAATTATTAAAATAAATTAAAGACTAGTGAACGTGAAGTGTTAATATCCTTGAAATCCCATTTTGATTACCTACAATCTCTTTCACTCGACTGGTTCATGTCAATAACTTTATATTATAGTTTCCAAGGATCTTATCTCCACGAATTAAAATTTTATCTAGTGGAGAACTGAAATATTAAATGAATTTTTATTCTAATAAATATCAACAAACTTTTTATGTCAATAAACCAAGTTTATTTTATTAATATTCTTATAGTGATTTAGAAACAATACATATATAAATAATCAATTTCTATATAATGTACATTATATAACATGTATTATTGTGTATAGAAATAATGTATATCGATGATTATCTCATAATATGACTTTCCTGTTCAATAAACTGAGCATTGAGACAAAAAATAATACTAATATGGAACCAACACTGAAAGTTTCTATTTCAATCCAATATTTTTAAAGGAACGTTGTCTTATAATTTATACTTCAAATTATCATTATAAAATCCTGAGTGTATTTTGTATAATGTTGGAATAACAAACTTCTATAAACTACGTAAAGGTTTAGTAATTTCAACTTCAAATTGTGGGAAATTCTTCCGATGTAAATTTTCCAGGTAGCTACATAATATGAGAGACCGCTGCTACTTGATACGGCTCATGACTTTTTTGAAAAAGATGCAATTAGAAAGTGAAGTATCTTGACTACAATTTTAAAATTTACTTTTTCTTACACGTGCCTTGTTCAGTTTGTCTCTCATTTGTATACGTAGACTGTTCTGTGCGTAGACTCTTAAACGGTGGTTTACCACTGCTTTGAAAATTTTGTGTGAAACTTAAAAAGAAAAGTAGTTTAAAGCAATACAGAAATTCATTTACAATAAAAATCTGCACGTTTTAAATCAAAGTTAACACTGAAAGTAAACGAAAGCAGAAAAAATCGGTTCTGGAAATTAATAAGTAAAATGACAGATATAGCATCTGATAGTTTTGGAGTGAAGTGGACTATGTTAACTGGCCCTTGTAGCCAACTAGCCCTGGGTCTCCCGTATACATAAAGCGATTATATTTATAAACACTTAAAAAAGAATTTATTGGCGACCATTATGATGACTAATTTATTTGTAACCAAAAATGAAAAATTCATTCATTCAAATGAAAAATGTTTATTATATAAAAAATTTACGGTTAAATTGTTTAATTAGTGTTCCGTAAATATTTCAATTATTTTATAAAATATAAAATTGTAAAATAATATATATATAATAATATATTGAAATATTCCTGCATTTTCTGTCATTATATTTTGAAATGGAATTATTTAAAAAGGTTAAAAAATAGGTTCGTGGCTACTTGCTTCATTATGGATTAATTATAGATAATTTACCATCTTAACAGTTTGTTAATGTTGTTTACCACTGTACATCATTACAAGTGTATCTACCTTTTTAACATGATGAATCATGTGGGCTGCCAACGGGAATTATGTTTATAAAGCCATATAAACTGACAAATACCATTTACATTTTTAGACCGATCGATAATAATCAATACAAACTTATATTTACCAATGTAGCCATACAAAAAATAGTTGAATGTGTAGTATTCTTTACCAGGTGGTCATAAAATTAGAATTCAATTATTATGCATCATTTATTTTAATATTAACCCTTCCGTAAGTAATTATTTTCAAGTTCGACAATTAAAACATAAAATATACATAATTTAAACCTTGGATCGTACTTTATGATTGCAAATAAATGTTTCCGTTTTTATAATACAAAATAAAGGTTGTATTTTATTATTTGGAAATGCTTGCAGTATATTCTAAATATAAATAATACTGAATTTTACATTATGAATCATATTAATCTTGCTTAAATTTTTGAATTTTTATGAATTTTTGGTAATATGAAATTAATTTCCCTGCATAAAATGCTATACTTTGTCTTGTTCTATTAGCTTTAATAACTTATTGTAATGAACAAAATGAATAATAATTAGAGATTCATATATAACCATAATTTATTAGAAGTTCTATTAAAAAATATAAGTATACAATTACGATAAATTTTATTAAAAATTCAAATCTGTTACCATGAAAAACGATACAAAATACAGTTTGAAGTGACACATACTTTTCATCTTAGTCATCTTCAACTACTTCTGTCTAAATTTTTTTGCAGCCTGGAAAGGGTCAACATACTTGAAACTTCTGTAGATTCTGATTTCTATGATACCACAATGATCAAGTCATACCTACTAAACAAAGGTTTAGCTACTTTTACTGAATACCTTTCCTTACCCATAACCTTTTCAAAAGTTGTTTCTTTAACGTTCACCTCATCTTACCTGTGCTGTTACTTAATATCTTTACTATTGCGTTCTAGTAGAAAGAAAACAGTACCCAAGCATTTCTTTAAGTTGGCGGACGTATTTTTTCGTTTTTACATTGTATTCTTCAATACAAGGATATACGTAATGATATTTTAAGTACATTTAATACATTTATTACAATATAATAATATCTCCCATTGTCTATTATTTACAGTTACTATATGAAAAATTATAAAAGTGAAATTAAAAATTTGTGTAATTTTTAAAAGTGTCAATTCACAAGTTTAAAATTTTAAATTTTGGATAATAACTCTCTTAAAAAAGGGTAAGTTTTTTATGATCATATTGAAAGTTTTTTTAAAAAACTTAATTTATTTAATTGCAAAATTATTACGTAAAATACGATGACGTTAAGAACTGGAATTTCTCTTATTCGCGGAAGCAAATGCAGAAAGCAGTATATACTAGGTATTCTACGTTCTGCTACAATAATTACGCTAGATTGAAATTGACAACAAATAACAATAGAAGTAATCTAAATATTGATTTTTGTTTAGTTTACTTTCTATAGCAATTCATTTTTAAATAAGATTTGCTATAAATCATTAAAAATAATAATTATATATTTTCATGTCGATTCATGGTTGTTGTAATCGTTAAAAATTTGTATTCATTTTTAGTATAGTTAATATAATTTCATTGTTGCATATAACAACATCGACCTCTACGTGGTCTTCCTAACACGTTGGTGGACAGTGGCCTTTAGGTTAGCGGATATAGAACTTTCCCTTGGGCTTATACGTCATCCATGTTAATAAACTTAAATAGTAGGTCACTAATATTTAAGAAAATACCTATTTAATTATAACATTTGTGCATTTGTTTCTGTTAAAGCAACAAAAAGGAAATGTATTTATTTTTAAAGTTGTATTGAAAGTAATACATTATAATTCAAATAATACATCAAGGAGGAAACCTGTATTTTTATAAAAACAGATAGGTTATATTGTACATAAAATTTTCTGGATTTTTTTTACTTATAAACTAGTTACCAAGGTCTTCTGTGGCTATAAATTTGAAAGAAAAATTGTTTCTTAATAATTCACAATAATGTAATTAATTATGCACGTAACCTACTTATATTATCTACTTGATGATCTCAAAAAATCATTATTCAAATGTAAAAAGTTAGACCTTGAAATTATTTATTTGCAAACATAGAAAATTCAACAACAATGCAATACAGAAATAAATAAGATTGATAATAAAAAATAATATAGTAATTATTCAT
Organism: Cantharis rustica; assembly: GCA_911387805.1. NCBI lineage: Eukaryota > Metazoa > Arthropoda > Insecta > Coleoptera > Cantharidae > Cantharis > Cantharis rustica. The sequence goes on from OU426879.1 coordinate 35,695,376, forward strand.
TACATTGTGTCAGGAAATTAATTAGTCCTTACTTAATATACTTTATATTGTTAGTTTATTAATGTTTGTTTATAAATGTTGAGAGGTAAACAATATTTTAGTATCATTAAAAAATTCTTGTAATATACCGAGAATCGTTGATCAACAATAAATTATAATTTCAAGGTCGTTTTTTAAATATTGATATTTTCAAACTCAATATTGTACAAAACAACAACAGTTATATAATTAATTTTAGTTAGATAAACCAATAAATGTAATTATCTCCTTCAAGTATATTTTGGAATAATTATGAATTGGTTTACAAAATTAAAGAATAATTGAACATATTATGTATTTTTGGCTATTTACGAACTATTTATTAATAATATGATGAAAAACCAATATGTATTATGTAGTAAATACATTTATTATATAATATTTTTAAAATAATCTAACCTAATTTAAATGTATAAAAAATATCAAAACGCTTCAGAAGTGTAGAATAGAAGAAATACTTAAAATATTAAAACGCGTTCATATAAAAATAAGAGTATTTGCATAAATTTGTTAAAATATTTTACATGACCGGTCTTAACCTGTAACATACACGAAATACTTTTACTAAATAAATGTTGCTGACTGTTTGCATATCAAATCATCATGAATGAATTTCGGAAGAAGCAGACCGAAGAAAACTACGTGGTAAAGTTCGTGAACTTTCACGCTTGGTGAATTTGTTAACTGTATCTTACTGCAGGTACATTACTGCAGTACCTATATCTGTATTTTCACGTAATTATTGCTAAAAATACAGTGGACGCCGCTTACTGGAATCACGGTTAATGTTGCCAATCGGATATTATTATCACTTTCGCGAAGAACCGGCCGAACGCATATGACTACACGTAAATAACATCGTTTATTATAATCAAAAATTCGGTTTATGTTATCGATTATTTTTCTTAAGATTGTTTTCTTCCACTGAAAATGGAGTTAATATGCAGTTTACAAGCATTTTTTTAAAATTTTGTTTACAATCTGGGGAACCACCCGGACATATTCATTACTCAGTCAGGTGTATTATATAGCCGAAAGTTGCTAGTATGCTGATAATGTGGAATTTAATTCAGTTCTATTTTAAAATTTCATAATAAGCAACATAAAAAATTTTTATAATATTTTTAGATAAGTTGCCAAAAATTAGCCAGCGGAATGCAGCACTACAATTAAGCATTTCGCAACAATTTTTGTGTAAAATTAAAAAAGAATCTTTTCGTGTATTGTTATCAATCGGTTGTTATCAAAATCACCGAGTCCCAATGTGATCACATTAACGCTTACTTGCCACACTGGGGTTTAGAATATCGCAATTGTTTTTAATAAAAAAAAAAATTATAATTTTTATTCGATATTTCAATTTTTTAACAGTATTTAGTTTTATTTTCTTGGTATGAAACCCATATCACTACAAAAAATTAGCTCTGGAGAAGTAATAAAAAAATTGGCAAGTTAAAATATTTAATAGATTATTTGAACTAACAAGTTTTATCGGTGGGGTGCGATGCACCCCAGTGTGTCAAGTACGTCACTCATAAAAGTGTGGCAAGTAAGGGTTAAGCGGCGTCCACTGTATTACGATATTTTTTAAAATTCACTAGAACTCGTAATAAATTATTATTGATTATTCTACTTTTACGATTCGTGCAATCAAGTTTTTCACTTAAACTCGTACGAGCGTTTATTCTGCTTTATATTATTAATAATTCTTTGCTTTCTTATCTTTGTCCTCTACATTTTCAATTACACGTTAATAGGTCCATAGCTCTTCCTGAGTTAATCAATCAGGGTTACATTCCTCAATATCGTTTAAGCAGCTGCAGAGTTCAAGTGCTAAAATTTTTACTAAGAAAAAGAAGCTGAGTATTTAGCAGTTACCGGAAGATGCTGAAGAACAAGAAAACAAGAACATACAAATAAAACCGTCTAAACCGGAATTGAAAGCTAATTATATTGCAATACCCTGGAAAAACGTTAAAACGAGTATAAAGTAACAAATATTTGAAAATATTTTTTGCTGAATGTGATCAGCTTTTTCTTTTATTATTTATTTTATTCTATTATTATTATTATTTATTATTCTTTTTAATTTATTTTTATAAAATCTTAGAATGGTCTACATATTTGGAAGAACTTGCAATTAATTCTAGATTTAAACAATATTAGATCGTAATCAATAGATAAGTGGTTTAAGTAGTGTAACTCGATATTAATCTTATCAAATTTTTAGCATAAACCAAAAAATGCACAAAACACTTTTTCGAAACTAAAATGTTTAAGTTATCACAATATATAAATACACCGTATGTATATTATCGCAAACGTTTTCACCATACTATGCCATCATCGGACGATGAACTAGTTGGCATCATTGCCTGATGATGGCATAGTATGGTGAAAACGTTTGCGATAATATACATACGGTGTATTTATATATTGTGATAACTTAAACATTTTAGTTTCGAAAAAGTGTTTTGTGCATTTGTTGGTTTTTGCTAAAAATTTGATATGATTAATATTAGATCGTTAAAGCTGGTAGATCAAAAGTGCGATATAAGACATGCCAAAAAATTACAACGTTTATTAAGAATTCGAAAACGTGCTCTAATGAAGAAAAACTATCTAATCTATAATAATCGATAATAATTATCTAATCGGCAAACGTATAAATTAATTAAATCTAAACATCAATTTTGATGCGGTAGTTTAGAATTTACCAACCACAGAAAAGTGGTAAATAATTTAGTTTAAATCATAGGTAAAGACTTGATTTGGAAGCTCAATCGTCATTTCCATATAATCTTTTTGAAATTCTCAGTTGAAGAATATTGAAATAGTTCTGTAAATTGACATATGTATAGTAATATGTAAGTTATCAAGATATACAAACATGATGCCATACTATAATATACTTTATGCTTAAATGGAAAATTATACCAAAATTTAAAACTGTCTAATCTGCGAATATAAAAGTTACTCCTCGGGAATCACTACATTGTTGCATATATGTAGTTTTTGACATTTTTTACTCTATAGTTATCTCTTACTAAATAATTTTCAAATTGATTGTGTGGTATGTAGTATGTATTGTAAAATATAAAATTAAACATAAACTAAATATCTACAACCTTTACCAACATAAATCGTAAATAAAATAATATTTTCAAACCAATATTATTTATTGCATAAGTATCTAATTGTAATAAACTCTTTTGGCACACCCATGACATATAAAGAAAAATTATAAAGTCTATTGTTGACAGGAGTAAACCTTGGACTTTTTTGAGTCACGATTCGTGTCACAATAAAAGATTAATAATTTCTGTTGTTTATATCTTGATTTATAAGCAGATAACGCTATTCTACACAATAAAATTTTTGTGTAAACGCACCTAGAAGTTTCTAAGATTCCTTCACTTACAGGATGAACGTGACGTGACGGTAATGCATTATTTAAGTTGGCATTCTATTATGTTGTTTTTTTTTAATCTTTTAGGTTGATGTATTTTATTTTCTTTCAAACCAATAAAATCAGAAATTATTTTTTATAACAAATTAAATACGAAAAAATTTCTTACAGTTTTTAAAAATTAATATAAAAATTACCTTTAGCTATTACTACTGTCAACATTTTTAATTTCAAATAATAATTGATAATTCCAATTAAAAACCTTAAATACCCTTGCAATAATATACACAGTGCCAGAAACTTAGTTATTATAAAAATAACGCATATAAACAAATGATATTTTAAGTAAAAAAAATTATTTAAAAAATAATGCTATAATACCTAATTTATTATACGCAATAAAAATATTATGGTTCCTCCCACGTTTTATCGTGGCGGAAATGGAATGCTTGGGCAATTGGGCATGCTATTTGCAAAATTTCTTTTTTTATTACCATTAAAGAAAATATCAATAAAAATATCAAAACAGGAATCAAATGCTATTGTACCTTAGGTAAAAAATACGATTTTTCTTGATTTTTAATTTATTATGAATGTGTTTGGTCGGTTTACAGCAATTGGCTAATTATGCCGATAATCGAATAGTATTAAAGAATTTTAGTTAAAGATTATATTATATTGTATATGGTGTACAGAGGTATTTAGAATTAAATTTTTGGAATTATATTTAGTATATACATATATTTATTTAAGTTAATGACCGCTAGAATATACATAGTCTTTAATAACACTTATATAAATATTGTAATTTGTTTACGTGATTGTATTCTTATCATGAGAACAGAAAAATTTGTTCTTTTCAATGATTGCCTGAGAAAAAGTGAATCTTTGGAATATTATTGTAGTCTGATGTAGTAGAACAAATAACTATTTCAATTATTTTGCATAACATGTAAAAGTAAATATTACATAATATTAAGTATGTGACCTAGTAGCACGCATTTATGTACTATTATAGTAGTAGTAAGATTAATAATTATTTTACAAATGGTAGAACATCGATGCCTTTAATATGATTTTATTAATGAAATAAAAAATTCTAAAGTTTGTTACAATAATGAATTAAATTCCTATTGAATTGCATAATTTTGTTATCTATTGCAAAAGAAATAAAAATATAACAAATTTATTGTAATGTTTGCCACATTCAGTGTCGTATTGTAAAAATTTTAATAGATCAACTCAGGACCGGCGTTAGGATATTTAACGCCCTGGGCAGTGCCCAGTGCCCCCTCCCCATTTATATAGTAGTACTGAGCTGGGGGATGAGAATCCGCAATATTTAAAAAAATACTTACATTTACATATTTTTATTAAAAAAAAATACCTTTCTAACAAAAATAAAACTAAAAAAAATTAATCAATAGATAAGTTGTTTAGGTAGTGTAACTCGATATTAATCATATCAAATATTTTAGAATAAACCAAAAAATGCACAAACGGTGTATTTATATTGTGTTAACTTAAACATTTTAGTTCTAAAAGATGTTTGTGCATTTTTTGGTTTATTCTAATAAATTTGATATGATTAAAAAGATTAACTAATTTTAAATTTTCTATCTATTTTTGCGGCAAAAGTTGTTCTTTCAAACTTAATGTTGAGGATTCTTCCTGTTCTATAGAAATATGTTCTATATTTCTTTTCTATGTAACTAATATCTATGTATCTTCCGGTACTTGCGCGTCTGTCAGATGCGAGGCGCCACGCTATCTAATATTGCGAATTATTTTTACAAGCAGTGAGACACATACTTCTTCTTTCATGTAACTAAAACATTGAAATCGGTTACAATTCCGGGAGTTCTTTTTTAGCGAGAGACAAAATTATAAGCAACATTTATAGTATTAATATTTAATTTTACATTGCACACTGCAATTAATTTTTGCACCTCGATTTGGTTTGTGCCTCTTTATTATTTGCGCTCTAGGCAGTCGCCTAGTTTGCCTAGTGCCTAGCACCGGTCCTGGATGAACTTAATTATGCGCTTAGTAGTTAAAAAAAATATTTTGGGAAGTGGTGCTTGAAAATCATGAAATTTTATTAAAACTTCCTGTAGTACCATAATCATGTAGTGCATTTTCACTGGGAATACCACTAGTTATCAAAATTATGCGGTTATATTTACATATAAATTATTTTTTCAAAAATGTTTTGATTAATTGTGACTGTGAATGGATATTTGGCAAGACAATTTAAAAATTAATAATTATAATATTGTTTCTAAGATAATTAAGAATAAGGACGAAAATGTGGGGTTTCTTGTTAATGCATTGGACAACAAAGCGAGTCCGACAATAATTTTACATATAGTCGATCTAAGATATGAATAATATAGGTGGCGCGTCGTTTGTAAAGTCTAATTTACATCGGGAAACTTCAGATAATTTAAATAGTACTTAATCTTGTAATAAATATTAAACATTCACAACAAATAAGCGAAATGTTATAACCAAATAACTACGCAAAAATTTCGTTATTGTAATAGCGTCTAACTTCAAAGCAATTTCATTGGTTTACATTTCAAGGTTGTTGCTTTAGTACAAATTCCAATATTTTTCTTAAAAAAACACAGACTATAGTACCTACTTTTTGTGCTATTAAATAGCTCCAAAATGATCTATCAAATAATTTTGTTTCAATTTAATTAATTATAAATATTATATAATTTTGTAATAGTCAATACTGTTTTGTTTAAATTTGTGTAAGCTTATCAAAAATTATAAGATATGCACGTTAAGTTTATTCGCATGGTAAAACAACATGGTTACTTACAACAGGTTTACGGATAGAATTTTTTTAAATAGGTAATACTATAATTCTTTTAATTTTATTAGCTTTCTCTTTAATATTTTAAACTCATTTGTCGACTTTCTTAACTAATTTACTTACGAGTGTTAAATTATAGTAATGCGGTAAATTATTATTAATATTTTCTAATAACAGTAAACCTTGCTTACTTAGCACAATTAACACGTTAATTAACACTACAAAAATTTGTTTTGCATATTGTGTGAAAATAACAAAATTGTATTGTTTGGTAAATTATTACATTTTAAATTAAATGGTTATTAATTGCAATTTAGGTTATAGGAAGATGTAATAAAGATTTCATTTATGTTATTAATTTTACTTTTCATTTATAAAAATTTTAAAAATCTCAGTATTTTTGTATAATATACATACATATAATTTTGTCGCTCCCGCAAACTAAGCTAGTTAAGACCTTGTATAGCATATTATTCTGTTGATTTATACTGGCTACTCAAGCGGCCTATCAGTCGCCTGAGAATATGAATGATACGGGAAAATACTTTCGACGCATGGTCAAGGAGATGCTTTGAATTCAATTTTTTTTATATAAAAATTTTAAATTTAAATTACAAGTTGATTTAAAAGTTGGTACGGGTACATTATAGATAGTTTAAATATATTTTTCAATATATTTAAGTAATATAGTAAATTATAAAATTAAACTACCAAACCAATAATGTGAAAATAATGAATTTTAATTGTGAAGTAAAGAATACATCATATAGGTAGAAAAATATTATTTAGAAAACTTACGTCATAAAAATATGATAAAATTTAAAATAAAAATTTAGTAATGCGATTACGGTTAAATTTAATTATTTTAATGTTTTCGTTTAGTTTGTTTTATTTTTTATTTAACAATACTACTAATTACCACAAAAATCACTTAAAACTTCCTTTTTAATTTTTGTTCTTTTATTTAGTTTAAAATAAGTCTTAAATTAATGCATGCAAGATATTTAATAAATCATACTATTCGATTTTCAATAACGTATTCTGTTGTCACTACTATTAAGCAAAGCTTTACACATAATATGTACGTACATCATAATTATGTATATGTATGTAGCTGTAATTAATTTTTTTTTATCTTAAAAGTTTTTCAAATAGTAAAACGCGTTATTATCTATATCAGAATTTTGTAATTATGTTTTTATTATTTTACAGTATTTTGAGATTTACTTGTTAACAACAATCCGAACCACTAATGTTAGGGGAAGGTTGCAATAAAAAAATCCTGGAGCTGGTTTGACCGGAATAGTGTCCACAAAACCGCACAAAAAATTAAATGAATAAAATATTAGAGTATCCTGTAGAAGTCGTAAACAAAACTATTATTATTAAAGACCTTAATATTTCTCGAAAGTTAACTTCTTTTTAGATTTGTAAAAAATATTCTGTAACGTAAATTTGTTATATATTATGACATTTTTATGTTCTTTTAGAATTTTATTGCTGCCTTTAATTTTTAGTTTCATATGCTCCTCTGGAATTGCTGCAGACTTTAGGTAACGCGACGATTGCACAAGGATGGACTATTTTTTTGACGAGGTTCTAAAGAATATTAATTTGTATTGATTTTTAGTATTATTTGTTTACAACGGCTAATTAGTTGTTATATACTTAGTAAGCAGTCAATATAATTAGTTATAGTTATTAGGAATTATATAATATTATTATATACCCTATATATTGAGATGTATTTAAAAAAGGGGTAAAAAAAAGAGGGAGCGTGAAAAAAAGAGGGTAGTGAGGGTATAATAATAAACCAGGTTCCAGCTGGATTTTGAAGAGAAATTGATCTCTCGAAATTTAATTAAATAAAAAAAAACAAAGAGAAAGAAAAGGACGATTAATTTCGAGAAGGATTGGGCTCTCGAAGCTATAAAATTGTGAAAAATAAAATTGTTGCAGAGGTAAAGTTTGGAAAGATTAGAGAAGAAGAAATAACTGTGGCGGAGCAAAAAGGCGACGGCAATAAAAGAGAAAGGAAAGAAAATAGTGCGACAAAAAAAAAGGTATTCCGTTAACGGTATATTTCAAGTTTAATTTTATTAGTTTAAGTTTCTGTTTTTGTTTATGTTCATGTTTTATGTTTATAGAAAATAAAGGTACGGTGATTAACCATTCAGTTTTATTTTCAAAATTAAAAACGTTTAGATTGGAGACCAAAACTCCAAGTACCACCAGGGAATTTATCTGGTTGAAGTGAAAAAAAAACACGACAATATTTATTTATCTGGTTTATAGCACCTACGGGGCTTTTCGGTTCGCAAACACAAGGTAGAGATCATTTAACGATAAATAAATTCCGTTCTGAAAATGTTGACATTTTGATTTGACCGATTCGCTATTTTCGTGCTTTTGATTATTATTAAACGATATTACCATTATTTGATAATTTAAATAACAATCAGCCGTTTTTTAACGCTATTTGAATTTTTTATTAACTGAGGTTAGTATAAACAACAATTTAATAATTTAATTATAATGAAAATAATGTTCAAGTCAAGTTTTTTTAATTTTAGCGCCAAGCTGATGTTTTTATTTAACATTTATTTTTATGTATTTTACCCGCCTTTCGCATTGTGTAAGACTTGACGTTTTGAACGGGCTCTAACTCGGTTCAGTGCGTTAATCTATCCTGCAGCCGAGGCCTGGCGCTTGGTTTTTATGTTAGTATTTTATGCTTTTTTTATCTACAACGAAGAGCTGGCCCGACGAAGATCTCTTAACCTGGAGGGCCAGTATCCTATCCCCTAGTCTACAGATCTATCTAGATCGCAGCAGTCCATCCGACAGGACGAAGATTTGAATCGTGGTTTCTCACTTCCTAATCAGTCGGTGTAGGACTTACGCTTATACTGCTGGTCTTGGTCATGGAGTTGCTAGTTACTATATTTACTCGATTGAGAATGTGAGATATTGCCTGGAATATTGGAAATATCAGTGACATTTTTATAGTCGGTGTGTTTTAAACAGCATTTTGTAAAATCGTTCGAACTGAAAACGTAACGTTCCACGAAATGTATCTATCGAAAAAAATCGAATTTATCTATTCGATTTTAGGATATTATCATTGCGTTAAAATTTCCTCTTTTTGTTAGTATTTCCTCTTACGCACACAATTAGGACAATACATTATTATCTAAGCAACTTCCAGTTTTAGTTTGGTCTTACATCATTGGAGTTCAAAAATTGGCGTACGTTATCTTATTTTGTTAATTTGTTGCAACCTATTATTTGTCGTTACGAAGTACATCACTTTCCAATTTTTGAGGTTGTCATTTAATCAAACTTTATTTTATTTACTAAATTTAATTACTCAATCAATTATATAATTTACAAGATCGTTATTACTTTATCATACGAAGTCTGAGAAAGTATTGTAGAAAAAAAACTTGAGATTTTGATGAATTTAGACATTTTGGGGTCCCAGAAGCGGAAAATCGTCATTTCCAAAAAATGTCTGTATGTGTATATGTGTGTATGGATGTATGTATGTGGTTAAATTTTGTGTGCGCTCTACCTCAAAATGTAATAGAAATTTTTTAACAAAATTTTGTATTTAGTATATAAATATTGAGACTTAGAGCTGATTAGATTTTGGTTAAAATCGGTACACGGAAAAGCAAAATAAAACAATATTTTGTAAATTAAAAAAAAATTTTTTTTCTTATTTTTAAAATTTTATTTTTTAATCATATTCTCCTCCAAAATAATAATAAAAAATCGGTATACGGAAACGCAAAAAAAATAAAAAATAATAAAAAAAAATTTTGCAAATAATTTTTTTCTTATTTTTAAAATTTTTACTTTTTAATATATTCTCCTCCAAAATAATATATTTTTTTAATTCTTTTAAATTTATTATTATTTAAAAGTATAAAGTTATGGGCATGGCCACATCCGATTTTTTTTTATTTTCATCGAATAGTAAATTATTTTTAGTGAATTTACTTTTCAGAGCTTTTATCAAGTAAAAATTGAACCGTCAATCATCGTAGAACTGCTAGACTATGTATTTTCTTATCTTTTCTATTTTCTATTTCTACTTGGCAAGAGCCCTAGCCACGGAATAAAAATACATATTGAGACGAGTTCCATCTTGGGCTCGTACTCCAAATTTGACTAGGACTTTCTGGATGCACGAAAAGTTGGCTCTTGTATAGTCGGGCAATTTTTTTATACAATATTCACAATATAATAAAATAATAGTAGTACATATATGATAGATAATTATGTATTTTAATATTTGTTACTAATTGGTGAGTTGATAATGCGTGGAAGTATTAATTCTATGCTTTCAATTAACCAAGAGCCTTGTTGAAACAAAAATTTTTATCATAAAACACTAACTTAAAGCTAAATTCATTTTTTAAAATACTAAAAACTACTACCTAATTATTTTAGAATTACTTTTAACCTGAATAAATTTAAATAGAATAGATTTCTAAAATACTTTGCGAAAAGGTCATCAGGACAGCACAGTCGATCAAAGTGTTGAAGAATAGCTACTCAAATAGTATACTTAATTTGTATGATTAATACAAACAGTTTTTATTGCTCAATGAAGTGTAAGAAAAATGAACGCAGGTTTTATTATAATTTTTCTTTAATATTTACGAAATATTTATGTAAAGTTTAATTGTAGGCTTAGGTATCCGCAAATAAGATTTTTTTTTATTTTATCCTTTTCTCTCTTGTTGTATTGTCGTATTTAAATTATAATTATTGTATTGTTCCCGTTAGTCATATTTAATTATGCACGTCTATCATAATTTGCTTCAAATTAATTATTCATTACGTTAATTAACTACAATAATCAAATAGCTAGGCGGCTACTTACATAAACACTCATTGTGTATAATAATATACTAGTTATTCCGTATATTTTAGAATTAGTCAATCTCTCACTAAATCTTAAGCTCAACTATTGCTATCCTGATCCAGTTAATCCAGTTAAAATTTTAATTTAAAATTGACAATAAATTTACTTATATAAATAAACTATAAACTGTATAAGTAATAAAACTATTAATAAGTAGGAAAATCAGTGAATTATTTATTTTTGATTGATTTGTGGATTTATTTTACTTTTAGTATTACCAAATTACAATTTTTAATTTAATTATGATTGAATATAATTAAGGTTCTAAAAAGTATTTTGTGCATTGTTTTATGATTCTAACAATTCATGTACTGCAATAGTATACATTAGTTCACAGTCTTTTGCAAAGCTGCTTTCTTTCGCTAACCAAATTTTGATATAAATGCGATATTGCATTTATATCACGAATACAGATAAACCTAATACACAATAACACATAAATAATAAACAGACTTCTTGTGCACTCTGTGACTTAAAGCAGTCTCGGTAAAAGTCCAAAGGGAATTCCCTGAAAATACCATAAGAATTCCATTGTGCATTTTTAATTTTATTAAAATGCTTTACCGAGTTTGTTTTAAGTCATTTTCAGTCAAAAACGATGCAACAAAGTAAAAAAATGTATATGAACAAAAATGAAGAGAATGAAATTATCTACAAAAAATGTCTGAAAAATATTTTTGTAAAAGCGATTTTTACATACTATAAAAAGAGTTTTCAGAAAGTACAATTTACATTGCTAGCATAGAAGCGTCCGGATTTCATTATGAGCCACTGTATTTTAAAAAATTTTATATATTTTATATTTTGATATAATATATTGATGTAGGTAATGCATGAAAAAGTGTTGGAACAAGGTGTAACAAGGATATCGAATATTATACAGGGAACGAAATTCAGATTGATTTTGATCTAGAAAAGGAAGACGAGGATGAGATGGTTTCTTATACTTTCAATAAACCAAAGCTTTCAATTTCAAAATGTGATTTTATTGTAAATTTTGTCAACATCGAAATAGTGAACAACCCCGAAAAAGTGAAAGGTCTTTGCCATATTTAATTCACTATTTCGCGACTGTATAATATTTATTAAAAATCAATCTCACTAGTAAGTTGTGTTTTTGTTTATATTTTTGGTGATGTTGACATTATTATTGTCTTTTTCTACTGTAGACTCTGATGAAGATCTATATAAAAAAAGGTTGGAACCGGTTAGTAGATATACATTGAGTTTTATTTCAAGGACCCAAAAAACCTGAGAATACTAATCAACTTGAATCAAAAAAATAAATAAATTTTCTAAATATAATTTATTATAATAAAAACCAAAAGTAAGGTTTAATATTTCTTAAAGGGATCGTAGTTTTGATTTTAGCTTATTCAAAACGTCGGCGTATCAATTGCACCATTCGTTCGAAGAAATATAATTTTAAATTTTCCAATTTTAATCTCAAATCGAAACTAATAATTTCAACTGCTCTTTCAAAATTAATTAAATCTAGCACCGCTCGGGAGCAACTTATCAAAAAAATCCAAAAATTCAAAATGTAACAAAAATAATTACTCACAATTTCCAAATTACAAAATCCTAAAACACTTCAACAAACCGCTCATGCGGCCATCTTTGGCAAACAGCCTCCTAATTTTTCTTCGATTCGCCCCCACCTCTCAAATTTTACAATCTTCCAATTTAAATTTATTAAAACAAAATTTCACTAATATGTATAGGGTGGGTGCCAATCTCTTTGAAACACCACAATATATAAATAAATAAAATAATTATTAGGTCTATAGAGGTACAGGCTAGTAATAAATTATCAAAGCTCATGACTAGGGCTGGGAATTATATGCATAAAAAAATTGAAAATATGCTCATATTTAAATAATCTTGAAAGATTAATCATTCCAAGATTATTTAATTATAGTATTTCACAAGTTAAAAAATTAATTTATTAAATATGCTCATATTTATGCTCAAATTTTCATAAAAATATGTAAGTTAATATACAAAATATGCAGTGAAAAATTCAGAATTCAAGATCAAAATATGCAATAAAAAGCTAATATATTTTTCACTTTTTTGATGTAAACGATGCTCTTAAAATGATTTGAAATTTAGATGATGATTTAAATTTTTCGCAATTTAGAGCGAAGACCAATTATTAGACCAAACCAGATAATTTTTTTTTTAAATCTATATTTCTTAATTTTACAATTGAGTTTTTAACAATAATTAAAGAATAAAATATCAAGTGTTGGGCATCTTTAGACGCGGAATAAAAATCTCTGTAATTTGATATTTTTTTCATTCTTATCTGTTATAATGGGAAGCAGTAATTTAGAAAAATCAATATCCCATGTTATTTCCCTATGTTCAGTTCTTTGGCCGGTCACCTGGTATAGTAATTTTATGAGTTTCAATAAATATATGTATAAATATGCGAATTTGGCTCAAATTACTCTAAGTTATGTGTTTCGCAAAGATATTCAAAAATCAACGTTCTCATATCAATAAGTGTGAAAATATGCATTTGCTTATAATCCCAGCTCTACTCATGATAATTAATCAGCTTTATTGCTATTTAAAAATATACAGTAACAAGTTGGACAGTATAGTCAAATCTTATTGTATATAGTAGTAATATGTAAGGATGTCCCAATTGCAACTATTGTGATGAGGTGCTATTTCTTAACATTGTAATGTTAAAATATTATTTTATTTGTCATCATATAAATAGCACAAAGGTTTGTTAAAAAAGATTATGATTAGTAAATTGGCAACATGACTTTGTTGACTTGTCTTGAACCATTTAACGAGAATTACCGTTATAATACAAGATTGAATATTTTATGTATTTTAAATTGTACAAGATGGCGCATTTTACACCAACATGCTACAATTAGTCACTAAATTATGTAGGTCAACGGTATAGTTATAATCTTTTAAAAATGTTATTTTAATTGCTTATGTAGGTAGGTGTATAACCTTAAATGTTGATGAGGGAAATTAAGCGCTTCATGCTTTTTTCGTTTTTTAAATTGGTATATTAAAATGTTTGTTCAAGATAACAAATATTTCATAAATAAAAGAACGAATGACAATTCTTGTAGTTTGAAATGCCTCAATTAAGAATTCCAACTACATACACATGCTTTAAAATTAAGATACAGGGGGAGATTTCAGGAGTGTCTTGAGTTTTTGTTTTCGATAATCGTATTATATTCTAAAATAATTGACGTAGTATTTATTATACAGTGAGGCTACGACCTGCTTTCAATATAAATAATACAAACATTAACTCGACAACGTAAACACTTTTAGGGCATCCGAAAGATTATCATCTTCAAAAATTCAAAAATATTTCAGTTGGTATTGAAGTTATTAAAATTCAAGACCTCCATGATTAAATCCAAAGGCAGTGTTGTAGTCTAGAACAGCAGGTAAGAATCTTTTTGAGCAAAATTAAAGTTTACTTGTTAGTTGGCACACAGAACAGTTATGGCATAATTTGCGAAAAAAGGTACATTTATTCGTATAGGCAAAAAACCATAAAACTGCTAAAAAAAAATTTTACTACTACTAAGATACATATATTGTGTATATCTTATACTGTAGACGACGCCATAATATTATAAAAAAAATAGAAATTTTAGAAATTATATTAATTATTGAACATTATTTGTCTAATCTAAAGACAATGCCATATAAGTGTTAAAAGGATTTTACAAATTGATTTAATTGGGTTATTAATAATTTCAAATTCATTTAAAAACTCTTACTTTTAGTTTTAAAATGTAACGTTGATAGGTACTATTTTCGGCTAACACCAGCTAACCCTTTAGTAGTCGAAGTTAATTTTGATATCATGTAATATCTTATTTGTGTTATTTAAATTTGCAAACTTTAGTCTATGGGTACATCTTGGAAGACATTTTTAATAAATAAATTTTATCACCAAATTTAATTGTTATTTAATTATACCTTACTAACTACAATTTAAGTAATAAATTTCACTTTATATAAAGAATTCGGTCAAGAATTTTTATTTAACGTTAACTTTCGTTTCTATTTAAACTTCTAGTGAAAACTTATTACGTTTTTTTTTGCAGATAGACGAATTTTCCTGGCAGTAACAATGCTATTATGAGCTTCACGCTTCGTTTCACGCTAGGTATGTAACTAACTACCGTAGTATAGGACATATGAATTAGTTGTATCAAAATTTTATTATACATATCCGTAAAAATAATGTTATAATGTAGAAGGTTATAATCTTATTGCAAACTTGTAATTTGTACTAGAAATTAATTACCACATTACCTTACACTAAGATTATTATGTTGAACTAAAAAACATACTAGGAAAATACACAAGAAGTCTACTGCTTTCAATTATGTTTAATAAATTAAAAACGTAAAAAAAAATTAAAAACAAATAATATAAAAAATACTAAAAATTATTATTAGCAGTTAATTTTTATTAACTTTATTCAATTAAAATTGAACAAATTTCTACTTTTACATTTTTAATGAAAATCTTGATGGTACGATATAAAGTCATCATCATTATCAGACTCTTCAGCCCACTGCTGGACTAGCCTCTTTCTCTATCGAGAAAGGGTTTCAGCATTTAGACCCCACGGTTGCTTAGGCCGGATTGGGGAATGCCAGGAACCCTGTTTTTTTTAATAGTTGACGGTGGCAACCATGAACTCAGGGGGACCGCCGGCTTTACGTGCCTTCCGAAGCACGGAGACGATCATAAGAAAGTTTAAACACTTCCCGGATTCGAACCGGGTAATTAATGTCAGCAGTTATTCAGCTAACAAACTAGGCTAATGACCGTCTCCGGACCGATATAAAGTAATTATATTATATTGAATACATATCTATAGGTAGTGTGTCACAATGGACAAATATTATAAAAGGGTCTAGGTATCCTTTTATAAATAATTTTTATAATTAATTTTTTTTGTAACATATCTAATAAAAGGTACGAATAGAGAATTTATGAACGAATGTATACTCAAGACCTCTTGTAAAAAAAATTTGTTTTTTATTATTAACTTTCTAAATTCAATAGTTTTTGAACTGAACAAGGTAACTAATTGATTTTTTAATAAAATGTTAATAAATATTTTTCTTATTTAAAAATAATACATACATATTATGTGTACGTGATAGTTGACCTTCATTAGTATACAATTATTATTAAAAAATATAATTATTATATTGCACGACGCGATATGACCGACATTTTGAACTTCATTTTTAAAAACAAAATCACTTAATATTTTTTGGAAGTGATTTTGAGGTTTTTTCCTGTTTTGAAAAATCTTTGAATTTTATGCACAAACTAATCAAGTTCCAAATGTCGCGGTGATTTAGTGACGTACGTGAGTTTGGTTTTTTAAAAATTTTTTTGTATTAAAAATACTATATACGTATACTACATATATAATACTATATAAATACTATATTTTATACATTTACAGAAGAGGAAACTTTAATGACGTCAATGAAATTAATTTTGAGATATCTATCAATTGTAAATCATGATAAGAGCAAAACTAACAATTGGCAATTTTTTCAATTCTATATAATGTTCTACCAATAATAATAGCAACAAAAGTACTTTATTGAAATTGTTTAATTGTGTGGAAATTTCAATACATGTAATTTATTACATAAGCAAATAATAAAATTCAATTAATTTGGTGTTCACATATGCGAAACAGTAGTTGTTATGTTAAGTTAGAATTTAAAATCATAGATTAAAAAAAAAATTAAGAAAAAAAGTTGGAAAATTACTAATACACATATATTTTTTACTATTCTTCTTATTCAAGTTATTAAATAATAGTCTGTTGATTAGCCAGTAACGCCCGGTTTTTCAATCGTTGGTTAACTTTTTGGTTTGGTTACCCTCACTTTCAAGTTAACCTATAGTTAGAATTTATTTGCGTTTTTCAATTTATATTCAGGTGTTGGTAAGGTAACTTCTAGTTTACTGTACATCTGAACTATTAAACGTGATTATAACCCTAAATATTTGAGTGTAGTTGTCAGTAGGTTGACAGACGTCGTTGTATGATTGTTTTTATTGGTGTTCATAATAATTATTGTTTCTCATTTTTATTAGAATCTGTTACGAAACGATAAGCAATGATAATTTTAGATTTTTATTAATAGTTATAATGAAATACTTGATATAAACAAATACCTACAAAATAAATTATTCTTCTGATATGGAAACGAATAGTAAATAATGTGTCTTGAATTTTACTCAAGAGGAAGAAGAACTTTTAGTTACTATTGTAGAGCAACATAAAAATCTTTTAAAATCCGAAAAAGCTTGTGTTTTTACTTGGAAAGAGAAAGATGCGATTTAGACCTGAGTTGAGAATGCATTTAACAATATTAATAAAAGAAATTTGTTTTGTTAGTATTCTATTATGAAAAATTTCAGTATAATCGCATCCAAGTGACTGTATTTTCACATGTGTGCAATTCAATGCAACTACGCATTTGGGAAATTTGACGATACTATAAAAATCTTGTCGAATTTTAAGCACTTCTTCATTTTAAGACATATTTATATATTGAAGTCGCAAACTTGCAAGAACTAAACTGACTCGTAATACAGTTTTACTTGCAGTAGATTTGCTAACCTCAGAAAAATTCCCAGTTGTTCTTAAAAACGAACCACTTGCATAAAAATTCAACGTTACCAATAGTTGGTCTCGAGCAATTAATATAACGCCTATTATAATTGACTAGCATAAGAAATTAAATTCTTCATCTTCTCTAGTATATTTTCTAATGTTCTTGGCGTAAGTCGAAATCTATTAAAAAAGTCAGTACCATTGTATTTTTCAACAAACTTAGGCCTCTAACGAATTATTTTTGGCCTTCTTATTTCTTCATCAATCCTATACGTATTAATATCGCAATGGTAATAATTCATAGATAACAAAATTAATAATTTCAAAAAATTAATTAACTTATTAAATTTTTCTGAATGAAAACCATGAAAACTATCACAATTTACGGTTATAAAGTATTAGTAATTCGCCAACATATAGTTAACCCACACCCCAAGTGTTGGTAAACATAATCACGACGTAACCAACACTTTACGTTAACCTGCAATTGAAAAACGTAATTTTTAACCTAACTAATAGTTAACTATGAACTAATAGTTAACCAACGATTGAAAAACCGGGCGTAAGTGTAAGTAAATATTTTTATTTTGAAATATACTATGTAGAAACATACTTTCATACCGAAAGCCAAGCAAAAGAAAACCAAATTTAATATTATTTGTTGTACACGTTACAATATCTACGTTTTTAATAATTTACAACAACAAAAATAGAAATTTATATTGATATTATTTCATTACATAAAATATATGTACTACGGGTATAATAAACACTAATATTATTAATTTTAAACTTTAACATACAGAATAATTAATATGGTAAATCTAACATGATAAACCAGGAATTTATGCCCAATTATATTATTGATAATTGCTTTTTACAAGGCGACTTGTCTGTTTCCAGTTAACAGTTATTTATAATTTGTGCATTTTTAACAATTATTAAAAAGAAAAATATTAGTTTTTTATTCATGGAGAAAAAATAATTTTCGTTTGAAATTTTTATCGTTTACAATAGAGTACAGGAATCTTAATAAAACTTTTATTTAAAAAGTTTTAAACTTTATTATTTTTTTTTTTATATTTATTATAAACATAAAATTGTGGCGTAAAAGTTATCACGTTATCGGAAGGTGTTCTCATTTTTGGAAATTGCGTCTTATGTCATGGTAACTTGGAATTTATGAATTAAAGAGAAGCAGCATACACGTAGATAAATTGTAATCCCTATACTTTTTAAGAATGCGGAATAATTATGCTAATTCTTTTTACAAATAATCGGTCAGTGTTTTCGGCTCAATTTAAATTTCGTCGTCGATTCCCTGGTCGTTTTATACCAACAGAGTTAGGTAACGTTGCAGCATTTAACCATTCACCTCGAGGAGACTGGCTCGACGTATAGTAATAGTGGGAGATAATGCTAACCACGAAGCAGCTATTCGGTTGATAACAACGCGAGAACCTCCAAATAAGCGTTTCCGAAGATTGCCGAAGAGTGTCGAAAAATAAGAAATTGAAAATAAAATCGAAAAAAAAATTTACACGGAACTTTGCCTTCAGGAAATATTTTGTGAAATATTTCCCTCTCGAAAGTTCAGGAAATTGCCATCGTCTCAGGGCTGTTACATATGAAAGTATCCTTATAGTGGTTGTCCAAGAGGACCTTCAAACTTCAACTAGATGAAAAGCCATTCTATTGGTCATCAGTAGACGGTCTTTATCAAATATTGGTGAAAAACTTGAACTAGTTCACGTAGTAGGAGCGATACTGAATATTCCAACATTCTCAAGCAAGCGTTTGGCAGCCGCTTAATCTCCCGTTTTAGCGATTTGTACTGAACCTCAAGATCTTCAAATTTGACTGATCCAGATTTCTTTTTTTGAGTTTTTTGTAAGTCACGGGTATATACGAGCAAGCCACAGATCGTGGCAGCCCTAAAAGAAAACATCCCAAGTGGGAATTTATTGTCAGAAGTTTTGAGAAAAGTCGCCCACTTGACCGATTTTATCTGCGCTACTCAAAAGATAATAAGTTAAACATCTAAAAAACATAAACAAAACACAGAATCTATTCTTTATATTTACAAAGTTACAGCTGTAATAGGAAATCGAGTAAGGAGTTTTGTGTCACTTTATAATATAATTTTTTATATTATAAAAAACCACAAAATGACCTGTATACAATTACCTTACAAAAACTGTTTTTAATAAATGTAATTTCCTACTACGAGGTGTTTATAATAAATATAGAAGTATCATATAATATACATACTATGTATATATTATCACATATTATCACTTATTAGGTGTGATTTTTCTTCTCCCTTCGTTTGTGTAATAATTTACAAGTAACTTTTATTTTCACTACTGAAACAATTATTTTTAAATAATACCTACAGAAAAAAAAATAATATAGGTATTTATTAATTTAGTACTATGAAAAACATATTTATAGAGTAATTTAATTACTAAACAACTAGTTTAAATATTTAAATTTTATATAAATTTATGCTGTTAAAAATCTTTAAATCATTAATATTTTAAAAAATGAAACTATTTTTTTAAATCGCTTTAATTTAAACAGACCTTGAAAATATTCAGACAAAAAAAAATTGTTTCGCATGTAATTATTCCCAAGTACGTAAAAATTTTCCTTTTTAAATTATTCCTAAATTATTTTCCATAATAGTCAATTTTATTCTCTCATTTGCATTTTTTACTTCTTCCATGCACTTATTATATAACAGAAGTATCAAACAGGAACACATCACGAGTTATGTTTTATTGATCTATATGAAGTTTCCTGAGCCAATTCATGAGTTACATATATTTATTTATTCAAATGCAATGTATTTATTTGTTGCTGACGCACCAAAGTGGATTAACAAAATTTAAGCCTACATTATTTACAATACTTATACTATGTATTGATTTTTATTTTGCTACAATTACCAAGAAATAGTTACTGTTTAATATAAAATATTAATACCATTGTTTAGATCTTGAAAATATTAAGACCAAAAACAATTATTTTAAATGTAATTATTCCCAAGTACGTAATATTCTTTTGCAAATATTTTTTTTTTTTTTTTAATTATACTTAAATTATTTTAGATAGTAATTTTATTCTCTCATTTACATTTCGTACTTCTTCCATGAACGTATTATAAGCAGAAGTATAAGAAGAAGGATAGTAGAAGTAACAAGGAGACACCAAGAGTTATATTTTACTTATCTTTATGAAATTTAGTCAGACAATTTATGAATTATAGATAATATTTTTGTATTTAAATGTAATGTATCGGATACTAACGCACAAAAGTGGATTAACAAAATTTAAAACTGTAATAATTTAAATTTTTGTTACAATTACAAAGAAATAGTAATTTTTTAATATAAAGTATTAAAGGCCATAGGACGATAAGAATACCGAATCGGCCCCAGAAAGGTATCGGGCTCATAATTTTAAGAAATGTTGGTACTCATAAGATACTTCGATGCAGCAAGTTTCAGATTTTTATCTATTACCGTTTCTGAATAAATCGAAAAATATTGAAAATCAGTAAAAATTGTTATTCTCAGCACCTTGTGAATCGATTGATCTAAATACAGGATATGTTTTGGGGCATGGTGGTAGCTTCTAAGAAAAAAAATATAAGCAATATCTGTTAATAAGAACCTTTAAAAAAACGAGGTTATTTTCTTAATTTTAATTTTTAACCACGTTACGATAACGATAAAAATATCAAACTATTTTTTTTGAATTCCTCATTCAATTTTCGATGAAATTATGATCTTGAAAAAATTTTTAAAACGTTTACGCCATATTGAAAAAAAATAAAAACCGATTTTTTGCTCAAAAATCGATTTCTTTTTATGATTTAACGCTTGAAATGATAAAATACAAAACGTTTGCGATTACTGTACTAGTGAAAGCAACAGAATAAATTAAGAACACTCATATAAAAATAATTGTTCTTCATATAATGAACTCTAATCATTATTATAAACTTTATTTATCACTATAATGATTAAATCAGTATTAGGGACGTTTTAGGGAATTTAAACTTTTCCGCTCAATTATTAGTTAATTCAGCACCCATAAGATGGCACTGTAATTCAAAACTAGTAACACTGTTTTCTATTTTCATGAAAACCCGACAGATATGTAGAGCCTATTTAATAATTAATTTTATTTAACTATATTATTTAAGTGAAAATATGTCGACATCTAAAACATATAATCCAAAGTGCTGTATTTGTTCAAAATTTATTAAACAAACGCGAGGTACTCCGAAATATATACAATATGATGAAGATGCTGAAGATTTTTCAACGATCTTTGATCATCCAATTGTAGTTGGTGATGTTTTGTGTTATAATTGTCGTTCAAAAAAATATAAGAAAATGAAACTTGACGACGAGGATCAGGATACATCGTTGGAGAATGAATTACCTTCAGATACAAGTGAATTGTTGGAAAGAAGTGAATCGAACTTATCATCGATGACTTTGTCTTAATCAAGTACTGATGATGCATCATTTAATTTAGAGGTTGTATGTGATGATGATACAGAAGAATGTATTGAAGTTCAAATTGAAAGAACTGTTGCAACTCACAGATATTGTTGTGTGTGTTCTGTTTCAAATCGAAATCTGGTAGTTGTTCCTCAAGATGCTCGTATGCAATGCTTTATTAAGGAAAGAATTTTCATTCCGGATGGAAATAGATGTTGCAGAGATCACCTCATAAAAAAACGCTTTTGTACTGAAGATTTGAATTTATTGAAAGTTTATTATAATTGGAGTTTTTTAAAATCGTCCGAGTTAACTAAAATAATGGAAAGCTTGGCTGTTGAATGTGACTCTACACTGATTGATAAAATGGGATGATTTTCGTATACCTGATGAACAACTTTACATATTTACTGGATTAAGACGCGAAAACATAATCGAGTTGCGAGATTTATTAACAACTATGAGAAATACAGATTCTCGTACGGTCACTCAAGCTCTTATCGTATTTTTATTTAAGCTACGTACTGGTAACTCAAACAGATTAATATCAGCGACTTTACAATTGGAGAATGAACAGTTGGTTTCAAAATATTGTGAACAAATGATACAATCATTTGAGAAGGATGTTTTACCTCGGTATTTTGGTTTTCGATCTGTGTCTCGAGATGATCACTTTCAAAATAATTCATCACTACTTTTAAAAAGTTTGTTTGCTGATCGTAGTGATAAGCTTTTCTTGATTTACGATGGAACGTATGCTCGTCACCAAAAGAGCTCGAATAACGCATATCAAAGAAAGTCTTACTCTGGGCAGAAGAAAGTACCGTTATGTAAGCCATTTACTATTTGTACGACAAATGGATACATAGTAGATATGTTAGGGTCCTATCATGCCAACATGAATGACGCTGCTATAATGAAAGACATTATCGATACTCCTTACGGTATTTGCAAGTTACTGGAACCTGGTAATGTTTTTGCTGTTGAACGAGGATTTCGTGACGTTCAGGCGCATTTGGAAGAAAAAGGTTAACAAGTTTTGATGCCGGCATTAAAAGGCAAACGAAATCGTTTAACAACTGCTGAATCTAATGCGTCAAGATATGTTACAAAAATTCGTTGGGTAGTCGAAGCAGTACACGGAATGTTGAAACAAAAATATCATCTACTTGACCAAAAATTCGACAATAAAATGTTACCCAGAGTCGGTAGTTTTTATAGAATTGCATCATTTCTTCACAATCAGTATAACAAACGTCTAACTTCTGATGCAGAGTATTCAGATGAAATTGTTGAAATGATAAAATCTCGGAATAATATGACTATTCAGTTTGTCAGAGATAAAACCAATATATTGAAGGCTCAAGTACAATCTCGCCATATTGGTAGAAAGGTTTGCAGATGTTTTATTGAATATAAACCAAATACGATTGGATGGACTGGAATATCAAGATATAGCTGCGAATGTGCTAATGGACTGAGGACAATTGGTTGTTGTTCACACGTAGTTGTAATAATTTTTTACCTGGCGCATGGACGATATTTGGCTAAAATCCCCAAACCAGCAGCAATACTTAATACTTCATTCAATAAAGACAATATCACCACTGTGATTGATGAAGATAACGACGAGGACTAGTCACAAAATCACAAAAAGATTTTTATTATTAACAGATTAATATAATTAATACATTATTTAATAGTTTATAATTAATTATTAATATTAAAGTTATTAAATAAAGAACAATTATTTTTATATGAGTGTTCTTAATTTATTCTGTTGTTTTCACTAGTACAGTAATCGCAAACGTTTTGTATTTTATAATTTCAAGCGTTAAATCATAAAAAGAAATCGATTTTTGAGCAAAAAATCGGTTTTTAATTTTTTTCAATATGGCGTAACGTTTTAAAAAATTTTTCAAGATCATAATTTCATCGAAAATTGAATGAGGAATTCAAAAAAAAATAGTTTCATATTTTTATCGTTATCGTAACGTGGTTAAAAATTAAAATTAAGAAAATAACCTCGTTTTTTTAAAGGTTCTTATAAACAGATATTGCTTATATTTTTTTTTTAGAAGCTACCACCATGCCCCAAAACATATCCTGTATTTAGATCAATCGATTCACAAGGTGCTGAGAATAACAATTTTTACTGATTTTCAGTATTTTTCGATTTATTCAGAAACGGTAATAGATAAAAATCTGAAACTTGCTGCATCGAAGTATCTTATGAGTACCAACATTTCTTAAAATTATGAGCCCGATACCTTTCTGGGGCCGATTCGGTATTCTTATCGTCCTATGGTCTTTATATTAGCTGTATTCTTTTTACCTATTTTAAGTGAGATTGTACTGAGATACTCAGTTACTCAGTTGAAAGGTTGCTTTTTTTACCGTTTTGATATAAGTACTGTGCCGTGCCGAACTGATTTTTACGTGACAAAATTATCCCCTTCCATACCCAAACTGATCTTGCTGTTTTGAAGTGTTACAACTGAGACAAATTAGGAAATGGCCCGGATTGGTTGATTTGAATTAAACTTGTCACTTATTGCAATCATTTTAATATCTAATGCACCTTAAATTTTTAATTCGTCTTTTTGAAGTTTATGTTGACATTATACAATAATACAAAAGCAATTTGGTTAGTACTACCAAATTTCAAAATAATTAAATTCTAAAATTTATTTCAAAATAAATTCTTGTTGTTCTTTTTACCTTATCTTTTTCTCACTTTGACTCAGTTCGTCTCAGCTTACTTCATCTCAGTTGTGCAACTGAGATGGAAATAAAATAGGTAAAAAGAATGCAGCTATTGTAAAATTCGTATTATTTATAACTGAAGCAAAAATAAAATTATTTTGTTATAAAGTAATTTAAATCTCATTCATCCACTCATGAGGGCAAAAATGGGTACATTACGTAATGAAAAAGAAAACTTTTAGAATCTTAACTACTAACATTTGATTCTCTACTGTCATCTTTAAAAGTTTACTTATAATAACGGGCATTGAATAATAAATTCATGGTGTTATGTATCCTTGTAAATTGAAAAGTTGAATTATAAGTTTTTAGATTTTTGTTTATTTTTTTTTATAAGTAGGGGAGATAATAACGAAAACTCACTTTAATTTTATCATGTTGTATAGTATGGAAAAATATTGCTTCATAATTAAATCTTAAAATATTTAAATGAAGGTAATTAAATTATCGAACATTATCCCTATTTCTAATAAGTTCCATAAATTTAAGTATTACAGTAGTGCGAATGTCATTGTTCTAAACAATGATTTTTAAATTACTACTCAGTTTAAATAATTTACAGCTACGTGCTCATAAACTATAAAAAACCACGAACGCTTAAAAAGATATTATTCATTCCATTGTATTATCATCATCATCTTGAATGTAATATTTTACTATCATGTAATTTTTAAAAGTGTATTAATAACAGTTATCTTAAGTGTGTATTTAAATTATTGTCATTTACTTTAAAATAAGAACAATTAGTATTTTCACGATTGTTAAATAGTTAAACAGGGGTGGACTGGTGTCTCTACAAACAACTGGTCAATTTTAATTATTAATAATTTTGCGAAAATTTATTTTTATGATTACTTTCAGGTTTAATTTGTTAATACCAATATCAGCAAATTATAATTTGAATTTTTGTCCCATGACCTGCGCATGATTAGTCCACCCCTGTTGTTAAATGAAGTTTTAAAAATATATTCTAACTATATTAATATTTTTAAGGAATTATCCTGGTGTTGTCAACATGCAGTACTTCTTCAAATGGTGCAGTTGCGTCTCGTCACACCAGACAAACTCAGTTTTCCGAAGATCCACCAGAGAGTTTAAGTTTAGAAGATGTAAGAATTTCAGATGATACATCTAATATAAAAAAAATAAGCCATGTAAATACCACCCAAGAAAATTTAAATGCTTTTCTAGAAAATATTAAAAATGGAAGTATAATACAAAATAAACCAAAGACTGAAAATATTACTAAAAGTTATGTTGATAATAATAATAGCAATATAGTTAATAAGGATAAAAATAATATAATAGATAATAAATTAGCAAAAATTAGCGATGCAGATGAAAGCATAGAACAAACTAAAAACGTGTTTAGAAAAGTTCCTTCGATAGATTCGGAAGATAAACAGGAATCGATATCAGACACTGTAACAAAAAGAACAGAAACTACCAGAAGTGAAAACGGACGGTCACTTGATATAGATATCAACAAATATGTATCGGATGATTTCCACAATAAAAATAATGAATATACGTTTTCTGTTTCTCCAGATACTGATAAATATGCAAATTTGCAAAATGTTTTGTCCGATTATGAACACAATATTAGTGAATTTGATTCGCAATTCACGACTGGTTCAAATTACAATTTTGATGAAAGACAGCATAATATTGAACGTGGAATAAAAGAAAATTTAAAATATATTGATGAAAAAACTGCTGCTAAAGATAATCGCGGTATAGGACAATTTGAAGCTAGCAGTGCAAACTTAAAAGACATTTTAAATGAAAACAATGATGACGTTTTAAATACTTACCAAACAAATTTGAATTATACTAAATATAGAAATATAACTGCCGATGATAGTACGAATAAAAATCACGTACGAAAAGAACTTGAATTAACATCTGGTCAAAATTTAGATTACAATTCATCATATAGAACGGAAATCTTAGATAACTTGCAAAAAGATTATAAAAACAGAATTCCAACAAGTGAAGATGATCTAAATTTAGAGTTCTCGTCTTCAATTACCTTAGATCGTGGTGACGTCAGTTCTACAGTTGCACCTATATTTTCTGCCACAAAACAATTTGAACTAAGTAGTCCCGAATCTATATATTCAGAAATTTTGAAAACTTCACATATTCAAAATGAATCAGAAACGCAGAAACCTACATTAAGTAACAATATTGAATTAGATATTGGAAATAAACAAAGTAAACTGAAATGGAAAACTACAAAACCGAATATTTTATATTTACTATCGACTGCAAATCCTCCGAAAACAACAAATGCTGGACAAGAAGAAGAATTAATATATGTACCATATTCTAATGATGCCACAATAAATGTTTCCAAAAGAGGTTCTACAAAGTATTCAGATACAATCAAGGCGACGACAGAAAGTATTTTGTTAAATAACAACGTTGTATCGAATAAGAATAGATCAATATTATCCAATAAAATATTACTAACAGAAAAAGATAATATTTCTTCAGAACCAGCAGTTCAAGAAAATCAAATGATTCCTATTCAAGTTGATGCTCCTACTAAGTTAACGAGTACGACTGAAATCAAAAATATTGAAAGCTCTACAGTGCCCTTAAAATCTGATACTGTATTACCAAACATTTTAACTACTTTTAAACCTAACAAAGGTTTATCTGATTTAGGTGATAAGCAAACAACGAGTATGAACGATTTTGATATGCTAACATTATCTACTACGCAAACATCAACATATTTAATTAATCATACCGATGAAAATGAAACATCAACTTATAACAGCTTGGATGAACATATAACAACCGAAGTAGATGCAGATAGTACAACAGAAATCGGTCAAAACATAGGAAATACAACAGAAGATATGACTTCGACTACAGATATAGAAGTTAACATGAGCACTACTATGATATCAGAAATAACCCAAGTTACAACTGAAGCGACAGATCTCTCAAAATATAACGAATTAAGTACTACTAACGAAATGACGACTACAGAAAATGATAACACTGATTTACCACAAACAACTTTAAATGTCGATCCTACAAGATTAACAAGTCCAGATTTTTGGGCATACATGGGAGAATCTTCTTCGACGGATGCAGAAGACTATACTGCGTCTGAAAAATTTTCAACAGATCAACGAACAAGCAATGGCAGAAATATGAAAACCAGTTCATCTTACCTAACCGCCACGCATCACGATAGCACAAGTAGCTTAGCATTGCAAGTAACTTCAACTACTTCTAATAGCTTAAATATAACGGAAACAGAGATAATAATTGAAACCGATAACACCGAGACCACTACTGAAGCAATTATTATCGTAAATACTGCAAGTACAATTGAACAGAGTGATTCCATAACTACTGTTACACAATCAACAAATGAAGTCATTTATAATAACTCTCCAACTGATTTGAATTTCAGACATGTATCTGAAAATAGCAGTTACCAACATACATCTTCATCTACACAAAAACAAATAAAGCCGCATTATAATGAAACTACATCTGAAAGTACACCCTTTATTATTCCATTAAATCCGGAACCAGATAATGTTGATGCAACTACAAATGATAGCAATATAGCTCTAGAAGAAGAAAAAAAAGAAGAAAGCAATAGTGGAAAAATAGCAGCCATTGCTATTTCTTGTATTGGGGCTGTTTGCTTAATAATTTTAGCAACTTTGCTGGTAAGTTTGTTTTATCTTAAAAATTGCCTTACAAATTATTAATGATTTTTTCTAGTTTGTTATGAGAAAAAGGCATAAGCGGTTTAATTACGGCCAAAGATGTACTCCTGTAAGTTTAGATGCTTATAGCGTTGATAATGTGTCAGTTTATAACAGCGTAAGAAGAAAGGCTGCATTAAGAGCAAGTAAGAGATCTTATGGAAATCTAGCATTTGATGATCCAGTAAGTTGAATTAAATTTTTATCCCAGCTTCTTTTTTAATCTAAACTTTTGTTTTTAGTCTATAACATCAAATCCATTAAACTTTTCGGCGTTGGTAAAATTTTCTAGTAATAAAGATGCTATTTCGAAAGAGTTTGAAGAAGTACCTCAGGTAACTGCCTCGACAAGTGAATTACCCGAAGGTTGCGAAACAAAAAATCGTTATGCAAATGTAATACCTTTACCAGAAACTCGAGTTTTCCTAAGTTCAATAGACGGTCAACCTAATAACGATTACATTAATGCAAATTACGTTACGGTAAGTGGCGTGCATGATTTTATTTTTAAAAGTAATGCAAACTTTATTTTAGGGCCCAAAAAGTTCTAAACGTTACTACATTGCGTGTCAAGCTCCCATTCAGAATACTGTAGATGATTTCTGGAAAATGGTTTGGGAGCAACAGTCGAAAGTCATTATTATGTTAACTCATTTATTTGAAAACGGCAATGTAAGTAAAATAGTTAACAGATTTTTGTTTCGATAAAAACATATTATTTATACATTATAGGAAAAGTGTGTTGATTATTTACCACCATCAGAAGTGTTGGATTGTCACAGATTATTTGGCGATTATAATGTAACGTTAAAAAAGAGGGAAGTGAAAGAAAAATATGTCATATCCAGTTTGCATCTAAAGGTAGGGAAATCTTTGTTTTTGTTTTTCTCTGTTTTAACCTTAACTGTTGGTCGATTGATCAGATATACTACTTGTATACTAAAATAATATATTATGCATTAAAAATAAAAAATATAATAAAATTTTTCTTTTAGAATATGGTATCTAATAGTTGGAGAGAAGTAACTCATTTATGGTATCTAGGTTGGCCAGAAAAAGGAGTTCCTTCTGAAGCTAATTCTCTAATAGCTTTCCTCATAGAAGCTAGAAGTTATAATAAGTCAGTGACTACTGTTGAAAATGGAAAGGTATGAAAACTTTACGGCACTTAATTATTTTTATTACTCTTTTATTTTATTTAATTTAATATACTTACGCGGAATGTTGAATATATTACCTGTACCATTAACCTAACAAAAATTAGTACTAACGTGTAATAAATCTGAACTATCACAAAAGAAATATTTGCATGGGAATCGCTGTATGTGCAACAAATAAGGAAAAATGAATTATTTCCGTAATATACGTGAGAATTTTGACCGAGGTGTAGCCGAGTTTAAAAACACGCTTCCCGTATGTTTGTTATATATTTCAAATTAATATTAATTGGAACAATTCAATTGGATAACAGACAATTAATATTCGATACTTGTAACACTAACTTCTTTATGGTAAATTCTATTGCAGCATTATCTTGAGAAAATTTTTTAATTGGTATTTTAAAGTGTTTCAATAATTCTTGATGTAATAATATATTTTTAAATACAAGGTCTACGTGATGGTAATTGTAATGTACTGAAGATTTATCGAAATATTGCTCCTTTTTTAATGTTTAAATATCTATAAAATTATTACGCAATTACAAGGTAATTACAAGTTTGAATGGCAATTAACTTCCAAGTGTGGCATTGACTATATCTTTTAAATAACACATCTTAATAGAGATATTATATATATTCTTCTTATTCGAGATTTTTTTAATTAAATTTTTTGGTGATAATTTAATCTCTTACATGTTTTGAATGATAGAAAAGTTTTTGAAATTCACCAACATATATTTTCCATTAATTCGGAATATTTGAAAACCGATTGGATGCTAAGTTCAGTTTCCATGATTGTATGGACAAGATTTACTGTAATTATTATCTTTTTGTATCTACGTAATACCTGAAGTTGTGCAATAAGCCAACAGTATGCAAATATTTAAAAATGAGCTATATTTATGATATTTTACTTAGAAAAAATATTCCAGTATTTATTTGTCCATTACCTTATTTGCGCTATTTTCTTGATTAAAGTTCAATACACTTTTGCATTTATATTTGGAAGAAAATGATTACCCTGAAAAAGTATTTCTACAGAAAGATAAAGCTAAAGATCATGATATATAAGGCGCAGTTGATCTGTTAAACAAACAATTCCTCAACACTCTTTTTATTAACATGTCAGCTTGGAAATAACAAAGCACAACTCAACTGTTTTGCTTGGTTGGTTAGGTACCTACAATCTGAAGTGAGTTTTGCTGAATATTCAGTTTGCAGTGTTCAATTCAAATCTTTAACATTGTTCGTAGATTGACCATAGACAACAATTTTGTAAATAATATTTTGCGTGTACCTATGCTTATTTACATGTAAGTTCTTTTCTGTATCTGTTGAAATGCTGTTGTAAGCTGTGTTATTTGGAGAATTTAGGTTTTCTGTTGCAAACACGATCATCATTTCACGCTAACTTATCTTCTCCATTATTCTCGTTTTCTTATTATCGGCATTTTTAATATTTAATAATATAAAAGTTGGTACGTTTTAGTACCTAGGTATACAGGTAGATTTACGTTTACCAATGCGTATATACTTACCTTTATTAATACTCCAAATATGTATGTCTTCACTTGGAACGCTAAAGTGGAAGGTTATCTGCCGCAATGTCTTAATGTACTATAAACTTCCAAATGAATTTAAAATGTTCGTTCGTTTAAACTTTTTACATGAAATACTAGTGCGATTGTTACGTACACGTCTACAATACTATGAGACTTTATTATTCGTCTATTATAACAGCCAAATGAATTTCATATCAATATGGACTATTTGTATTAGTTTAACACTTCCATCATCTGCACCATTTTTCGGGTATAGGTACATACTAAGTACATATGTGTATAGGTTGGCTTATATAATGTACTCTTATTAAACCCTACGATTGGGGGTTAATTTATCTGTCCTCTCCCAACTTGGACTCTAATTTTAAATAAAATTGCAATGCAAATAAAAAACAAAAGCAAGAGACTCGTAACTTCATATAATTTTAAAATGAATATTCGCCACAAATTTATATAATATGAAACAAAATTATGACAATAATTTTTATCATCAAAAGTGCTTTTATTTGCGGACAGCAAAACAACATTTAACAAATTATAAATAACTACTAATTTTGCTATCCACAAAAAAAAAGAAAACCCAAATTCATAAAAATAATCATATACCCTATCAAATCTACAAAAATAATAATACACCCTAGGTTATAAATTAAATTCATCTCAATATGCCACTGATGGTTTTCGCCAAATTTTATTGTCATTTATAAACATTGGCTTTACTGAGCTCGTCGCGATCAAATTTTAAAATTGAAGGCCCTTCAACCATCTGCGGCTCTTCAGATGTGCAACGCACCACACGTTTCCTCCAATGGATTCCAAAATTTAACGTTAAATTTTTAAATATAATGTTTACACCTTTCTAATTTTCAGTTTCTTCTTTAATCAACTTCCTTGGTTGGTCCAAAAAGTTATCCAAAATTACAAAGCGTCTATGGCCGCTTAACCAATTCAACGATAGTCGTCGTCACAATTTAAATTCACACAAAAATGCGTCGATAGCGCAAAACGTTCAACTAGTCTCCACGATGATTGTCGTCAAGAGAGCCTTTTTTTATCAAAAATTTTATGTTTCTCATTTCTAATCCCTACTTAATATTGTTTATAGCAGCGCTAACTCATGATGAACAATGCGCGCTTTTGTTTTATTTAGGCAAAGACCACCTTAAAATTATAACCATTATTCCTACAAAATTTTACATAAATAAAAATTAAGATTTTTCTTATTTCTATTACATTTAAATTTTTATTATATATATTTTTTTTTTTTTTATTTTAGTCAACAGAATCTAACGGAGCAATAAATTCTGAACAAAATCCAGTAATTGTTCATTGTAGTCCTGGAACAGGAAGAACTGGAACCGTAATTGCATGTGATATTGCAATTCGGGAATTCGAATTAGCACGGCAGGTTGATATACCAAAAACAGTTTATCGCATCCGACGAGATCGAGCAAGTTCTGTACAAACCAAAGAACAATATGGATTTATATATGAGGTAACTCAAAATTTAATTTGAAATTAAAACGTATTAATAATATCTTTCTTTAATAGGTAATTACTTTATATGCAACAAAACTAACAGGAGGAGTGTTGGATTCATTATAAAGCTAGTGATTTTTTTAATTGTGATGTAGAAATACTAAGAACAAATTTATAAATTTAAGATTTTTTCTAATAATAATTAGTGTAAATTCTAAAATTATATATTCTGCAAGTTCGAATTACAGAGGGTATATTATATGTACATAAGTATTTTTGTAAAATTATTATTATCAACGTTTTGTAAATTCTTGTGAAGCTCTCTATTATAAATTTTTAAATTATATATCATAATACTATTAGGAATTATTATAAACATTTATTATTCTAAGAAGTATGTCAATGAAATAATTCCATTTTTATAATCTCCATATTTTTATTATTCCTTAAAACATTTCTGTTTTAATTTATAAATTTGAGATTCACGTTTGTTCCTAATTAATAATTTAAGTAAAAGTAATAAAAAATGTAATGTATTGTATGAGAGACAGTCGAGCTATTGTAAATAATTATCAATAATAGAACGCCTATTATGTGAAATCGAATTTTATTTCTATATTTAGGTTTCGAATTAGTTATTATTTTTAAATAAAATATTTTTTTGTTCAAACTTACTTTAAATACCCACGGGCTACTGCCAAATTTAAGTGATATTTATAGTCTGATACATATAAATATTGACTGCATACGAGTATTTACTCAAGTCAATCATCTGAACGTATTATATTTTACTAAGAAGTTTTAATAGTAATTGGAATGCATGACAACGTTGTGCTGTATAATTTTATTAGTCACCTTCGTAAGATTAGTTTGGCCGTTCTAGTAAATTAAAATTTGAGATTTAAGAAATTTTGTTATTTATATCAGTATTTTGAAAATTTCCACATATTTTCAAACATTCCAACGTAATTACAGGATTTTTGGAATAGGCTCACCTATTTTATTATAACAAATAAAACACATTTTAACAAATATTTTTTAAATAGTA
Organism: Cantharis rustica; assembly: GCA_911387805.1. Lineage (NCBI taxonomy): Eukaryota > Metazoa > Arthropoda > Insecta > Coleoptera > Cantharidae > Cantharis > Cantharis rustica. The sequence continues at coordinate 35,729,520 of OU426879.1, forward strand.
AGATTATAAGATTTTAAAATTCAAGTTCAATTTGCCCCTATTTTTCATTTAAATTAATAATAATAATAATAATTTGCTGCTTCAACTACAACTGTAGTATGGATATTTACATTGATTTTTCTAAGGTTATTAAAACAAAACCACGGTTTGCATATAATTTGTAAGTCATAATCTGTAAGTCATAATCTGTAAGTACTATCGAGAAGATATTCTTTGCCAGTCTTAAAAGAACATCTTCTAGCGACAAGATATGCAATCAACAATTTGAGCATGAATTATGGCGGGTTATTAATAATTTTAATTGGAAAGTGCGAGATTTTGAAAGTTATTTAAAGTTTTAAAAATATGTATCTACTATTTCAGAAAACATCCAAGAAGCTTGAAAGGGTAAATAGAAGAACCTAAAAATTCGTAGCAGGTAAGTAAAAAAAAAACAAAAACTTCTTCACCTAATTAAAACAATGTTTAAACTTGTAAAAACTTTTAAAAAAATGCAAAATTGATTCAAAAATAAGCAAATTACAGAAATATTCAACAAGTCACCATTATCTGAATTCTTGAGAATCTCGAACACTGCATTTTTATAATATTTTATTTTATTAACTGGTAAGAGTTATTTTGCGAGTAATTGTACATAAGTTGTTATTACCTCTTTAAAATAATAATAATACTAACTTTATATACGGATAACGCCTATAAAATACATATTTTTCAAAATTACATCATTAACAACCTCTTAAATTTTGCTGTATTGTTCAAAAATATGTTTAAATTAAATCATCGCGTTCTCAGCTGACTGAATTTGCTAAACGGCACATTCTGACTATTGTAGATTGTTGTTCAAAAAGCGGGCCTGTGAAAGCTTTTTATAAAAATAGATTTATTCCACAAGTTTCTCACAGGAGCTCTTATCTCAATCGGAGATAAAAAAATCCGAGCAATTCATTAAATTATTCGATATTTTAAACATTGGCATTCAATTAAAGATAGATCTCCTTACAGACAACGACTTCATAACGAAATAATCTATTGGGTTACTATAATTTTCGTAATGGTACGTTTTTTAAATCACAACATTCTGATAAGTCTTAGCTGAATCTCTTTAATTTGATTGATATGGGTGGCATACGAAGAACACCAGACCATGTGGCAATATTTCAGAATTCATCTGACAAAAGTAGAATATAACAGAAACAGTGATCAAGTATCAGAAATATTGTATGTGGATCTGGTCACAAAACCCAACATTCTGTTAGCTTTGGAAATTATATAGTCCAGAATGAAAGACGTAGGACAAGGACAAATCAAGAACATATTCTCACATATTTGAAGATAGATCCGTTATCCAAAAGATGGTTATTGATTTTATAACAGAAGAGTATGTTATCTCTATTTCGAGTAAATTTCATTGTTTTACATTTACAGATGTTTAATTTCAGACCATTTCTGTTTCACCAGTCATGTAAACTATCAATATCAGCGTGAAGCAGCATATAATCGATGTTAGATGAAATTAATTGAAATACTTTCATATCGTCGGCAAATAATAAAAATTTCTAATGTTTAATAACCGATTGAACGTCATTGATGTACAATATAAATAGTATGGGAGTTAAAGTGGAAACTTCTCCTACTCCAGAAGTGACATCAAAGTCAAAGGACACTTGTCCATTGACTACTACCAGTTGTGAACGGTCTCTCAGGAAAAATTTCAACCAGGATAGTAATAGATGGTAATTTTTAATTAAGATATAATTTTTCCAGCTTCAATAGTAAAATATTGCTTAAGCTTGATCAATAAAATTCTCGTACTGTTTCTTCATCCTCCAAATCGGAAGTAATAAAGTTAGGAAAACTTAATAGATTAGTACATGTCGATCGTCTTGAAACAAAATTATGCTCATTACTGATCAGGGCGTTTTTTTGGTCATCAGGCATCAGTTAAAATTGATTCAAAAATCATGGAAAACGTAGATGCTATACAAACCGCGCGATAATTACTGATGTCACTTTGGCTGCCTGCCTTAAAAATCGAAATAACTTTAGTTGTTTTCACAGAAAAGATTTTATCGAGCCCACAAAAATTTGAAAGAGTAAGAGAGTTTATTTTAGTTATAATATTATCTTCTTTAATCACTAAACTTGAGATGAAGTCATTAAATTAAGGCGGTATTCTAGTCTAGAAAGTTGAAAAAATCGAAAATGTTTGTTTTCATATTTCCATAGTTTAGATATTCAAGAATATCTTCTTAAAAGGAGTTTTTGAAATTCCAATTATTTTAAAAGTTATAGCCATTTTAGTGTCGTGGCAACTCGACTGGTTTAGACGAAACGAATCTAAGAAAAGTATTAAAAACTACTCTTGATTTTTTTTTGTGTTTTTTAAATTTACTTATTTAAATATTCAATTTGAGGTAGAAGAAAGCCCGATGTATGGAGCCGGAATTGCTGATTGAAGAAATGTAAGTTATATGTTATATTCGATCAGTAAGACTGCCTGAAACTTAACTTAAATTTTTAATCGTGTTTTTCTCGAAACTACTTTTTTCGAATCGGTTGACATAAAATCTCAAGTTCTAATTGACCGATTTGTTTGAAATTTAGCATGCATTTTCTTTATATTTCATTTTCTATATATCCCTCTATGGCAGGAACCAACAAAAAATCATAATTTTCAATTTACAATTTTTTTAAAATTCGGAAAGTTCAAAAATAACTAAAAAAATCAACTTTTTTTTCTGAGTAGCCGCTATTTCGCGAGAAAGACTTTTTTTCATTTTTCCTGGTTCCTACCATAATGAAATTTGTACTGATTAAGAATCTACTTTTTTTTTCTTAGATGACTAGAAGGGTTGGAATCGTGTCAACATCGTGTAACTTTGTGAAATTTATTTATTTTCTATTGAAAATTTTTTTGTGAATTCCTAAAATATATATAAATCGATGACAAAAAAAGATTAAGGATAGATAGCATAGATTTAATTTCAAACCTAAAGAGATAGAATAATCAAACCTAACAAATGTTATAATAATAAATTTTTTTAACTGTTAAGTAAAGAATACATACTACACAGAAAACATAATATTTAAAGAATACTAAAATGACAATAATTCACATTTAAGGGGGTTAAACTTAGAATATTTGAATAAACAAGAAATAAAATTATGAAAAAATTACGCTATAGAAATGATAAAAATTACTTTAAAAATAAAAAATAAGGGCCTTTATATTATGTTGCAGAGTTTTTTATTTTTTATTTTTATCATTTCTATAGCGTAATTTTTTCAAAATTCTATTTCTTGTTTATTTTCTAAGTTCAACCTTCTTAAATGTGAATTATTGTCATTTTAGTGTTCTTTAAATATTATGTTTTCTGTGTAGTATATGTATTCTTTACTTAACAGTTAAAATTTTTTATTATTTTAACATTTGTTAGGTTTGATTATTTTAACATCACATACTACTAAACACCACATAAAAACTTAAAAAATTCTAAAACCTTTTTAAGTTATTTTCTACTAAAAAGATAGGATAGGAGATTGGCAACCGCGCCGAAACCCCTTTCTATACTAGGCATGAGAAAAGGAGGTTAATTTATTTAAATTAACCTCCTTTTCTTAACCCTTTCCTGGGTTATATTTATAACCCAGAGGCATATCAGGTACTATAATAGTTTCTGCAATAGTGCCTAACTTTCAATTAGGTAACTACTACTACTAAGGCTCAGTTGTCAGTTGTAAGTTAAACCAGAAAATTTGGATGAACCAATGAAATACGTTGAAAAGCTGTTCGTTAAGTAATATTAATGATAAATCTAAATTTTGTGGTTTAACCTGCAACTGAACAACTGGACCTAAACAAGATCCACTATTGTTGACCCCCATTTACATCTCATGGACCCCCAATATTTTTTTTCGCTGACATAGACCCCTTGCAGTCCGTTGTCGACCCCTGGGGGTTGATATAGACCACTTTGGGAACCACTGCTATAGCGGGAACTTATCTATCTCGTCTCACAAAAAGTTCCAGGGCTCTTTTGAGTACCGAGCGGCAAAGTCTTGAATAGGTAACAACCGTTCCTTTAGAAGCGCGGTCAAGGAAATGCTGCTATTTACGTAAAATGCGGACTAGGGTAGAATTGAACAACTGCTTTGCTGATTGGTTTGCTTTTTCGTCGACTTTATGAAATGTATTTATTTTTTCTTTTAAATAGAGTTGACGAATAAAGTTATTATTATTATTATTAAAAATAAGCAACTCTAATACAAAATAAAATTCACTTTTATTAATTGAAATCATAAAATCAAAGTTTTAATTTGCGAGCGGGAATAACAATCATCCGCCCGCGATAACGCAAAAAAACACGTCTCTTGCGACTGCCACAACCTACACCCACTCTTTTCAATTCTTTCAGCACAGTTACCAACACATTATTTACACTTAAAATCTTTGTACAGTGTATTTATTTACAAATAAATAATTTTAATAAAAACAAAACAAACTTCAAAATGATTTACAAAATAAATAAAATTAACACTGGTTTCAAAACACGACAGTATGTATAGCCTATGAACTATCACTTTTTATATAAAAGATTTTATGCTAGTTTTTTCATGTTTATTTATAATGAAAAATAGTACTTGATAAAATACATTTATACATTCATGAATAGATTGGACTTCAGATAGCAATGGTCAACCAAGAACAGATCTGCATTAATGGTGTTATAGTCACACGATTTAAAATTGTAATAGAAATTCCTTCACATAGCTTACTAAAGTGACATGGGTTGTTGCAGAGAAAAGTCTTCCAATATAAATTCATTGACGCCTATCGGCAGCACGCAGTGAGATCACATTCATGTCTTCATCACTTCCATTGCAGATAATTAAGAATTTCCTACCACGGTCAGCAGGTAGTAAGATTCTATCAAAAGCCGCTTTTGTTGTTGTTTGCTTTCCTTCTTTTATTGTTGACTGTTATAAATCCACCTTGGTTGTGATTCTTTCCATCTGTCACATTTTCTACATTTTTCGTGTGTTTTAAGTTATGAGGTTAACTTTATCTGCGGTAGTATTAACATTATTCTGATTCAATACAATTGCAAAGCCTTGTTGTATTTGTATTTCCATTAACACTTGATTCTTACAAAATAGTTTTTCTAGCAGACCCCTCGCTGACTACGAGTTTGCTGCAAACAGTTGCTATTTTTTCGGAGTTCACACTACTCGCCTAGATTGGCAAAATCTTTGAGGTTATGTTGCATATTATTCAATATTATACAGAGCTTATAATTCAGTTAGAAGCCGATTACATATCAGTGTCAAAAAACAATGCGTCGAGTGTACGAGTTCCGAAGCTCTTTTACTGACAATCTATTTAACTTTTTAAAGTTTTTTATTTTAATTAAAAATATTTATAATATATTTATTATTTTATATATTAGTATTTATTATTAGTATTGGCATATTTTAGGCAGTTATTACTAATTATATTATGGTGAAGTTTATTTAAAAAGTTTTTTATATTTATTTAAATGCTCTGTATGTATGTTCTGTAGGATTAAGTAACATAAAATATCTCAAAAATCAAAAAAGCAAAATTAAAAATTGTTTCGGTCAAAAATTCTTTAATATGCGAGAGAAAAAGTATATAGTGCAGATAGTGTATTTTAAAATTAGCTGACCGTTTGAAGGTGATTTCAAAGTCAACTTTTATTTTATAATCAACAACTTATGTGGGAAAAAACTTTTATTATTCGGATTAGACTTTTCGAGTAAGATGCTTAAAAGATATTCGAGAATATAGTAAGATGCATAAAAAGTTTTTATTTTATTTCAAATCGATATTTTCATAACGGTACGACATTGATTTGCCCAATTTATCGTTACTGTTTTAAGGTGTCATTTGTGTAATGATACGGTACAGATATTTTCGTAACGGTATAGCATTGATTTACTACCGCTTCAGCCGTTACTGTTTTGATGTATCAATTATGTACATTAATGTACAAAAATTTTCGTAACGGTACGGTATTGATTTGCCCAATTTTCCGTTACCGAATTGATGAATCAGTTATGAACATATTATGTGTTGATTTTTTATGAACAGAATATTTAGAAATTTACAGTGTCCTCTGGGTACATAAAATTTACGTTCCTAATCGGCACTGATTTTTAATTAAAATAAATAATTAAAAAATATGCAATTAATGATTTAAAAAATTAATTTCTGTAATTATTTAGAAATTCGATGTTTAATCGTTGACTTGCGCCAATCGTTTATTTATTTATATTCAGATAATACACATTTATTTAAATTTGTACTATAAATTTTAATTATTTAATCAGAATTTACGATGTTGCTCCAGCCATTGGGCTTTGGTTGATGATTGGTTCACTTCTCCTGGGTATGCATTTCTGAAATATCTGAAATTTAACATTAAACACCCAAATAATATTTACTTACTTTTTTTTCGAACGGCGGCTGGATTCGAACCTGAACTTTCTATTTGAAAGTATACTACTTAAGCGTCACACCTACCAAGGATGTATACAAAGGATATAAGTTTGATGATGGCTAATTTCCATTTCTACTATATTAATTATATTAATTCTACACTATATTAATTCGGTTTAAAAATATCAAGGAATATAATTTATTACTTTAATTAGTATTACGTCGGCTCACTGCAAGAACCAGATAAGTAACATACTGATAGTTTTGAGATAATAGAGATTTAAATTTTAGATATACATTAAAAATCAGTAAATTAAGAAATATGTGTAATAAACGGAAGATCGTATAAAAAATATATATAATTCTTAAATAAACTTTTAAAAATAATAATATCTCTGAGAAAAAAAAAATAAACCAAAAATTGCCAAAAATTGACTTATCTTGTTTGGTAGTAAGCCGACGACGTTCATTTATAAAAGATAATTTAAAACCACGTGTAATATTTTTTAAATTATGACAAGTAAATAACTGTTTTTTATTTATTCTTATACTGTTATACGCGGCGGCAATATGAAAAGCCCGGTCTTAAAATTTAAGTTAATAGTAATTTTTTTAGAGATGTATTACAATTACAACGCGTGAACCGCTGCAATCATTTATTAATTACAAATTTATCGATTTTTATCGCTTTTATCCAATTTTTATTACAATTTTTGCAATTTACCTCCGAGCAACATGCTGTAATTTCGATTTTAGACTGAATATTTTCATAGAAATTGATATTTTCACTAAATTTTGCATATTAGCTCCAGTCGAGACGATAACTCGGCTGAAATGCCGGCCCGAAATTTGACCGCGTGGTAATGGTAATACGCAAAAATAATGGTAATTTTTTTAAAATTATATAAAAAAATTTTGATTTCTGTAATTAGTTATTCATATACTTTCGCGTGGTAATAATATTTTTACATTTTTTTACAAAATTTTGTACGACCACGTTTTACGGACTTGGTAAATTTCGATTTAAAGTCAACAATGTCGCCGATTCGCCCCAGCCAAGTCGCATTTATAATAATTTTATTTCACTTTTTTCGATTTTAGACTGAATATCTTGATAGAAATTGATATTTTCACTAAATTTTGCTTATAGCTGCAGTCAAGCTGATAAACCGTTCCAAGGCCGGCCGGAAATTTCACCTCGTGGTAAAAGTAATTCGAAAAAATAACGCTAATCTTGTAAAAATTTTTCAAAATGTAATTAATTTTGTAATTAGTAATTCATATACTTTCGCGTGGTAATAATATTTTTCAATATTTTTAGAAAATTTTGTACACCACGTTTTCAATGTTAACGAATTTAACACGGCAACCAGTGTTATGGTTGAACACCTTGTTTTGTCAGGATGTAACGTGGAGTTTTTTTATAGTCGAAAAATAAATAAAACAACTTGATCGACAATTATTATAATGTAAAATAAATTATTAATTCTAAAAACTGAAAAATATGTAGAGGAACCTACTATACTGTATATAATAAAAGCAAATCTCTTATCTGTGTTGGACTTCTTAGATTACAAAAGAAAGTTGTAACCAAATTTTGATAAAGTCCAACGTCTGCTTATCAATCAATGATTGACATAAACGCAATAAAAGCAAATAGATAATTACTAAATACATAACATAATAAAAATGTACAAGAAATGTTACAGGGTTGCATTATAACACCAGTAGCGGGGAGAAATCCTGGCTAATTGGTTTTATACTTGTGGGAATTTTCGTATTTTGAGATTCATATTACCTTAATATACGTATTTCCAAAGATTGCCGAAGGAAGTCTTAGTACAAAAAAACCCAATATGGCCGCCGCAAAGGTTGATATTGACAGTAACAGCCCCGAGCCAAGGGAAAAATTAGAAAGTACAACCAAAAGTCTTAATTTTATTCTAACCTGAAATTTATGATGTGGTTCTGGTACTGCATGTACCAATGCCCTGTATAGGCATCAAAACCCGGTGATATAGAAACCCTAGATTTCATTAATTTTAATGGCTTATACGTGGGGGGGGGGGAGCTTACCCAGTCAACCTCTGTATCTGTCTACGCCCTGTAAAACACAAATGTTATTGGTGCCCAGATCGGTCATATTGGCCAATCGAACTGGCGGTTTTTAAATATACCTAAATTTATATTATTAAAATACCTTTAACTACCTCACCCCATAGTGTCACGTTTTTATCGAAAAAATTTAAAGTAGCGCAAATTCAAAGAATAATCCGATACATTTCCGAGGTAGTTATAGTGGTCTAACGAAGATTTTGTCATTTCTATAAAATATAATATCAACAATGTATTTTTATTTAAAAAACAACGTTTAATAATCTGTTCAGCTGGATCACCACGTGAGCAATACAATATTTGTGTTTATCAAAATGAAAAATTTTAAAATAAAAATAATAATCAATTTAAAGCATTTGTTAATTAATTATTCTTTTAAACCAAACAAAATATTTAAATTTTTCTCAAAAACATTTCCAAACAAGATGACAATGTAATTATTGTAACGAAACGGTACGATTAAACCTGCACCTAACTATTCAATAAATATTCGATACATTTTCGGGGTTAGTTATTACGACGGTCGATGGAGTATTTTTAATTTTTATAAAATATATTAACAATTTATTTTAATTTACACAACGTTTAATAATCTGTTTAGCTAGGCTACCACGTGACAAATAAATTACTTGTTTTTATCAAAATAAAAATTTTTAAAATAAAGATAATAATCAATTTAAAAAATTTGGTAAATTAACTACTTTTACAAACACGAAAACTAAAACAAAAAATTTTAATGTTTTTCAAAATCATTTTTAAACAAGATCACAGTGTAATTATTGTAACAAAACGGTACCGCTAAAACTGCATTTATACGATACGGTTAAAACTGAACATAAACGGTACCATATGTTCAAATATATTGTAGTCACTAAAGTTTCAATAAATATTCGATACATTTTTGGGTCAGTTATTATGATGGTCTATTGGATTTTTTAATTTTTATAAAATATATTAACCATTTATTTTTATTTAAACAACGTTTAATAATCTGTTTAGCTGGGCTACCAAGTGACAAATAAAATACTTATTTTTATTAAAATGAATATTTTTAATTAGACAAAAATAATAATCAGTTTAAAACAGTTATAAATTATTTATTCTTTTAAACACGAAAACAAAATATTATGTTAAATAATGGTATCCAAATAGTTAAGTTAAAATCATAACTATTTAAACTGCACTTAATAGTTATCAAACCGGAAATGTAAAAATCGTAACTATCAATTCATAATATAGACTTGGAGCAGAGAGGCGGAGTCGAGAAAAAATGTACTACTAGCGCTCGTAGTGAGCAAATCAAAAAATAAGTGTTGTATATTAATAATGAATAGTATTTAAAAATTTTGCATTTACCGAAATACTTCAGAAAGTATTTGTAGTTATTGTAGACATTTTCAACCCGCTTTTTTATTTACAATTCGGAAAAATATAATTAATCCCGACGTCGCATTTTACAACATTGAAAACATAATCGCAAACTAATTTTCACGGAGCTTTTGCCGTTCGGGAAATATTAATTATCAAATCTCTCTCAGCCTACGGCTTCGGGAAATTAATATTCTAAAATTTCCCTTATGAAGCTCCTGAAATTTGCCTCATCCCAAGGCTGTTATCCCTAATAGAAGCTACTAGCCACGGTTGGAATATAGGAACAAAGGCCCAATGCGATAAACTTTAACACCAAAAATTTCTTTATTTTTGACAATCGCTGTCTGTCAAACCATACTCAAAGTTTTTTAAGTTTTTTTTATTTTTTTCTCAATTTTCTAAGTTTATTGACTCATTTGAAAAGTTAATTTTTTTACATATACATTGTGTCTACTATCAACGTCGAACATAGGGAATTAACATTAATTTTAATTGTTTTGTAGATTTCTGCTCACTAATTCGATCCGCCAATTTTTTTGGTATCTATGGAACGAGAAAATTATTGTGCATCCTGTGATACTAAAATTAATATTTTTCATCAATATTTATTAAAAAATGTTAATTTATAGTTATTAATTATATAAGGGGATTAAGAAGCCTCTAATCGACGAGAAAAAATGGGCACTTGAGGCGCAGCCGAGAGTCACATTTTTTCGAGAGGATTGTAGGCTTGTTAATTCCCGAATGTAATTCAACGTTTTATCCACGACCAGGGCCAAAACCACAATTCAAAATTTTGGTTTTGAGAAACGTCAAATTTGACAAATTGATTTTGACCAATACCTACTGATTTTGAGCTAAAAACTAATTCACTAGTGTATTATGAATTCTAATCCACTAGTGTATTAAAAGGTCTCTAATCCACGGAAAACGGACGCATTAAACCTTCCTAATATAGTGGTCGTGGATAAAAAATTTAATGTCAACTTTAATCAACTTTTTTGAAAACATGGTAACTTGTTTTTAAAAACATTAAATTTTTAAATTAAAATTTTATATTAAATAATATCTATGAAAAAAAAATTAATTTTGGTATCATAAGATCTTTAATAATTTTCTCGTTCCATAGATACGAAAAAAATTTTCGGAGGTTGAATTGGCGAGCAGGAATCAACAAAACAATTGAAATCAATGTTAATTCCCTATGTTTGGCGTTGATATTGGACATCCTGTATATATATTTAAACTCCCCAATACAAAAATATCTTGTTCGTTGTTTTTAAAAGCATAAATAAATATAAATCTTGTATATCTGTATACAAACACTTACAATTCTATACAACAAGTTATTTTATTTTTCGACACCGCGGCGCCACCTGTAATTCTGCTCCAAGTCTATAGCTGTACATATTAGTTACTGCAATTTTGGTACAGAAACGCTAAGTTTAAAACTGCATCTAAACGGTATCATATGTTCAAATATATTTTAGTTACTAAAATTTCAATACTTTTCTGATACATCATTTGGCTTTACAATAACGGTATGAAGTTATATGCATTGAAACTATACTGCAACGGTACGGTGCAAATATGAATGGAAACTTATGTGCCGCTTAAGTACCTTTTTGATACTTAACTTTCAGGTATGAAAAATTATGTACCGCTTAAGTACCTTTTTGATACTTAATTTTCAAGTATGAAAATATATGTACCTATTCGTTAAACTTCAATACTACACTGAACAAAGAAAGGTACGTCATATTGATGAAGAGTGTTCATAAAGTAAAATCCATCGTAATGATGAACAAATCATCAATATGATGTACAAAATTATGGAATAAATTTGATGAATGATGAATGATTCATCAATACAACGAATTTGATTTCATCAATTCATGTTCATCATGGTGATGAAACTTCATCAATATCATGTATAAAATCATTGATCAAGTTTGATGAATGATGAATGATTCATCAATACAATGAATTTGATTTTATCAATTTTGTTTTATTGTGGTGATGAAGCAATAATTAATATGACGTACAAAATCATCGATCGAGTTTGATGAATAATCAATAATTTATCAATATGATGAATTGGAATCCATCAATTCATGTTTATCATGGTGATGAAACTTTCATCAATGTGATGTACAAACGAGTACGTCATAAAAATGATTTTAGTCATAATATGTATGAATACTAACATCAATATGATAAAGAAGTACATCATATAAAAGATGTTGTTCATCACATTTATTAACGCGTTCATCATAATTGTAAATCTAATCATCAATATGATGAAGAAGTACGTCATAGAAATGATTTTCTTTATAATATGTATGAACGTGTTCATCATACTTATGGATGTTAACATTAATATGATAAAGGAGTACATCATATAAATGATGTTGTTCATCATTTTTATTAACATGTTCGTCATAGTTATGAAGGCAATCATTAATACGATGAACGAGTACATATTTAATATTTTATTTTATTTATTTTTCCATTTATGATAACATTTTTGATAAACTCGTTGATGAACACATTTAAATTATAGATGAAACAAAAAATGATGTATAATTGATTAACTCTTGTTCATCACTAGTATGAACGTGTTCATCGGTGCAAAATTTATAATTTTTTCATCAATATGAAAAAACATATAAACATTTTCATTAATATGATGTTACTTCTTCTTTTTTTTACATTTAAATAATTGAATTCGTAATTATAAAACAGAATCATTTATTTGATGTACCGATACATTAAGTCGACGACTTCATTCATAATTACGATGAACATGTTCATAAATATGAAAAACAATTTTTTCATTAAACAATTTATTTTTCAAGTAAAACAAAAAATTTAATATTGCACAAAAAATTCTTTTATCCTAATCAAATCTTTTCCTTTTGCTGTTTTGGCAAGAGTGATTGGTGGTCCTATTATTTCCTTTAAACTTATGAGGAAATATTCGCCAAGAACCAAAGGCTCAACCTCAAATGCTGCAAAATGAGAATTAAAATTCACGTTTTGTAATTGTTGGCAAAAGAGAAAGCAATTTTCATTTAATTTCACTACTATTTTAATTAAGTATATCTTGTAATCATTCGAGCATTTGGCCACATAAAATCCTTCTTTATATGTAACACCGAGATATTCCACTTGATCGTAAAATTCTGTTTTTTCTTTTTCATCTAAATTCAATTTGTAGCGCACTATTTCAGAAAACTTATATTCACATTTATATTTATTATCAAATTCATAGTCATTGTTTAAATTATATGTAGAATGAAGTATTTAATTCGCGAACTGCAGCTGAAATTTTTTTGCAAGCGTAAGGCATATATTTTTTTGTGACGTTATTGCATGAGAATACAATTTAAATTGTTTGTGTTTGGCTTCAAATTTAAAACACCAGAAATGTCTAAGCGGACCAGACATTTTCAAAATTGTTGGGTAGTTAAATTCAACTTTAACGTTTTAATGATTTCGTTTCACTTGTTTATAATATCCCTTTCTATTCAGGTCCAGAGGCAGATGCCTAAGTTTTACTAAACAGTTTAAAGTACGATAATTTATCCCAATCCGAGTTTGACAGCGTATGGCAATCGTGTACTCAATACCGATTAAAGGAATTGCAGGAAATAAAACATGTAAAAGACATTTTCCACAGATGGCCTCAATACAAAAAATCTAACGGATGTCGCTATGTATGTTCTCCACATTAATTTCTCTAATAACTTATTAATATAATTTTTGTTTTTAGATTGATCTAGATTTCAATGTGCTTTATCCAGAAAGCTCAAGCATTTTGAGTGCTGACTGGGGAAAGGCTTTTATAAAAATAAAAGATTTTCTTCAGGCAAGTATAAAAGACAAAAGGATTGTTTCTTTGTTAAAGACAATTGATATAAATAATTGTAACAACGGTAAGAAAATTATAACACTTCAAAGCTTAAATTTTTTTTAAAATTTTGTTTTAGATGATTTAATATTGACGTTACTAAATAGCATTCATGCTTATTTAGTACCAACTAAAAAAATAGCGCATAAGACAACAGATGGTACCACATCAATAAAAAGGTTCACTATAAAGGACTCGCAAATATCCTTTTGTTTTATAGGAGAAACAGTCCAACAACTTGAAGACCATTTGAATTTTATCAAATTGGTTCAAGATACCGTCCAACCTTTCATTTTAGCGCTGAAGTCCCGAAATGAAGAAGGCTTCGAAGAATTCCTAGTTTACATCGATGGCTATAAAATAAAATGCACTAGAATCTTACGAGCCGTGGATATTTGCCTAAAATTGTTCTATTTATTTAACATCAAATACCCTCTTGCTTGCGAGCAATTCTGGGAGTTTATAGCATTCTTCTTTTATTTTAGAGAGGATGCTAAAAAGAAGAAGAGGAGCTCGACGAAGATAGCCATGATGTTAGAAAAATTACATTAAATAAAATATTAATTTTTTTTGTTATTCTGCCATGATTGTATAGTCAAAATAAAAATTTTTTATTTATAAACTTGTTCATCGTATGTACCAACCCGTTTATTACAATTATGTATGCAATAATCAATATGATGTTGAATGCGTTAAATTAATGATATTTTTTGTGGTAACCGAGGTAGGACTTGATTGAAAGAACGTTCAAACTCAAGACATATATTTTTAATATCCAAATACCCAATTGATAATATGTATAATGCTGCACACATTTACAATCTTTATATAAATGGCTGTGTGCCAACATTACCACATCCTTACCCTTATTTACAAGTTACACATTATTTATTACAATTTCTTAATTAAATTTTTTTGTAATTGCTTTTATAAACATTTAATTAATTTAATCTGTTCCTAGAACGCAAATTATACCTATGTGTATTGTTTTCATCGACATTACCTGAAATATGGTTTTCATTACTAATTTCTATAACATCATTTGCATTATCAGTAACAATGCTTTCAGCTGTAGTCTCAGGTAAATCGGAAGAAGTGTCAAAAGAAAATCTAGATTTTCTATTAGTTTTCATTTGATTTGAATGTCTAGTTACAATTTTCCCATCTGCCGATTTAACATCGTACATTACTGATCCTCTTTTATTTACAACTGTCCCTTGGGACCAAACAGGATTATTTGTTACTGAAAAATCTTTAAAATCTACCTTTTCACCAACATTAATATTCTTTGGTTTTCCACCGTAATCGTTTATGTGTGTTTCAATTTTTTTATCGACTGCTCTATCATGGTTAGGAAAAATTAAATCTAATCTTGTTTTAAGTTTGCGCCCAAACATTAATTCTGCAGGACTTACACCTGTCGTTGAATGAGCTGTATTACGATAATCAAAAAGAAATTGTTGTGTTGCAATATTCAATTCACGATTTTCCTGATGCATCTTTCTTAAGGCTACTTTAAAAGTTTTTACTGAATTTTCTGCTGCACCATTGCTAGACGGATGATAAGGTGGAGAAAACAATTGACGTATGCCGTTTACGCGCAAATAATTTTTAAATTCCGTAGATGAGAATGGCGGACCGTTATCAGAAACTATGGTATCCGGTAACCCAAAATGTGTAAAAAGTATTCTCAATCTGTTGATTGTGCTTTGAGCCGTTGTAGTGTTCATCTCACACACTTCCAACCATTTTGTTTGAGAATCTGTTACAATCAAAAACTTTTTATTGAAAATAGGACCTAAAAAATCTATATGCAATCTAGACCAAGGTTTCTTTGTTTGCGGCCAAGGACTTAAACTGCTTTTTGTGGGATTGTTACTGACAGATTTACAAGTTATACAATCAGAACACATTTTTTCTATGTCCGTATCAATATTTGGCCAATAAATGTAACCTCTTGCCAAAGATTTGCATTTATTAATTCCTAAATGATTTAGATGAATTTCTTTTAACATTTCTAATCGCAATGACTCAGGAATAATCACGCGATGTCCCCATAAGATTAATCCTTTTTCCAAGTGTAATTGATCAAACTTGTTTTGATAAATTTTTAATTCTTGGAATATTCCCTGTTTCTGGCCACCCGTGCAAGATATAATAATACAGTTTATTGAGTGTCTTGTCACATTTCATTTTATTTAAAATTGTTTTATACTCTATTGGTAACCTTTCTTGCAAATAACTTATGTGACTAATATCGTCATTTTCAATTTTGCAATCGCTTTTACGTGGTAGACGAGAAAGACAATCGGCATTGCAATTTTTATCTGAATTTACAAATTTAATTTTGTATTGATATGTAGATAAAATTACGCTCCATCTTTGTAATCTACTAGCCGCAAAAATTGGTATACCTTTCTTATCTCCAAATATTGTGACTAAAGGTTTATGATCAGTTATCAGCAAAAATGATCTACCGAAAATATACTGGTGAAACTTTTTAACACCATAAATTATTGCTAAAGCTTCCTTGTCTATTTGGCTGTAGTTCTTCTCCGATGGCGAAAGCGTACGTGATGCGTAAGCTATGGGTCGCGAATCTCCATTAGGAAATTCGTGAGATAAAATAGCTCCTATACCATAAAAACTTGCATCAGTAGCTAACGTCAAAGGCAAACTCGGATTATAATGTACCAGCACCTTTGAAGACGTTAATTCCATTTTTATTAAATTCATTGCTAATTGTTGCTCTTTTTCCCATTTAAATGCCACGTTTTTTTTTAATAATTTATATAATGGATGCAATTTCGTAGAAATATTTTCAATGAATTTAGCATAATAATTAATTAAACCTAATAACGCTTTCAATTCTGTGACATTCGAAGGATTGGGTGCACTGAGCACTGCCTCAATTTTGTCTTTTGAGGTGTGTACACCTTCTTCATCGATAACAAAACCTAAATAATTTATTTTTGATTGTAGAAAATGACATTTTTCTATTTTAATTTTTAATCCAAATTTATCGAGTTTTCTAAATACCTCAATTAACAATTTGTTATGTGATTCTTTATCTTTCGAATATATAAAAATATCGTCTACAAATATAGAAACACCGTTCAATTCCGCAAAAATACTTTCCATTTTTTTTTTTAAAATACCCGGACTCGAAGCAACTCCATAAGGTAGTCGATTATAACGAAATAAACCCTTATGAGTATTAATTGTTACTAATTCTCTGGACTTATCGTCCAGCTCAAATTGAGCATAAGCTTGTGATAAATCAATTTTTGTGAAGCATTTGCAATCACTTAAATTACCCACCAAATCTTCAAATTTTGGTAAAGGATGCCTCTCAATACATAATTTTGGATTGAGGGTGACCTTAAAATCACCGCATATTCTTATTTGCCCATTTTTCTTTAACACCGGAACTATGGGAGTAGCCCATTGAGAAAAATTTACGGGAGTAATAACATTTTCTTTTGTTAATTTAATTAACTCTTCCTCCACTTTATCTTTCAAGGAAAATGGCAAAGATCGAGCTTTGCAAAAAACTGGTTTACTACCGTCCTTTAAATGTAAAGTTATTTTGCCCTCTGAAAAAGTTCCAATGCCACCATCGAATACTTTTGGAAATTTATGAATTAAGAATTTTGCAACGTTTTCTTTTTCTGTTACTTTATTTTTTATTGAGCTTTTTATTTGAAATATATGATCAAGTTTAATTTTAAACACATTTATCCAGTCTCTTCCCATGATGGGTGGACCTGCATTTTTAATCACGTAAAGATTCAATTTTTCTGCCCTAGTCAAACTGTCGATAGAAACATTTACCTTTATGACACCTAGAATTAAAATATTGGTTCCAACGTAAGATTTTAATTTTAATCTTGAATTACCTAATTCTAATCTAGAAAAATATTGATAATAAAGTTTTTCGGAAATGGCTGAGATTGAAGATCCCGTATCGATTTCCATTTTGAAAGAAACTTCATTTATTTTAACTTTAATTATGAATGGTTGATTATCAAGCTCATTTGTTATAGTATTGAAACATGTTCCTTCAAATTGAATATCGACGTTGTAATCGTCGTGAACATTTACATTTTCGCTTTTAGACAAAAATTTATTAAATTTAGTTTTATTAAATTTTGGGTTTCTTCTACTCACGTGGCGTCTTCTATCTTCGCTATCTTGGGATGGCACTTCCTTGAACCAACAATTTTGAGTTGCGTGATTGGATCTTCCACAATTGTCACACTTCTTTGATATACTTTTGTTGCCACATTTCCTAAAAAAACAATCTTCTGACATGTGATTTTTTCTTCCACATTGACTGCATTGCATGTTGTTTCTTCTAACTAGTTTCATTCTATCTTTTTGTGAACCCCAACTAATCTTGTTTACAGATGAGCCTGTGTGCACCAAACTTGTATCGTTCTCTGCCGATTCCATGTTGATGGCTATTTCGTAAGCCTTGTGGTAGTTCAACGCCTTTTCCGCAAAAAGTCTTTGCCTTACATCATCATTTTTCATACCAAATACTAATTGGTCTCTGATGTTTTCTTCGAACGCGTTACCAAAATTACAAAATTTTGCAAGTTTTTTTAGATTTGCAACATATGTTGAAATCGATTCCTCATTTTCTTGTTTTCTTTGTCGAAACTTATATCTTTCCGCAATCTCTGATGGTTTGGGTTCCAAATGTTTTGTCATTATTGTCATCAATTGGCCAAAAGATTTATTTTCTGGCATTTCAGGATCACATAGTGCTACCATTAATTCATAAGTGTCTTCTCCTACAAGCATAATTAAAGTTGCCGTTTCTTTATCTGCATTCACATTATTTGCCTTAAAATATTGCTTTAGGCGTGCAATATACGAAGTCCAACTACTTTCCTTTAATTTGAATTCGCTTATTTTACCCACTGACATCTTGACTAGTTAATTTAATATCTTATTTTAACTAAGATTTGCTTGATTTTAACTTTTTTTTTAATTTAATTTAATTAATCACTTTCACTTACTTATTTTAATTAATTTTCATTAAAAAGATGTTTATCCATCGTCGCCAAATGTGGTAACCGAGGTAGGACTTGATTGAAAGATCGTTCAAACTCAAGACATATATTTTTAATATCCAAATACCCAATTGATAATATGTATAATGCTGCACACATTTACAATCTTTATATAAATGGCTGTGTGCCAACATTACCACATTTTTCATCATATGTATACATATGATGAAAACGAAATATATGAACCCGTTCATCACAGCTATGAATACAATCAATATGATGAACGAGTACATAGAATTAATGATTTCTTTCAATTAGTTCATCGTATTTATAACCTCGTTCATCATAATTACGAATGCAATCATCAATATGATGAACGAGTACGTCAACTTAATGATTTTTTTGAATTAGTTCATCGTATTTACAACCTCGTTCATCAAATTTACGAACGCAATCATCAAAATGATGAAGAAGTACGTCAAATTAATGGATTTTTTCATCATATTAATGAACTAGTTCATCGTATTTAATACCTTGCTCATCACAATTACGAATGCAATCATCGATATGATGAACGAGTACGTCAAATTAATGATTTTTTTGAATTAGTTCATCGTATTTACAACCTCGTTCATCAAATTTACGAACGCAATCATCAAAATGATGAAGAAGTACGTCAAATTAATGGATTTTTTCATCATGTTTATCAATTAGTTCATCGTATTTACAACCTCATTCATCACAATTACGAATGCAAGTATCAATATGATGAAGGAGTACGTCATATAAATAATTTTGTTCATCATATTTATGTACATTTTCATCCGTTCGAAACTATCTTTCAAATATATTTTATGAACTCGTTCATCATATTGATGGATATGTTCATATTATTAATGTTACAAAAAAAGATGAACAATTGATGAACACTTGTTCATCATATTGATGAATATGATCATCGGCTGGATATTGATGATTTTTTCATGAATATGATGAACATTTTCATCACTATGAGGGCACTTTTTTTTTCAGTGTATACAGATACAAAACCGACGTTGGTGTTGCTTGGGTATGCTCGATCAAAGAGATGTTCTACTTGGAGCTATAAGGCATTTTGTTCTCTAGAATTTAACTTATGAAAGTGTGTACTATTTTTACAAGGTAATAAGTATGTACTATTACAGTGTATGCATATACTATTACACACTTTCCACATACACAGCTTTTTCTTGCTAAACTTGCTAATTAATTTAGTAAAACAAATAATAATTAAAATATTTAGAAATTATGGTGAGAAAATGTAAAAGATAAGCGAAGTCTTACTTATACAAAATTTTACTTATAAAATTGATATAATAACATTAATGTAAATATTTGTGAGCTGTCCTTGCAGTATTTAACCAAATTAAACAGAACGTTAAAATAATAGAATTTTAACCTTAAGAGAAAAATACATATAGTATTATGTACTATGTAGAAAATTATTGTTTTAAAAACACTATGATTCAAAAATATAATTAAAAAGAAAACAGTAATGCGATAAATGATGGTTCTCAGTGGCGTAGCTAGGAATTTGGTTTGGGGGGAGGGGGAGCCGCAAGCTCAGAGAGCCGTTTTTAATAGCGCCGCAAGCAAATTTTTTTAAAATTTTTAAAGTCATGCGCTCAATAAAAAGTTAAAAAATTACAATAAAGAATAATTTCTCCGAAAAAAGGGTATCGTTAGACATTTTTTACGTTAACGACAATAATAATAGATTCCAACTACATAAATAAACATTAAAAATTAAGTAATAGATATTATTATTATATTATAATTATAATTGTAAAATCATTGCTTCTTTTTTTTATTCCAAAAGTATTTATAAGCTCTTCTACATTAATAGGTACATTCCTGTGAACTGCTAGTAAAGTTAAATCGCTTAACCTATTCTTGCCTGTACTATTTCTCAAATTTAGCTTCATTTGTTTTAAACTGGAAAATGTTTTTTTCTACAGAGACTATAGTAACCGTCAATGTTCCTAAATAATATATTGAGATGTATTTAAAAGGAGCGTGAAAAAAAAAGAGTAGTGAAGGAATAATTATAAACCAGGTTCCAGCTGGATTTTGGAGAGAAATTGATCTCTGGAAATTTAATTAAATAAAAAAAAAGAAAAGGAAAAGGACGATTAATTTCGAGAAGAAGCTCTCGAAAGTATAAAAAATAGAATTGTTGAAGTAGTGTAGAAGTAAAGTGTGGAAAGAGGATTGCTAGAGAAGAAATAACTGTGGCGGAGCAAAGAACGGCGGCGATAGTACAAAAGGAGAGAAAATAGTGCAAAAAAAAAAGGTATTCCGTTAACGGTATATTTAAAGTTTAATTTCGTTAGTTTAAGTTTCTGTTTCTGTTTATGTTCATGTTGTTTTATGTTTATAGAAAATAAAGGTACGGTGATTAACCACATTCAGTTTTTTTTCAAAATTACAAACGTTTAGATTGGTGACCAAAACTCCAAGTACCACCAGGGGATTTATCTGGTTGAAGTGTAAAAAAAACACGACACTCGGACATTCGGAAACATCAATATAGAATTGAAGAGCTTCCATTGTATATTTTGGAAGCTCTCTTTCATGGTTTTTCATTTCTGATGCGAAATCAGCCTTTCGCTTTCAAATATAGTATCATTATTGTCTTGAAAATCATTGGAAAGTAAACAAATTTTCCCCTTACTTCTAATAGGCATTTAATCGAAACGTCGGCTAGCAGATAATATTGTTTGATTTACTTCCCTTCATACCCAATATCCGTTTTAATTGTCTATTGAAAATCATTTATTATAGAATCTATACAAGGTTTGTAAAATTACGAATTAATAATTTCGGGATGGGGGGGGGGCTTCCCAGGCCCCCCTTGGCTACGCCACTGATGGTTCTATTTTGTGGTGATTTTAGCGTATAATATTATGTAGTTGTGATGTAATTCATAAAGTTTTTACGTTTACTTGGATTAATATAATAAAATAAGATTTGTTGAAGCAATACTAAAAGTAGACCGTATTATCGTCGATTGAGTTAGATTAACATTTCATGTTAAAATATGAATTATGCTAGTAACGTTAATCAAGTTAAATTAACATTGGGATATTAGTTTTACTTATACGTTTTAACTCATAATATAATGTTACGAAAGAATGTCTAATTATATGTGATGACTAATTTATGACGTCATGTATGATGAGTCATACATGATAACGGGATTAGTCATTCAAATAATGCTTCGATATTAATCGAGAAACGCGAATAAGTGACTAGAAATTCCTGGAGGGTTATGGAATTTTCTGGAAGGCTGCATTTAAGTATAAATGCAGCGCGATTTCTAGTGACAATCAATTCCAGTTTGAACGCGCGAGTTTTAACTTAAATGAACAGTGAACATCAATTCAGTGAAGTGATAACGTTATACCGAGTGTTTAAATAAATATAGACCTAGTGTTAAATATAAATTATAGTGTAAATAAATTGTAGTGTAATTAGTGTTAGTGTTAATCTTAGTTTAGTAATTGTTATTAATCGTATCTGTAAATATTTGTATTAGCCCTTTAGAAATAAATAAACTTTTTAATTTTTGTTACATTGGTGTCAGGTGTGAGGTTTAACGCGTAAAGGGCTAAAAGACAGTAGTTTGTATTCGCGAGTGTATGCCGGTTACCCGGTCCCAAAGTGCTAAAATGGAGAGGGAAATACTTCAATTTTTAAGAGACAATTCGGAAACTCTAAAAAAAAGGGAAGTTAATTCGAAAACTCTAGAAGAAAAAATGGAAGAAAATTCTCAAGAAATTAGAGAAATCTTAGGAGATAATTTAAAAGAATTGGAAGAAAAATTAGAAGAAAAATTGTTAAATAACTCCAAGATTCTAGAACAAAAAATGGAAGAAAATGCCAAGGCTCTAGAAGGAAAAATGGAAGGAAATGTTAAGAAATTAGACGAGAGAATAAAACTTATCGAGACAATAATAAATGAAAGCAACTTCCCGGATGAAGAAACAACAACTACAGTAATAAATCCGACAGCGGTGGTAAAATCGGACAATGAAGTTAAGCTTGCCAATATAAAAGTAAAACCACCAACGTTTGATGGAAAGGTACCCTGGTCCACTTACCATAAACAGTTTGAAGCGGCAGCCAGTGCCAATGGATGGAACGACTTGGAAAAAGCTATTTCACTGGTCGTCGCTTTACGGGGAGAAGCACTCAACATCCTGCAAACCATCCCCGATTATCAACAACAAGAATATGGACAGTTGATATCGAGGTTAGAAAAACGGTGTAAAGGCTGACCCAGACAAAATCAAAGCAGTAGAAGAATGGCCAATCCCAAAAGACCAACATCAGCTCCGCAGTTTTCTTGGGTTGTGTACGTATTACCGACGTTTTGTACCTGGATTTGCTAATATTGCCAAGCCATTGACCAAGTTGACCGAAAATGGACGCAGTTACACCTGGACTGAAGACTGTAACAAAGCTTTTAAACAGCTGAAGCAATCGTTAGTCAGCGCGCCCATTTTGAGCTATCCTCAAGCAGATGGTAAATTTATAATGGACATCGATGCGAGTAACTTGGCCATAGGAGGTGTCCTTTCACAAATTCAAAACGGACAAGAAAAAGTTATCGGTTACTTCAGCAAGGTCTTGTCAAAACCTGAAAGAAACTATTACGTAACCAGGAGGGAGCTGTTAGCCGTTGTTAAGTCCGCCGAATACTTTTACAAGTATTTGTACGGACGGAAATTTCAGTTAAGGACGGACCATGCCGCTCTAAACTGGCTTCTACAGTTCAAAAATCCAGAAGGACAAGTGGCAAGGTAGATCGAGCGATTGCAGGAATATGACTTAGACACCGAGCATCGTGCAGGAACAAGTCACCGCAACGCAGACGCCTTGTCAAGACGACCATGTCCAATAAACTGTAATCATTGCTCGCGGCTGGAAGAAAAAGTTAATTTTCTCCGAAGAACTACTGTAACCGATGATAATTGGCAACCTGAGCAGTTACTTCGAGAGCAAGAAAACGACCCGGACTTGAAATTTATTTTGGAGTGGAAAGTTGAAGGACAACGGCCGCCTTGGGAAGAAGTAAGCGCCCTGAATAGTGACGTCAAAGCGTATTGGGCCCAATGGGACTCCTTAAAATTAGAAGATGGTCTTCTGAAGCGATCCTTGGAGAACGACAGTGGCACTGAGTGTAAACTTCAGTTGGTAGTGCCGAGAAGCCGAGTGTCGGAAGTGTTGCAGCATTTGCATGATGGAACTTCGGGAGAACACTTCGGCATAAAGAAGACCCTAGGAAAAGTTAGGGAAAGGTTCTACTGGGTGAACTGCAAAGAAGACGTCAAGGAGTGGTGCCGCAAGTGCACTCTATTTGCATCGAAAAACGGACCATTGGGAAGGCGCAAAGCACCGATGAGACAGTATAATGTGGGAAGTCCATTTGAGAGAGTGGCAATCGACATCGCGGGTCCATTTCCTGAAACCGACGCCGGGAACAAGTACATTTTGGTGGCGATGGATTATTTCACTAAATGGACCGAGGCCTATGCAATACCTAACCAATAGGCTGTTACTGTTGCGGATGTACTTGTGAAAGAGCTCTTTTGCCGATTTGGGGTCCCTCTAAAGCAACACTCCGACCAAGGTCGAAATTTTGAGTTGGCATTATTCCAGAATGTCTGTCGCATGCTGGGCATTAAGAAGACTAGAACAACACCTCTTCATTATCAATCAGATGGCATGGTCGAACGAATGAACCGAACAATGGGAAAGTACCTCGCTAAGGTAGTCTCAGAACATCAACGAGATAGGGACCAATCTTTACATCTGTTCCTGATGAGGTACCGGTCATTCGTTCACGAAACCACTGGACAAACGCCAGCTTGTGTAATGTTTGGACGTGAGGTACGCTTGCCATGCGATCTTCAGTTTGGGAGTAAACCTGGAGAAGAAGTTGCTGGAGATGACTATGTTGGCAAATTGAAGAAAAAGATGCACGACATTCATGATGCCGTTCGGAAAAATATTCAGTTGGCCAGTGATCGGATGAAAATCCAGTATGACGTGAAAGCAAAAGATCCATGCAATTCCAGTTTGAACGCGCGAGTTTTAACTTAAATGAACAGTGAACATAAATACAGTGAAGTGATAACGTTATACCGAGTGTTTAAATAAATATAGACCTAGTGTTAAATATAAATTATAGTGTAAATAAATTGTAGTGTAATTAGTATTAGTGTTAATCTCAGTTTAGTAATTGTTATTAATCGTATCTGTAAATATTTGTATTAGCCCTTTAGAAATAAATAAACGTTTTAATTTTCGTTACAATAATCAGATCAGGTGAAATCTTGAAACTTTATTAATGATTTTTAGATAACATATCTTTCCGTACATTATAATTATTATATTATGATAATCTATATAATGTATAATTTTCGTCAGACGTATCGAATAATCCAGTATATCCAGACAATAGTAGAATTATCAGGCTTTTATTTCAATAACATATTTAAAGCTAAAAATTTGTTTGGAAACTTTATTTAAAAAATAAACACAAACAATTTTCTGCTAATAATGTAGTGCAGTATTTTTAGTATAATATTACTCTATTATATTATCAGACTTTTCACAAGCCTAGACTGGTGGTTACAGCGTTGGTCAACCATGATAATGATAATGGTAGAATTTTTGCCTATAAAGTACTGACAACATTTGTGAGATTATAAATACCTTGTTATAATAATTATAAGTACTATGTTAGAGCTGAAATTAAGCTATTTGTAAGTTCTTTGTGTGTTCTTGTATTAGAAGAAACAAAAAGACGTCGTGAGTACACCGTATTTTAATAAAGAATTCTGTTTTATAAAATACATACCCAAAAGTTGTTAGCCAGTAAAATTAATGTTAAATTAAAATTTTAAAATTAACACCTTAAGTAAATAATATAAATTTAGTACAATTTAGTAAATATAAGCATATACTTACTTTCAGCAAATATGGTTTGTTGTTATTAGATATTTTCAGTGGCGGCTTGTGACATTTTCCAGTGGGAGAGCACAAAATTTAAAAAAAATATTTTTTTTTATTTATAATGAAAAACTCTATCCTTCTATCCTTATTGTTAGAAAAATGTTCAATTACTTTATCATCATAATCTGGTATTTCTCGAACAAAGCTTTTTCAATAAACAGTACTGCCAGAGTATTTAATATGCATTTAATTTAATAGCTTTGAGAAATCAATTTATCGGGTGCAATATTTAATTTGGTTTGTAATTCTGTCATACTAGATAAAATTTAATTTTATTAAAAAAAAATAGATAAAATTTGCGTTGTATAACCTAATGGTTTAAGACGGCTGTATGATTTTTGAAGACATTTTACCGATTGTCACTATTTCCGTCAGCGCAATCAGTGGTAACTAATTGAATAATACAATAAATATGCATCTTTATCAAATAGCGTTTATGGTGCGAGAGGGCACTGCAATATAAAGATTTGAATTCGCTTTCTTATTATGCAAATATAAGGCTTATTTCTTAATATATAGAGATATTTTTAAAAAATTTTAATTTTTATAGTTTGTATATACATGGAAAGTCATTTGCAGGTTATTTGAAGGTTAGATTAAAAAAATAAAAATGAAAATCTTTTTTTAAAAAGTTGTTAATGACTTTCTATGAAACTAGATTTTTTTTCGAATCATTTACTTTAAACGGCATTAAATTCCATGCATTAGTAAATAAGCTACATAAATATTCGTTAAAAGTTAGGTGTACAACCCTCTTAATAAAAGGCTAAAATCGTTCACAAATTTGTTCTTAGTTTACAAGTTGTGTTATGTTTTTACGTTTAAAATGTATTAAGTATTTAATATACATTTTGAGCAATACATAATATTATACAATATTACTAATAAACTATTTTGTTTTTATTGTTAGTTAAAAAAGGAAAAATTTCCGTGGGTTGCTAGCGGTGAAGTCTTTTAATCATATAAATGCAGAAATTATTTAAGATGTGTTAGGGATTATCGATATATGATTATATTATATATTATCGATTATCGTATTTATTTGAGTTTAATCGATTTTGCTGCTGAATTCGATTTCGTTCTTGGCGTACATAATATAAAAGAAGCAAAATTATTTAAAGGAACTTTAAAAACAAGCACATGTCATACACTACTGGTGTTATAAACTCAATTGTTAACCGATAAAGGTTTCTTAGAGTGTGACCCGTTTTCAACCTGTCGGTCGACTTGAAAAATCTATTTTTAGTATATACAAGCTTGACGATCGGGCTCTATCGTTAGCTGGTGGCTTGGGTGGCGATTTGCGTGACCCTAGAATAATGTTTCTTGGCATAAACTACAAAATAATGTAATATAAAATTTATTTTTTAAATAATTAATAATTAATTAATAATTAATTAAAAATTAATTAGAAAATAAATAAAAATTAATTAAAAAATAAATAAATTCTTTGATGTTTGGTATAAACAACTTAAGTCAAAAATTTCCGTTTTTAGGTTATTTCAGTATATCGTACGATTCTATTTTATCCCTTTGTAATTGTATAAAGAACTTAAGGCATATCGCAAAAATAAAAGTGTGAGAGACAAAATATAATAAATGTTATTCGAAATTTATTTTTTTTAAACGGTAAAAACAACTTAATTTGCTTCTACTGTAAACTTATGTTTTGTGACTTAAGTTCTTTTTACCAAACATCAAAAAATTATTTCAGCTAAGCCTTGTTTTTGGTTTTGGGATGGGAGGGCACGTGCCCCTGTGCCCTTTAAGACAAGCCGCCACTGGATATTTTAAGAAACAAACGCTTTTATGCATCTCTTTGAAGACATTAAAGTGACTTAAAACTTGATGATATTAATTGAATGCAAAATCAGTATTCTCAAAAGCAGCTTCTTAACCATGAAATTAATTAAAAGATGGAACTCCGATTCTAAATAATATTAAATCCTACGATTTTGGTCAGTTTGATTTTTTTAAGAATAAGCTTTTAAGAATGCCGATTTTGCACTTAATTAATAGCCTTTTTAAAAACGTATTAGATTTTTTAGAACATTTGTGTTTAATTTTTATTTCTTTGTAAATATTTTAATTACTTTTATTTTTAATTTTTGGTAAAAGCAAATTTTTCTTGTAAAAATTAAAATTCTTACAAATATTAACTAATTCTGCGTTTCTTATTTGTATTTTAAGTTATATTGGTGGAATCAGAAAAGTATTCAAGATAGTAGCTCGGTTATGTACTCTACTCGATCACGGGTAGTTGCTGTTTATAAACATTTTTAACAAGCTAGTTGATAGTAGAGCACAATAAACAATTATCACTTTTGTCGAGCCTTGTGATTTCAGTGTAATTTCTAGAAAAACAATTAAGATCTTTAATAAATTTTGATATTTCTAAAATGATAGGAAATGTAATCTATTGCTAAATTTCTTATCAAAATATCTTATATTATTAAATTAAAGTTTACTATGTTGACAATTTATTTTATGAAGGAAATAACTTACTCATTACAATTATTTGCGAGATTTTCTTGATTTTTGATTCGTTTTTTATTTAATTTCATGCCAAAACATAAAAAAGTGCGTACGGTTGCTTTTGACAAACGCAACTACGGCAAATCTCGTATCCACCTTAAAATCCAGTAAGAAGTAATTTTCTAGTGCAAATTATGCTTAAAATTACTTTAATTAAATAAAAACACACCATGGGTGGGGCACCTTTTAACTCTTATTTTTATAGTTATTTTTAATTGATTCGAAAAATTTAATTTATACACTTTATATTTACACCTTTTCCTACCACAATTTTATAAGAAAATTAAAATTTTTGCGATTGTCAGTAATATGCACTTTTTCTTATTACATCATGAATTTCTATCCAATTGCCGTTTTCTTGGTAATTGATCTTTTTGTTTCAATGTATTATAATATAATATTATGTATTGAAAGGCAACAGAAAAAACTAAAAGAACATTTGTACCGGTTTCTTCACTTTAAAACCAAATAGAAGTTGGGCTAGAAACAATCACGAAAATGCTGACACTTGCAGAGCACTTAGCAAACAAGTTTCAACCGCGGAAGACCTGGAAATAAAAAAAAAATTACCCAACTAATGGAAGCGCTATTCCAAGTAGATTTTCCAATAAAACCTTTTAAAGCCAAAGAGGTAATTTCCATTATACATAATACAAATCCCAAAAAACACCAGGATATGATCTCATTACTGGAAAAATTCTATAGCAGTTTTCTGAAAGAAGGGTGCGTTTGATAACATATCTTTTTAATGCAACACTCCGACTTGAAATGGTGCCCTGTAGTGGCAGGTAGCTTAGGTAATCCTTATCCTCATGGTAGGGAAACCACCAGAAAAGACAACATCTTATCGTCCAATTAGCCTGCTACCACTACTTTCTAAAGTATCTGAGAAATTGTTTCTGCAAATATTATATCGTATTTTCTGGAAAAAAAAGTAATTTTAAGACATCAGTTTAGCTTCAAGAAACAGCATGCCACCATCGAGCAGTTGCACCAGGTCGTAAATAACATAAATCAAGTCCTTGAGAAGAAAACATTGTGTACTATTGCCTTCTTAGATATTAACCAAGTAACATTTTTAACCTGGTAAATCTCTTATAAATCCCTAGCAGCGAAATCTCATAGGTACCTGTCCCTGTCTAGAACCCTTTTTTGGATTAAATCAGGGGTCTGTGCCAGGGCATAATGGCGCACATTTTGCACCCCTACCAGACACCCCAGACAGGAGTCTACTAAGCACCTTTACTAGGTACACTGGCAGGGTCTCTGCCGCGGGGTCTACCAGGGTTTGTGCCGCAGGGATCTACCAGGGAGATTTGCAGAATGTACAAAAAAATAATTATATTGTTAACATTATAATTATTATATTATAAACTATGTCTCTAGAACAACGATTGTATAATAATACGATCTGAAAGTTAACAATTACTTTTTATTTAATTATCTAAAGAAAGTTTTCACATTTTTTTTTAACTTACGGGGATTCGAACCTATGATGGCATTTATTGAATGTTCTGTAACTTCACACCTTAACGATTTCGCTACGGAGGCTATATAATATATTTTACTTTATAATTTACTTTATACTAAGTACCTACATAAGTAGGTAATAATAATAATTTAATTTTGATTTGATAAAAGGTAGAAAAACAAATGGAAAACCATAGTTTAAGAAATAAAATATATTATTGGTAAAATATTTAACTAATTATAGTTGGCCGAAATAAAGCTTTAAAATAAAAAAACCGCAACTATAATATTTTTATATTAATGAATGATTTCTATTGGTCTACTAATAATATCAACAAACGATTTCTATTGTTTGTTAAATTTGGCACAGGCCCTACTAAATAACCTGTAAATGAGTACCTGACAAATTTCTACCATGAGCATTTCACAGGGCCCTACAAAGAATCTGTTAACTAGTACCTGGCTAATCCCTACCTCGGGCATTTCACAGGCATAACAAAGAATCTGTGAACAGATCTTTAGCTAATCTTTGGGTTCCACAAAGAGTGTGTAAACAGGTACCTGGAAAATCCCTGTGTTAAGAGGCCTGACACACTTAATTAATAGGCATTTGCCAGGGGTCTAATAGGGTCACAGAAAATTTCCACAGGGAAAATGTTACTTGGGTACACAGGCATTTGATAAGATATGGCATCTAGGATTGCTGTATAAATAAGATTGAGACTACCACATACTTACTATACCACATACTTACTATACCATCCTTAAATCGTAACTCCTCGACTGAATATTTCAAGTTTCAGGACGAGCTTTCTGATTTTTACCCATTCCAGTCAGGAGTTTCCCAGGCACCGTCCATAGGCCAATACTCTATTTACTGTTCTCTTCGGATCTAACCAACTACTACCAGGACACCAGGACCAGGATACCAGGCTTCGCACCATGATTCAACTACAGTCTTAAAAAAAATAAAGATTATTATACTCATTATTATACTCATAAGATTATTATCGTTATACAAAACCAGTTTGAGACCTATTTGATCTTACGGAATCCAACTGTGGGGTACAGCAAGCACCTCAAACATAGAAATTTCCTAGATATTTCAATCGAAAGTGTTGCGTATATTGCAAATGCTTCTTGGCACGTTCCAAACAATGTTATTCACAATAACTTCAACGTCGGTAATGTTAAAAGTGTAATCGCAAAATTCAATAAAAAATATCAAGCCATGCAGACTTAACATCAAGCTGATGCATACAGCTTAGCGGTGAATTTACTGGATGTTAGTAATCATACGCGAAAACTAAAACGATTCAAACCGTTAGACTTAACCGAAAGGTTCAACACTAATGAGTGATTAGTTATTAGTAAATAGTAATAAGTAAGATTAGTAAAAATATATTTCAGCAGAATATTGCAATGTTAACATAATATAATAATGCTTGATATTAAGTAAGGGAGAGAAGGGGGTGCCAATGGATGCTTCCTTATAATGATAATTGTATATAAAACATTTCCCGAATCTTATAAATTATGTAATAAATTGTAAATATTAAACATAGTTAAGAATAGATAGAATATATAGGATAGAGAAAATTTAATATTAATATAATTACGACCATCAGCATGATCTTCCGTGATGAATCCAAGTAGAACTATGCAAATACTACATAGTCAATTTTGATAAATTCTTATAAAAAATTTAAATTGAACAAATAATTTTTTTAAATTTTATATTAATAGGGGATCTGTCAGAAAATCGGACCCACGATTTTCAAAATTTCATCTACACATTAAGAAAGAGGATACTTTTCTAAGCATACTAGAACAAAAATTTTGTAGGATAATGCAAAAGTTTTCGAAAAAAATCGATTTTAAAAATGTAAAATTTACATGTATTTTAGATACACCTTTTAACACGGCTGCATGATTAGCCGTTGTTATGTAAGACAAAACAATTTAAAAATATTCCTGAAGAATGACGGAACTCGCCAAAGGTGGAACTCGAAGCCATAGAACTCGTCCGAGTATCGACCGCGACTGACAACAACATTAAGAGTATATCAAAGCACTCGTACCGTCAACAAAATGAGACCGTCACCGACGAGACCGTACCTCAACGTGAGACCGACCGTCACGCATCGGGGTGTATCATCTCTCTTCTTTTCGTAATTTTAAAATGCCGTTATTTCGACAACTATTGCATAATCCTAAAAAATTTTTGTGTTAATATACTCAGAAAATTGTCTTCTTTCCTATAGTGTAGATGAAATTTTTGAAATCGTGGGTCCGATTTTCTGACAGTAACAGGAACTGATACACAATGTTTTTCAGTTTACTCCCAACGTGTTACTTTTGATTCACAAATTTTCCTAGAACAGTGCTTTACTATTATAACATACATGGTGCATATACAATGTAATTGTTTTACTGGAAATTTTTCTTAGAAAACTTATTTGCGCTTTCTATACTTTATTTCTTTACTTTATTTATACATAATATAATTAAAATAAACATACAATTGAGTAAAAATTACGTGCACTTATTTACTACAAATTTATAATGGTTTTTAAACACTTCGGGTCAATGGTAAATATTAAATTATATTTTATAACGTCACTAATTATAATAGGTGGGTAACAAGTGTAAAAATTAACACTTATGTATGCTAACACTTGTTATTAAACTATAAAACAAATTTACTACTTTAAATAATGTGTTTCTTAAATAAAGTTAATTAAATAACGTCTTATTATGTTGCGTCAAAATTACAAAAAAGTATAGACTTGGTAGATTTACGTAGCTGTTACAATAATGTGTAAATACATTTTTGAAATTTCTCAATTTAAGTTATAAACCTACAAAAAATGTCTTTTTTGGGAAAAACGACTTTTTTTATTCTAAATATGTATTTTGTACTTTTATTATTACCTATGTAGTTTTATATTTTTAAAAATCAAATGCGATACTCTACGCGAGAGAAAAAAATCTACCCAAATCTACAGAATTAGCAGAAAGTTTTCTTATGCTATTAGTAGAAGTTTTGAGAATAACATTATTTATTCATATATATAATAACAAATAAATTAACATTATTTATTAATATATAATAACAAATAAATATAATAACATTAATAGAAAATTAACCTAAAATATGAATTTTTAAGTCAATAGTGTGGTAGTTAGTAGTATGTAATTTTCTATGTAAGTATGTATGCTTTACTTAACAGTTAAAATTCATTATTTTAATATTTTGTTTAGTTTGTTTATAATATCATTATATAATTACAATATTAAAATTTTAACATGCTGTTGTCGGGCGTAAGAACTTTTTCTGATGTCAAAAATAATATGGGATTCCTCGATTTTAAAACATGAGCCTGCATAATGTGGAATGAATAAAGTTAATTGTTGAAAAATGTGACAGATGTGTTATTTGCAACAAATGTAAAAAAACTAAAATACTACTACGAATAAGAAATATACCAAGTTTAAGACTCTTTAGACCAATACTTGGATAGAAAAAACATATTAACCACAAACAACTAAAAATCATACATTTTACATTATTCAATATTATTCAATTATTTAAATTCAAAATTTGAAGACTTGATTTTGTAAAGATATTTATTAGAGTTGAGTTAAGGCTGAAATTTTTTCATCAGTTTTTAAAATTTATTTTATCGCCCATGGCAACATTAAAATTCAAATATGATCAAGTTGATGTATAGTCGAATTTTTTTTAACTTGCGTATGACTAATCAAAAAAATTGTATGAATTAAAATTTACAAAACGTATGTCTTAAGGTTCTTTATATCAAACGAGATGTCAGATGTCATAATCTTTGACGAGATTATGTCAAAAATCAAACGAGATGACAGTTAAAATAGTTAAAATCGACGTACGTTTAATTCATTTTCATTACAAAGTTACGGCGACGTACTTTTTTTTCTGTCTCTTTTCTAATAGTTACTTTTTTCTAAATATGACAAAGATAACCAAATGTTATACGTTAATTCTCACTGCACTTGGAGATTAGTCATACGCGAGTTAAAAAAAATCCGACTATATTAACTTTTTAATATAAAAGTAAACCAAATTGTAAAATGAGGCCGTGAGAGCAAAAGTGGTGTAACCCCAAATATAACCATTTGAGATATTCAAACTTTTAATTTATCCACTTTATCAAATATTTCTTGTAAGCTTATTATTTTGCTTTATATGCACCAACGTCGACTTCAATTGTTATAATAATAACATTTTACATTTAAATGCTGTATATTTTGTTAAAAATAAATAAATAAAGATCGACTATCTCCAATAGTTTTATTTGGGGTTACACCACTTTTGCTCTCACGGCCTCAAATATACTTCTTGGTTTGCATTGGTGATTCATAATATTAATTAATATACTATATTTAATAGTAGTAGATTCATTAAAAATTATATATTATATCTTAAAATTTTAATATTTAAATTACTGTTACTTCAATTTTCTCAATTACTTAAAGTTGTATAATTGAAAATTACATTTGCTTTTAACCTTTAATTGTTAAAACCTACAAAATAATTTGATTTTCACCTTGTATTTTCGTAATTTATTTAGTGTACATAAATGTTTGCACATTTAAATTATCTTGTATTTCATATATACAGATCGTTGGTTGCGATAAATCTAGAATTACCGGATTCGATATACTAATGCTAATGCATAGCTGTTGCATTGTAGCTAATGCTACAAGTTAAACTTGTTAATTTAGATTTATTAACAATAAATAAATAAATGAATCCTTCCTAATATAAAAAAATTTGAAAAGTTCTAATTACTAGTAAAGTATTTTTTTTAAATGATGAACAATAAAATTATACTTGATATTACAGAATTATTCTATATTGATGGTGATAGTATTACCACCACCATTAAAAAGAGAGCCAGGTTTTTGGTGGACGAAAAGGTTTGTTTTTACCTTTGATTTTGGGTAGTGATCGGTGATTTTTTGTGTATTGAAAATTACTGGAGTTACCTCCGCTCCTTCTTGCGAATTTCCGCTAATTTCAAGAAAATTGTGTTCTTTCGATTTTTTTCGTCATTGCATTTCTTGAACACCTGAAGAATCGAGCGATAGCGACCACTCAACAGCAGCAACAAGATAAGTTTTTTTTTTACCTTATTACTTCTTTTCGTTTCTTTCATCTGCAAAGCTGTACAACACCGATATATATTTTGGTAATTGTCAGCTGTTTTCGTCCATATAGCCGACGCTCGCTTCGAATTTTTTTTCGAATTGTCGTTTTATATTTCATAAATTTGTGACAAATATTTATTTTAAATTATATGAATTTGAATTACAATTTTATTTAACATTAAAGTCCAAGTTGGGAGAAGACAGATAAATTAACCCCCAATCATGGGACTTAATAATATTACTATATTGTAAATTTACATAAGAAATTTAGTCATAAATTTATCTATGCAATGAATTCCAATAATAACGCCACAGTAAAAAATAATTTCTAGTAGGTTCTGATAACCGGTACCGGTTAAATAAGTAGGTAGCCGGTAGTTCCACCAACAGGCAGTTATTATTAGTTAATTTAGAACACTAAAGTAACTAATAATAAGAGACTACTAGCTTTTAATAACTTTATTACCGGCATCGGTTATTGCCTTTATTAAATAAAAGCGGAGATTTTAATTGAAATTATTGCAACCATCATTACAATATTAAACACATAATAAATTAAATAATTGCTCAGATCATGAGATTGAATTATTAAAATAGTATTATGCAATACTAACAATTAAGTACAACAATTTTTTTATTTAATAAAATTATTTTTTCATTAGATCCACCAACACATCTACTGCAGTAGATATGATATTATACTAATTACTTTAATATTTTATTGTGCATTTTGTTAATAGGTATTAGAAATTTTTCAAGTAAATTAAGAAAATTTACCATTCCATAAAGTAATGTGATATCTGAATTATGTTACCTATCTAAAAAAATAATCAATTAATGTAATGAAGGGTGTGGTTGTGATACGTCTAGAGAGTGCCTCTGACATGTAATTGATATATTGGATAGAAGCGAGTCTTCAAATTTAAAATATTCAAGAAAAAGAAACAATTATTTGTGTTTCATATATTTATCATTTTAAATAATTTCACATTTTAATGTAATGTATCTAACATTATTAATAGCAAGTGATTTTTCTATCTGTAAGATATTAATAAAAATTGATTGAATGTTCCTTAATGATGTCGTATTTATCTCTTAACAAAAGCACCAACGCAAAATTTACAACTAACCTAATTCATTCATTTTATTATTTTTGTTATTTCACAGTAAAAACAGAACATAACTAATTTTTATGGTTTTATTGATTTTTTACTATTGATGAACTAAAGAATGGAAACCTAACGTAATATACTAGTATTATATTTAAGTCTTTATTATTGTCAATTCTATAATAATAAAAATAAATTTAAACCACAATTTTAATAATAATTTGTATTACAGTACTAAATATAAATTAAAAGTTTGTTAGTTCATTGAATTGAAAAATGTTTAATCAAAAAAAGGAAATTGTTCAATTTTGTGTTTGAAAGCGTTATATCTTCTAAAGCGTGTAGGCGAAAATTGACTACCTAGTTTTAAAAGGGATGTAACATAGAAGTACAGTATTAATTTATTATTAAATAGTTATAAATAAATTCACGTAGAACGTTTAAATTGAAAGGTTTCTAGATAAAATGAACGTAATAAATTTATATGGATACTGCGTGAGTATTTAAAATTATGTTAAAAAGAGTTACAAAAATTAAATTTTTGATTATTAAATTTATCATTATTTCTTGAGTTTAAAATCTTTTTTAATATTAATATTTAAATAATGTAAAATGGGTTTTCCAGTGGTAATATATTTGATATATTAACATAACATAATTATTTATTAAAAATTATGCTTTTTATAATTAATTAAACTTAGCAGCCAATTTGTGTATTGTGGTAGGTATCATAGGTACAAATAACAGAATATAATATACAATATGTATGTACCTACCATTGATCTTTACAATTAATACTTAAAAGATAACAATAAGTTGATACGTAGAATTAATTATATCTAATTGATACGTTTTCTATTCAAATTAACTGTTTTCCGTTGTTCATGATAATATTTAAAATTTAGAATATACTAATAATTATACCTACATAATTATTATGTATTTGCTTATCAATATTGTAATGATTTAAAACAAAATATCAATAATATTTATTTTAGTTTTAATTTAAAATTATAGATACATATTTTTGAAAAACATAATTTTGTTGTAAAACATTTTTTTCAAAACAATTACAAGGTAAACTTTTGGCACCTTGATGTCAACTTAGTATCAAGTTCAGACAATGGTAATGAAACTTGAGTATTCAACTCATTTGTTGTTTATTAAATATAATAGTAGGATAATAAAGTAAACCTTGACTTGCGAGAACATAGTAGATCAAATTTGTATCAGTTTTGATAATTGAACTAATGAATAACTTATCTTTCTTGGATCTTACCTTAACTGTCTCAACAAACATATTTTATATTTGAATTACCACTAACAAACAATTAATTACATGGTTAGTTGTTTAGAATAGCAAATATAAAGTTATTTTTGTAATAAAGAGTTACAAAAAAAAATTTTCATTTCTATTAATTTTAGCATTTCTTTTAATTTCAATAACGAGCTAATGATTTTTGGTATAGTCAGCTAATTGTTGTAGAGTTGTAGTTTTTGATTTTGTTATAAGTTTACAAAAAGGGAATCCCCTTTTATAAATATTTCGTTCTTATTAGCACATAAATAGATGTTTTTATAATGTTAAACCTAGCAATTGTTTTAAATTTTATGTTATGTTATGTAAATTCATTATATACAAAGACAGTTTTCGGCCTAACAATGATAGAAATTCACTTTTACGTGAAATAAATATGTTTATTATTTCAATGTATCTCCCGAATCATCAATGCATTTATTCAAACGTTTTTCCAATAATTCAATGCCATTATTAAATTAAAATTTCCGAAAGTTTGCAAAATATTCATCCATGTTTGCAATAGCTTCGTAATTTGCAGCAATTTGCACTTTAATTCGTTAAATTTTCTTATTGTCAGAAAACTTGTGTGAACACTTGTATTGCCTTGTTGAAAAATGCCTTTTTTCTTCTTTAAATTAGGTTTTTTCAGAGGAATTATTACATACAACTGACCCAAAAAGTTACAATAATATTCAGAGTTAATTGGTTCACCGTTCTAAAGGTAATCGATAAACAAAAATATTTCGTATTTCCAAAAAAATTGTTGCCATAACCATTCCTGTTAATGAAATCGTCTTTGTGTTCTTTGATGAACTTCTACCGGCTTCGATGCATTGCTTCGACTATTCTTGTCGCTCTGGTATATATTAGTAGTGAATCCAAGTATTATCAATAGTAAGTTATAAAACGACGCTTAAAATTGATTTTATTTTGTTTAAAACGATCCAAACATGCTTGAAAAATATGCATTCGAATGCGTTTTTGTTCAATTGTTAGCAAACGCGAAACCAATCTTGTGCAAAGCTTTTTCATTCATTGCATTCTTATACACTTTTAATAATTTCAGATGAATTTCTATTGATGTTAAACTAACCAAAACAAAAATTTAATCACTGCACGATATTCAATTTTATTCAATTTAGAAAAATGATGATAGAACTTGATAGAAATATAATTTTACATGTGTTTATAAAAAGAATAGAACTTTTTAATACAGCTATGGTTTCACAGTTTCTAACGCCGTCTATGTGCCAGGCCAAAAACTTTTCAAGCTGCTATCGTATGTTACAGAAAAAGTACGTATATCAGTAAATGTACACTAACTTATGCCGATACTTATGGTAAATGTACATACTCATACAATGTATGTACAAACAATAGAATCGTGAATATGTTCACATATACCAAGCAAAGTTGGAAAAATTATATTTAGACTATTAAGACTACACCAAGTTAATTTTCAAATTCAATTCAAATTAATTGAATTAATTAATTCATAATATTCACTTTGATATTTCTTTAAATAAATATTTAAGTACTATATTAATTTTATTGAAAACTATAAACAACATAATAATAAAATTAATCTTCATTGCAGCTCGGTTTGCTACCGTAGCATTTCGAAATTATTAAGTTATTTGTCTTATGTTTCAATTAATTTAAGCTATTTATTTAGTAAATATAGTATTGATAGATAAATTAATTGACACTTTATTTCGGAGTTATGTTTACAATAACTTCCAAATGAAATTTTCAGTATTATAATATTTTTTAATAAATAACTAATAAAATCGAAATACTGCAGTAGCAATCCGTGTTGAAATAAATATTAATTTAATAATTATCTTTTTTAAGTGTCATACACTATACAGTGCATAGACTATCAACTTGGCAGAAGCCAAGATTTTGATTCTAAATTCTAACCTGTTATCAGGAACGTCCAACTTTTGCATGTAATAAATCTGTAATGGTTTCTATTACATACAAACCTGATGTTAAACTATGAGAATTTATTCTCTTTTACAACAAAATTTTCTGAACTGTCACTTTTTTCAAATCTTCATGACTGGTAGATATGTCATCTCAACTGTTTTTTACTTATACATAGAATCAAATAAAATTTTAATTTTGTACTAAAAAGAAAGTTTTATTTTTTATTTAATCTTAATTTATAAACATTCAACATCCCGATCTATAATACACCTTTATCTAAATTTTGCGTTACTACATTTTTTTTAAATTTTCCTACTTTTTATGCACTTTTTTAAATTACTTTTATCCCTCTTTTCAAAATTTTGTAAAGAATAAATTCTTTTATTTTACATATTTTCTTATTCTTCTCTTCTTTTATCTGATTATTTTTTTAATTAATTTAACTTGTTTTATTGGTTTCTTTTTCTTAAATTTCTTAAATTTTATAGGTAATTTTTTGTTATCAACTTTAAAATTTTTATCGTTTCTTTTTTCTATGTATCCACTTTTTTTAAAAAACCATTCTTTTTAGTTTTCAATGCTCTCAAATTACAGTTTTGATTTTAATTTCTCTTCTTCATATTTTCTATTTTCATCATTAAGTCTGTTATAACCTTCTTAATTCAAAAAAAGAACTGTCCGGTTAACAACGGCTGCCGGTAGCTCTGATGGATAGGGGGAGAGCGAGTCGCAGGTTCTTTTATATATTAGAAAACAAATTATGCATATTTTTGGTTGCCTAAAAATTTATAAATATTGGCGCCACTGACTTTATTAAGCAACCTGTAAAAATAATTGTGGTATCAAGAAAACCCAAAGTCAGACAGGTTTCAAATTATATTGAACAAAAAAATAATAAATTCGCATCTACAGTAATTGACGATAGAACAAAAAAATTTAATAATAATTTAATACGTATACCCCGCGCGCAGAATAGCTATTTTGCCTGCCGGTTTCCAATTAATTTCTACTACTTTTACTGTATCACAATTCAAAATATATTGTTGAAATAAAAAAATAATTTAATCGTTCCAGATGATTGTTGACATTGACTTCGTTGGCGCAACATAAAATTTTATTATACGACCTGATATGTTTCTCTTTTCTTTCTTGTTTATTGAAAGGCGGCAAGAATTTCTAATTGTCCTTTGACTCTTTTTTCTTTTGATATTGACATTCGACAAGGCGATATAATAGTTCTCAGACAGGAAGGCTTCCCAAAAGCAACTTGTAATTTTGACTTCCAAGTTCATAGATCAAATTCGAATCCTCCAGCAAAATAAATAAACCAAAATAAAGATCAAAGAAGAACCTATTCAAAAAATTGACAATAACTTCCTGGTCAACTATCACAATTTAGCTAAATTATTACCTGTTGTTCGGTTCTTATGGAAATTCAATTATTTGAGTTAAACAAAGTTTCCAACATTTGTGATGTTAACTCTATCAATTATGGCTTGAAAGTGAAATATGTGGTTAAATCGTGTACGCATAATTTCCGCGTTTCCTATCTAAATTCGAAAAGGGGGAAATTTGTTTCTAATAAACTTCAATATACAGGGCCGCACCAAACTGAATGTTACACTGTAATAAAATTAACATTTACTTCGAACCGAGGAAAGTACATACAATTTAATTACAAAAAATACATTATATCAAAGATAATGCCAGAGCCTTGTGAAGAAGCACTTCGTCGAGAATCAAAGTCATTACTCATTACCAGGGCTCGGAAGTTCTAGCAAACGCATATATTTTCTGGTAAGTCCTAGAATATTGAAAGTAAGATACAAATTTGTTTCACACTTCGCTGATGTTATATACAAAACTTTATAATGCTAATTTTTACATATTTACGGTTTTTAGTGCTATTTTGCTATTTTAGAGTTTTAAGTGCTATTTACAGGCTTATTTTTATATAATAAATGAAATAAATAAAATTCTATCGAAATAAACAAACGAAACAAAATGTTAAAATAATAAATTTTAACTGTTTAGTAAAGAATTATGTACTTACATGGAAAAATAATATTGAAAAAACAATAAAAAATACATAAATTAACATTTAACAGGTTTGGACTTTAATATTTGAATAAGAAAAAAAAATATAAAAATAAAAATTGATAACAAATCTTTAAATGTTGAATAACAATTTTTTAAATAATAAATTACATTATAAAAAAATATGATAAAAATTTAAAATAAAAAATTTTGTAATACGATATAAAGGCCCTTATTTCACGATTATTTCCAATCATTATATAACAAAAGAAAAACATAAAAATAATAAGAAGCAAGAAAATATTTTATACCAAACATATTGAAAAATTAATATAAAACCAAGATATTAAAAAAAAATGTTATAGGAAAAAAATAAATTTTGTACCAAATAGCCGCATACGAATACGCAAACGAAAGCAAACATGTATTTTAATATCACTTTAATATTAAGCTTAGGTTTGAAATTTGATTATTCCTCTCAATTATACGCATCTCAATGTAATTAGCAGATTCGCAGTATTTAGTTCATTTATAAAATAAAAAATAAAAAAAATGGTTGACAATTATTTTATTTTGCATATTTTCAATTTTTTAGTGCTATTTATTGCGCTAATTATTGTGTTTTTAAGTGCATATTAAAGCGCT
Source organism: Cantharis rustica (assembly GCA_911387805.1). Classification (NCBI taxonomy): domain Eukaryota; kingdom Metazoa; phylum Arthropoda; class Insecta; order Coleoptera; family Cantharidae; genus Cantharis; species Cantharis rustica. The sequence continues at coordinate 35,771,680 of OU426879.1, forward strand.
AAAAGTTTAATTTTTTAGAGCTATAACTTCCGAGCCCTGCTCATTACTGTTTTACTCATTACTCATTAGTAAAATAAACGCTCTCAATATCCAGTGATCTTTAATGCATAGTTGAAAATTATTATTTTACTATTATATTAAATTATTATTATAAACTATTATTTAGTTGTAAACTATCCTAAAAAATAATATACATAATATTATATTTAAATCTAGCAGCTGCATAACAGGATGGCAAGATGGCCATTAAAATAATCAAATGAGAAAAACAACCTATGAACATAACTATTAAGCTTTTATAAAAGAACAGAAGAAATATGATCATAATGACTATAATTATAAGCACAATTAATTTTTTTATTGTTATTATAATATTTTTTTAGATACTATGCTTTTTTGTTTATTGATTATTAATATTTTCATTGGCAGTTTTTGGTTTAGTTAAATGTTAAAATTTTTTATGAAATTTTTGAATGAATTATTATTAAATTATATTATTAAACATCTGTGATTGCACAATTCGGTTGACGCTTTCTTGTGTAAATGTCTCATGTGCTCAATAACAAATATTATTTTATCAATTATGGCTTATCGCTGTCGAAATTATATGATTATTTAATTCATCAAAAAATGCCACAATTTATAATTTATTAAATAAAAAGTTTTAAAATACATTTTGCACATCAAAACTAATAATCAAAGCTTGTAAAAATTAGCAAAACTGATTATCCAAAACAACAAAAAATATTACAAGCATAGATGGTATGCATAAAAAACATTATTAGTCTAACAATTAGTGTAATGTATGTATTATATAACACAAGGTATACAGTTTTTTAGTGTTACTGCTTTTTTAATTATAAAAAAGTAATTGTTTAAAATGTAAGTAAATTTAATTTATTATATTTTGGTGTTTTATTTTGGGAATTTATAGATGAAGAGCTTGTCAAAGATGTTGAACAAAATCGAATTAATGTGAATATAATAAAAGCAACGAATGATAAAATATAATATTCCAAGAAAATATGAAAACTGATAGACTTATAAAACTTGTAAATCATAATAATTAAAATGAACAATCTGAACAAAATATTAAAATAATGAATTTTAACTCATATCAAATTTTTTAGCATAAACCACAAAATGCACAAAACACTTTTTTGAAACTAAAATGTTTTTATCACAATATATAAATACACCGTATTTATATTATCTTAAACGTTTTCACCATACTATGGCATCATCAGGCGATGAACTAGAAGGAGAAACGAGAAAATTCCGTATTTATCGACAAATTGCAAGAGAAAAGGGAGAGAGTAAGAAGGGGGTAATTTTAAAAACAGTGTAATTATGTGTGGATTTACTAGAAGGTAGGTTTGATTTGTTCCCGAGTTTGTTTTCAAACAAAATTGTGAAATATTTAAAAAATAACAATTATAACATTGCTTTTAAAGCAGATAATAAACTCAACATTAATAACGCGAAATCAAAATCAGACATGTTAACTAAATCAGGGGTTTATGAGCTCACTTATGAATGCTCTCAAAAATACATTGGTCATACCGGTAGATCTTTTAAAACACAATTTGATGAACACACTCGATCCCACAGACTTGCAGATGGAAAATCGACTTTCGCGAAACACCTACTAGACACAAACCATAAACAAGGGGGGTACGAAATTTTGCACGTTGCACAAAAAAGTAAAAAATTAATAAATTAAAATATTCATCTTCATTACTAAATAGCTCAATCTTATTTAAATAACTCACCTCTACTAAACATTTTTAATAAATAATACTTCCCCCCCCCCTTCTAACTTATCAAACATCCACTTACATTATTTCTCTTTTGTATTAAATATACCCCTACTCTCTAGTAAATTCACACATAATTACACTATTTTTAAAATTACCCCCCTCTTACCCTCTCCCTTATCTTGCAATTTGTCGATAAATACGGAATTTTCTCGTTTCTCCTTCTAGTTCATCGGCTGATGATGCCATGGTATGGTGAAAACGTTTGCGATAATATACATACGGTGTATTTATATATTGTGATAACTTAAACATTTTAGTTTCGAATAAGTGTTTTGTGCATTTTTTGGTTTATTCTAAAAAATTTGATATGATTAATATCGAGTTACACTACTTAAACCACTTATCTATTAATTATGAATTTTAACTGTTAAGTAAAGAATACCTACTTACATAGAAAAATAATATTTAAAAAGCAATAAAAACAACAATAATTTACATTTAACAGGTTTGGACTTAGAATATTTGAATAAACAAAAAAAAATGAAACATTTTCATAAATAATTTTTTTTTATATAATTTTCATAAATAATTGTTAAAACTTGAATATTATGCATATAATTATAAACCAGCAGTACGGTATAAACATAAAGCATACACCAATTACAGGCTAGAGACTACAGTGCAAATTCTAGTCGCGTCGGATACACTGTTGTGATCTAACGCCCAGCATCAATCTGAGGACTATAGGGAAGACAACTAAAACTAACCCAGTGGCGGCTCGTGGGGAAAAATTTTGGGTAGGCCAGCAATATTGTATATATAGATAAAATCTGCGGAAGATGTGAATATTTTCTTGAGTTATAATGATAGGCTCTATTAAGTCATTTTATTTAAATAATAGAATTACTTACTTTGGACGCTCCTATTTTAGCAATATAAATTGTACTTTTTGAAAACTCTTTTTAGCATATAAAAATCGCTTTTACAAAAATACTTTTGAGACATTTTTTGTAGATAATTTCATTCCCTTCAGTTTTGTTTTCAAACATTCTTTTATTTGTTGCCTCGTTTTCGATCGAGAGTGACTTAAAGCAGTCTCGGTAAAAATCCCATGGGAATTTCTCGAGAAAACCATTGTGTATTTTAAATTTTATTAAAAATTTTTACCGAGTCTGCTTTAAGTCACTCTCAGTCGAAAACGAGGCGACAAAATAAAAAAATGTATAGGAATAAAAATAAAGACAATGAAATTTGCGACAAAAAATATCCAATAAGTATTGCTGTAAAAACAATTTTTATATAATAAAAACAATGTCTAAACGAAGCAATTTACATTGTTAACACAGGAAAGTCCAAATACTTTTTCGAATAACTGTACATTATGTTATAGTATTTATAAACAATGATTGATTCTCTTATTTTTGCTCTTCGCAAATCTGTCTATGACATTGTCGTGAAATGTGTCCGTTTTTAATAATTCATCAAGAATGTCTTTGTATTGATAAAAGTGCAAGTGAAGATAGACAAACTCGCAATATAATACCTACCGCTTAAACTATTTTGCAATAATAAAAATACACTACAAAGTGCAAAATACAGCTTAATTTCTTTTTTTGTTATTTAATTAATTTATTTAATTTAAGATAAATATTCTTTTTTGTCATCTAAACAACTTTAAAATGCCGCTCGTATATGTCCGATAAGAAAAACTGTTTATGGCGAGGTATCATATAACTGCACAATATATGGTAGGCACGGGCCTAAGCGCTGGCTATTGAAGCTATAGTATTACTGTATCTGACGCCATGGTCCTACTGTTACATTGCGCTATATGGACCAAGCTAGGCCAGTGCCTACACTGTAATACTTTAAAGCAGATACAAATAAAAATATAAAACACGCTAATTTTTGCAGCTGTTATTGCAATTTTAAGTGCAAATAATGAAAAATAACAAATATTAATTGTCCATAATATTAAAATATTAATTATATTGTGCATAAAGAAAATGTTATTTATGTACATTAAATTTTGGGTAGGCCGGGCCTACCTTGCCTGTTCTTTAAAACCGCCACTGAACTAACCTCTAGCAAGTCATCTTGGATTCATTTATATAAAGTTTTATATAAAGCTCACTGAAGAGTTAATCCAAGATTAATTTAATCCAAGATTAACTCATTATTGAATTAATCAGAGTAGTCAAAGCAAGAGTTAGCCCTGTAAATATCGTGGATTAAATCTGGTCATTGATGAATAGCTGTCAATAAAAAACAGATTTTTCAGTTTTTAATTTAACAACAGGTTTGTAAATTAGATTTCAAATAAATCCATTTTGGAAATAAAAAATTTGAAAACTACGTGGCTAGAAGTGTTGTTTTTGTTATTTATTTAATTAATAATTAAAATAAAAATATGTTAACCATACTATTTAAACCAGATTTTAATTAATGTTTAAACCCTGTTTTCCAAAGTTTTCAAGCGCTCCCGTCCGAACATCCTAAACCTATTGTATGCTATAAAGTCGAAGTCAGGAAATAAAATTCCAAACTACAACTCACATCTATTACAAAATGGTATAATTTTACCAAGTCATTCCCTTGGATACTACCCCTACCAAAGTAAGGGTATTTTATTGGTATATAATATGTGTTATCAATTATAATGCTATTACATTTTTTAATTAGTTATATCAAAATAATAATAATATTTTTATTGATTTTTTCAGCCTTGTAGATCAAAACCAACTTATAAATGAATAAACATCTATTATTCTAATAAGACAAATAATTATTTCAACTTGTAGGTAAATGTACTCGTACCTATAAAATATGTATTATTCACGACAATCAGTTTTTAATATAAACTTGCAGACCTACCTTTACGTAAATTATGACACACTCACTATAAAATTAAGAAGTCGTAATACTTTTGAAAATGTAATGTTGTAAATTCCTTTTTGATTTCGTAGTTTGGAAAATTTAGTACTTACATTAGTACATACTGTAATGAGAATATAAAAATCAATTATTTACTAAATTGTATCTAATTTAAAAATAAAAACATAATAATTATCATAAATAAGTTAATATAGACAAAAAGATTCTAAATATAATTTTAGCATTTCCTCTGTATGTTAAGGTCAATGTTAATACAAATTCCTTCAATACAATGCCAAGAAATTCATCGATACATATACTAATATAAGTTTTAAGAATGAAAGTGACTAAACTTTAAAAGAAAACTATTTGTTTCTTCCTAAATATTTTTAAGAAAAACTTGCGAATTTTTATTAAATATTTTTACCTGATTTTACTTTTTATTTCACAATAAAAGCGAAATTATAACTTTTAAATGATTGATTATTCAGTGATAATTGATTATGATTATCAGGCACCAATGTACTCATAATAATGGTGGATTACTTGTGCTCTGTTTATAAAATAAGTATATTTAATTAATAAAGACCAAATAACGATGCAGTCAGTAGAGAACAATAAATATTTTAAAAACATTTTAAATTACTTGTAACTTGCAATTATAAATTAGCAATTAATCAACATGGTGTAACAGTTTTCTGTCGGTACTGAGTATTTTAAATTATTATTTTTGATAAGAAGTACTTTTGGAATAATGATAAAATCAATATAAAATTTTCCATTTCTATTTACTTTATCTAAAACAGTTTCTATCTTATTATCTGAAAAGAAAATAATTTGCTAATAAATTAGTCATATTCTTAATTTTATTTAGTTCATAATTCAAATTAGTTTACAAGTATCTCTAGTTTAAAATATTATTTACGTAGTTAGAATAACCTTAAAAAATATAATAAAGGTAAATCAGAATTTCAAATTCTTCGTACCCTTTACTTAGTTTGCCGTAATTTTGGTGTAAATCAAAAATAAAAAGTTAATACGGAAACGTCATATGTTTATATCATTTTATACGCTTATATAATTTTATTTTATGTTTCCGCTTACAATGTTTGACCAAGTTTAAAACATATTTGTTTTATTTATCTTTTGCCCTCTAGTTTAATTTGAGCTTCAAAGAGGTTTTGCAATTTTGATTAATTTGTCAATCGAATTCCTTAAGTAAGTATACAATACTCGAAAGCAGTAATAATAGATAAAATACGAGTAGTCATTGTTAATAAAACTTTAAAAAAATTTAAATACAAATAAATATTATTAGAATAAATTAAAACTATAAAATTTTACATTTTTAAAGTTAAAGTTTTTACTTTATTATATTAGATACATAATTAAAAAACTGAAGTAGGTATTATGGTTACTTATAAGATAAAAATATTTGTGGTATTCGCATAGGTACGTAAATAATATAAATTTTTATGAAATTACCTTATCCACAACGGAATGGAGTCACGCAGAATAAGAAAACCTAACAACAATATTCAAATTTAGGGAACGAACTTTAATAACCCAGATAGTTAGGAAGAATTATTATTTGGCAAGACATTATTTATCAAAAGAGTAACACTGTTTAATTTGAAATTACATAAAGTACTGCATTAAGTAGAGCGTACCAACAATTATAGTTATGGATATCATTTAAATTGTTTTCCTAGCACATTAATTATACCTATTATATTTCGAATAGGTTTATTTTCTCATGGTCAATTTACTTGTAATGCATCTTTTTGATATCTAAGTATATTCGTCAACAAGCCGTCAATAACAAAACATCTTTATTTACTTAGTACGTAATAGAGTAGGATGATTTTAGTGGAAAGGTGTAAATAATTCCAGCCCACCAATCGTGTATACTTAAAGCTCGACGCAACTTGAAAACTTTCAGTGTATGATCGACTGAAAGCCCGAAAGCTCAGTAAATAACACAATTGTATATTATACGAATAAATATCAATTAATAATATTTGTATAGCTTTACATTTTATTGTATATTATTATTTATAAGTTCTCGGTTTTTTATTTCGATTATTAAATATTTGTGAGTGTACACGTGAGAAAATTAAAGTGAAATTTTTAAGTTCTACATTATGGAATACAACATTTAGTTTTACTTGTGAGTTAAAATTTTTATAAACAAAAATGGAGGGAAGATTTTCCGTAAAACGAATTGAAAATGGTATCGAAAATGATGGAATTCAAATGCGTGAAAATGGATGTGTACGCCTAAACATTCCTCAAGACACAGTGCCTGAATTAATAAACACTACTTCCACAACATGTTTATATGAAAATCCTACAAAAAGACGACGTTCGTTAGCACAATTAACTAGAGAAGCTTTACCAAGACTAGAAAACTATAGAAATTCAAAAAGAGCACTTAAAAGGCCGTCTCTTGGTGAATTATTACATGGAAAAGATGAACATGCAAAAGTAAGTCAATGCCATATTATTTCTATATTAAATATTTTTATAAAAGTTGCTTAAACCAAAGTTTTTAAATGTTTTAAAAAATTTTCGACATTTTTTATTACGTTATAGTTCACATCTTGAAAAATTAGACGTACCACTTCATTATGCTTATAAACATTTCTGATAGTAATCTGTAGTCTACAAACTGATAATAAATAATAATTAGTATATATTTCAAATTTCGGTCATTGTATTTAAAATTTTAGTTAGAATTGAAATAATTTTGTTGTGAGATTACCACGTTCCAGATAGCACTACAGTTCAAATATTTTTAATAACCTTTACTTTATGCTTGATGAAACATAAATGACGTATATAACCTTTTAATTACTACTTCAAACCTACCTTTAAAATTTTCTTTCTTTTTTATAAAAATATTTTAATTTTACAAATATTAAAATACCAAAAAGGAGGAAAGTCAAGCGTATCAAGAATGCAATAAAAAAATGAAACTTTACAAAATATTTTCTTGATCTTAAATAATAATCAGTAAATTATGGAAAGTAATTAATATTAAAATTTTGAGTTTATTTTAGAAGGAATACCTTCTGAGCGTTAACGAGTTGCGTATTCGCGTACATAAGAATACGTAAACAATTTAAAACCAGTAGTTTTTGGTAGGCTTTGTACTTCGTCATTTTAATAAGCGTAATTACCCAGTAATGTTGATATTTTTACAATCATCAAATACAGGTTAACGGTAAACAATATTAATGTCCGATACCATTTTAAAAATTTTGATTACTATAACTATCCTTAAAAACTTTTTAATGGTAACAGATTAAAGAGTAAACAAATTAAATGTTCATTGTGTAAAATTTTACCAAAGAGAATAAGAAATTTAGATTTTGTTTTCGTATTATGAAATATTAAATTCTTTCAGTATATTCATTGAACTGAATTACGTAGATGTACATTAAACGAATCTGCCAAGAACAAATGATTTAGCTTACCTTGTATGCTATCTAACATGAAAATAAGTCCCTTGGTGACAAGGTTAATATAAAAAAATGTATACAGTAATGCTAAATCGTAATTGTATTAAAAAAGTTGCAATTATTATGGAAGTGTCACATAATTTTCTAGTAACTGATTAAATAAATTGGTTTAGTATTTACGGAATCAATTCTTATGCTCGCTGAACACTAACAAGGTCAATTTGTTAGTATATTAATACAGAATTAATATTATCTAGCCTAAGATAGGTGAGCTACCCCTATTCATTAACTTTCAAAATTCGTATTTGATTATATTTTATATCCAACAAATATTTTGCTGTACAGTCGATTGCCCAATATGTGCTAAATCACGATTTCCCTACATGACCACTGATGGTAGGTAATTTTTATCGTTACTGTTGTAAATTATATATTTATATATAAAATTGCTACAAAATACATAATAAATCAATTATGAAAAATATTATTAGTATAATAAATGGAAGTACAGTGCGGAACATTTAACAATAATTTGCTAACAGCTATAAAAATGATTATAAAGGATACGCATGGATGTAAACTTATAAGTAAAAGTGTGAAACTTTAATTATTCCTGAAATAATAATACCTTAGGTAAAATGTGCACACCATACCGGTGGTAGAGTATCAGGATAGGCAAGAGAAGCTGTGCCCGAAGAACCCAAATTTTACAAACTCTGAGTAATATATTCTATTCAATTTACATTATGGTACATATTATATTGGATCAACGGACAAAATATTTTCAGATAGAGGCATTCCTGAGTCACTGCAATTGCGTCATTCGGAATAAAAAAACTTTCTATGTAGTTATACAAATTTATAATAGTATCATGTGTAGCGTAAATTTACATTTGAAGTTTCATGTTTTGGGGGAAGAGGGAGAATAAAAAAATTAATTTGTTTCGAAATCAATTAGGTTTTGGCAGGATCTCAAGCCGCTATACATAGTCATTAAATTCTTTACAAATCGTCGTTTAAATTTTTTATTAATTTATAAATTATCCAGTAAAAGGTTACGTATGGAGTAGCATATTGGGTAAATGATCTCCACGACTTTGCTGGCACACACGCATTCTTTTGACAAAATGTTCTATAACCGCTTTGCATAAATGTGACTGAATTTTGTTGATACAGGACTCAGTTTCCTTCTTCAAGACATTGATAGTCATGAGCTGATAACATAAACTTTAGACTTCAAAAACCTCAAAAAAAAGTCCAATTGCCATAATTGCAAGATCTGAGCGGGCAATTCTGATTGCACTAAATTGCACTACCAAGAAATGCTTTGTGAAGTAATTGAATGGTTTCTCGGTTTGTGTGGCATGTGACACTGACTTGTTGAAAACACATGTCATCAACATCTATATATTGTAATTTATGCACAAAAAATTGGATTAACATGTCACGATAGCGAGCACCGTTAACTGGTATTGCCTGACTAGCCTGATTTTCGAAGAAGAATGGTCCGATTATGCCTTCGGCCCAAAATCCACGCCAAACAGTAACACGTTTTGGATACATTCGTTTCTCAACTTTCACTCGCAGATTTTTTGAACCCCGATTGCGAGAACTTTTTTGATTAACTAACCCATCAAGATGAAAATTAGCCTCATCGCTGAAGACAATTTTGTTCAAAAAATCAGCATCCACTTGTTGGTCCATAATCTCTTCAGCGAACTCTCTTTGCTGTGCGTGGTCAGGTCAGTAGGCTTTAGTTCTTCAGTCAATTAAACTTTGTAGGCGTGAAAATCCAAATCTTTTTTAAGAATACTCTATAGCGAGTTTTTCAAAATATTCAATTCTTCACTATGGTGCCGAATAAAAGTTCCCAGACTTTCAGCAACACTTTCAAGAACTGCTTTGATATTTTGTATTGAATGACTTGCTGAAAGACGGCTAGAGCGTTTAAGATCACTAATTAAAGCAGTATCTCTGAAGTTTTTAATTAATCTCTTTAGAGTTAATGCAGTTAAATAACTATTCGGATCATAGGCAAGCTGGATCATATTTTATACGAAAATATAGCTTCCAAACCTCCATTATTTTTAAAATATTGCTCAACAATAAAAACGCGTTATTCGTTCATGTCTTTTACCTATCAATTATTAAGTAGTATGTTACTCACCTATCAATCCATAAGTAAATAGATATATACTATATTGTGATGTAATATAAAAAATTTTCTAATTATCTCTAAATGAGTGGTAGATCCAAAAACATTAAATCAAATTTTTATCAATTCCAACCAAATAAAACCAATTCAAGAAAAATTGCTCATCCAAACAAAATCACTTTAACAATTAACAAAATTTTAAATTACAAAAATTAAAAATTCTGGCTGCAGCCACTTTCGACCAAAATATTTTCAAACAATCTTCTAATCAATACTCAAAAAAATTCACAACTATTCGCACAGAAATACTCAAAAATCAGCGGATCTAAATCAACCAACCGCTCTGGCGGCCATATTTTGGCGAAAATCTTCTACTTTTCCGTCTTCATTGCCAACCTTATTTTAAATAAAAATTTAAATTTAAACATAAATTATAAAAATTATTTCACATTGCAAAATAGTAAATACACTACAATAAATTATATTATAGGTATACGAGTATAGTACATATTATCTACATAGTAAACCAATATACCTCTGTTAGTTTATTGGAATATAAAAACTTATTCACTATCATTATTTTTATTATAATTAAAGCAATTAATAGTATTTCAGAAAAACATTATGTAAACCAATAAAACCAATTTTACACTAAAAAGAAATATATGTTTTTTTTTTATTAGCGCACCAATATGCTTTATACACTATAATATATTATTATATTGCCTTAAAATGTATTTAATACATATTTGGTTAAATCATTGTAAGAATGATTTTTAAAATTAAATCTTAATAGAAAGTTATTATAATACTACTATGTTTTTTTATTTCTGGCTTCTTGATTTATTTTATGGGATTGCTCTAGTTGGGAGCGGATGCCAAAATATCCCAGAAGATATTATAGATACGATTAAAATTCTTGCGGTATTTGATAGATAACATTAAAATGAAGCGAATAAACTATGGGCGAACTTCATATGTAAAATAATTTAGATAACAATTGATTTTAAAGTTTTGATTTTTGCATAGAAAACCCATAAAGAGCTCATTCAACTGTGGGAATACCTACTTGGATTGTATCATCGGCACTGTTAACATCATGTTATAAATTTATTTAAAATAGGGATTTATTAATTTTAACCAAGTTTAACTTGAAAACAAAGATTTGCGTGTTTGCCGAGTAGGGGCGGTTCAGGAGAATCACGAAAAATTTTGGATTTACAGGTACATGTCGCTGCCCCCCCCCCCCCAAATCGAATTTTTTATTAAAATTGGTGACAAACGTTTAAGCTTCGTTAGAGCCTCAATGAGCTTCCGTTTCCGTCGTTTGAGCTTCAACGGTCGCGGAGTTTTTTGCGAAAAACTTTGGGGGGGGGGGGTAGACATAATAGCCCTCCCCCCTCCCAATTGAAGTTTTTGGGTAAAATTGATGTCAAACGTTAGAGATTCGCTTGAGCTTCAATGAGCTTCTATTCCCGTCGTTTGAGCCTCAACCGTCGCAGAATTATTCGCAAATATTTTGGGGGGAGGAGGGGTCGTCGTTTGTGATAAACAATTCTATGTTTTAATTGATTAAATAGACTTTCCAAAATTGAGCTGGTTTCTGTCAGATTTCCATACTTAAAAATTGGGGTCACTATAGCTGACTAACATGGAAGAAGTTTACAAAACCGTAACAACCGTTTTGCAATTGCTGAGCTGTATTGCATGTTGTCATGGTCACCTTTATTATGTGCTGCTTTCGAATCACGGTTACAAATATCATAAATTGATTTAATCTCTCCATATATATCTAGCGCAAATAACTATTATTTTCATAGCTACAACCATTTGAGTAGTTACTATTATCATCTATTAGTGCCGTTTTCGTAATTTCATGGGTTGCTATTCTGGTTTTTAAGTAGGCTTTTGCTATTTCACAACTTGTAAGTTCATTGACAGAATTTTTTCCTTCTTTTTCATGTAATGCTACAGTAAATATATACGTTAATAAGTTTTTTATATCTTCAAAATCTTTACTGTAACTATTAGTAATTCTAACATTTGAACTCAATTTTACCCAAAACTTGTAATTGAGGGGAGGGGGGCTATCATGAACATTATGGAAGTCGCGGAGTTATTCGCGAAAACTTATGATTATGTTAAAATAGAGATATAATACTGAAGATAAACGTTCGGTAGAAATAATGAAAGCGAAAGAAACCAGCATTGAAGAAAATATCAAAAAATTAACATGCGTAGGTGACCTTAGAATCAAAAGGCTTCAGAAGATATATATTTACGTAGTGATATTCAAGAGATTCTAGAAACTATATCTTACAACAATGCGTTCAAGAAAAAAATGTTCACGAAGAAGACGAAACCGATGTCAAAAATGATTATGAAATTATTGATTTTATAATTTATGAATTGTAATTTATTACCAAATGTTTTATAAAGTCATATAAAGTTTCATTATTAACAGTTTTATTGGTTATTATATTATTAATTTATTATTTACTATTTGTAACTTTTATTAATAAAAGTTATTTTCTTCAAAACTTACTTTCGGAGTTTAATTCGTTTCTTTAAAAACTCCATAAAAAGTTGTTTACGAAATTAAAATTAAAGGTTTTCACGCGCAAATTGCTTGGAGGTGCACAAAATTTAAAACACCAATAACTTTAAAGAAAATCTTTATCGATTGGCACCAAAATTACCCAAAAATGTTGAAAAGTACAGAAAGTAGAAAAACATTTCTACGCCCCCCCCCCCAAAGATTTCGCGAATAACTCCACGACGGTTAAGGCTCAAACGACGGGAATGGAAGCTCATTGAAGCTCAAACAAAGCTCTAACGTTTGACACCAATTTTATCCAAAAATTCAAATTGGGGAGGCTATCATGTTTACGCCCCCTCCCCCCTCAAAAGTTTTCGCGAATAACTCCGCGACCGTTGAAGCTCAAACGATGGGAACGGAAGCTCATTGAGGCTCTAATATAGCTCAAACGTTTGACACCAATTTTAATAAAAAAATCGATTTGGGGGGGGGGGGCAGCAACATGTGTCTCGGATTCACCAAGAAATCTACATCATCTATAAAGTTTCAAGTGCAAATTATGCCAAAAAATATTTTATCAAAATAAAAACACCCTATAGAGGAGTTAATCCTGTGGAAATACTCAAAGACAATAACCGCTTTTTAATTGTACGGTTTCTTGGTTTTATTGCACAAATTTTTGAATGATAAATAAATTTTAATGTCTATATTTGTAATTTACACTGTAATCTACCAAAATTTCATTAGCTAATTTTATTTCGTGGATACACTTTGGCATCTATTCTCGCTCCGGTTTGCTAAACAGGTATCACATTTATTTTAATTCTATCTCATTTAAACCCCAACAATAAATTATTATTAATTATTGTTCCTCACAGAAATTCTCATATTTTAATAATACTATGTGCTGATAGAATTGTCAATTTGTCATGAATTATGCTTCAGGAAATATTGGAATTGTGACTTAAAAACATAGAATACGAAAATCTATGATATTGCAGCTTGTTAAATACAAAAGTAAAACTGTTAGAGATTATAGTTTAGATTAGATTAGAGTTAGTTTAAACTGATAAAGTTGAACTTTGACTTGGTAGATATTGACATGTGACATTCCTAGTTTTTAAAATATCGTAAACCATTAAACCTGACATATTGTTAACATTGCAGTTGATTATATTAATGGAACATTATTTTTATATCATTTAGGATAATAATTTATATTATGGAAGCCCTGTACTGTTTAAGTCAAAAAAAATTTTTCCTTGAAAATTTAAAGGTTTTCAGAGCTCTTTTGACAATTTCATTACAGAGTTATTTTCTTGTGTCGATACAGAAGGTGAACCAAAAGTTAAAATATCTTTTAAACATATAAAGAAAAATTGTAAAAAATTTTGAAGGACTTGATGAGATTCGAAAATATAACATTTGACTATAGTGAAGTACCCACCTTTTCATCTCTATAAAGCAAGTAGATGATACATAGCATTGACTTATAAGAGTCAAATATTGTTTAAATCTTATTTAAACTAATAAAAAAATGGAATAAATGCAAATAAGGCGGCACTTATATAGATCTATTAAAAACTTATCATTTTAAGTAAAAGAATTCTTAAATCAGTAAGTGTTGCTTTTTCCGTTTGCATTTTGATCAGATAGATTTGAGAGAAACTTAAATTTTTGGTACTGTGGTGTCTAATTGCTAAACATTTAAAAATCACAAAAAGTCCGTTTTTATCTATTAATTATAGGTTTATTAGCTAGAATATTAATTTTTATATAATACATACGTCTTCACATACGTAGATATATAATATATTAATTTAAAACACTTTAAATACAATACGAATAATCTAAAAACGTATGGTAGTACAGCTTGGTCTGGATTAGTTTAGTTGTAGCAGGTTTCTAATCTCAAGATTTTTGTTATTAAATAGGAAAAAGTAAAACAAAAAAAAATATAATAAGAGTTTTGTCCTTATTGATAATTTATTATTGACAAATTAATATTATTTATTATTGGTCGACAACTGGAAGATAATTTAAAACTCTTGTGTTTAAAAGCTTGCTCATAACTTTAAGATAAGAAATTTTTGTTGGTAAATAATTTAAAAACACGTTCCTTTCTTTATTTTGGCGTTAGTGTAACTTGATATTAATCATATGAAAATTTTAGAAAAACCAAAAAATGCACAAATACTTTTTAGAGCCACTTAAAATGTTTTTAAGTTATCACAATTAAAATAAATTAAAAACATTTTAGTTCTAAAAAGTGATTTTGCGTTTTTTAGTTTTCCTAAAATTTTGATATGATTAAAATATTATGATTCATTATAATAAATTACAATATAATCAATAACAAACATGCAGTATAAAATTTAAATATCTAGAAGTCCACAATTGAAAAGTAGCTTGATGTGATCACTGTTTTAATTACAGAGAGGAAATTACAGGTTTCATAACGGATTTTATACTAAAAACTACCAAAAGCAGATGTTAATAGTCGCATTAAACATTTCATTTTTTATTTTCAAAATGTTATAATAATAATTATTATATTTAAAATCAATCACTTCTAACGTATCTCGAATTTTGCAGCAACTTTTATAAATAATAAATTAATTAATTTGAAATGAAAAACTCTCACATTTGAACTTTTGTGTTCATTGTTGCGTTACAATTCGATTATCGAAAAAATATATATTAACACTGTTACGCATTATAGGAAGCTAGTAGTGGACCTGAAATATCTGATGGAAAAACTCAATCTGAAACTCCTGGCCATGTAGGAATTAAATTGGGTTGGATACAAGGCGTTTTAATACCATGTTTACTCAATATTTGGGGTGTTATGCTATTTTTAAGATTATCATGGATTGTTGCACAGTCGGGAATAGGTAATAATTATTAGTTATTTTGTACTAAATAGCACTATTGGTATAAACTTGACCCAATTGATTTACTTAATACTTTACTCAATAAACTTTACTTTTTATCTATTTAGGTCTATCGTTAGCCATTATCGGGATATCAGCAGTAGTATGCATTATCACAACTTTATCTTTATCTGCAATTAGCACCAACGGTGAGGTAAAAGGAGGTACTTGTAAATTGTTATTACTCAAATTTAAATTTTTAAAACAAATATCTTCTAGGGGGAATTTACTTCATTATATCAAGGTCATTGGGTCCCGAATTTGGAGCATCCGTTGGAATAGTATTTGCATTTGCAAATGCAGTTGCCGCATCTATGAATACTATTGGTTTTTGTAATTCATTAAATGATCTTCTTGGCAATTTCGATCTTAAAATAGTTGATGGAGGAATTAACGATGTCAGAATTGTGGGTAGCATTGCTATTTTAGTTATGATATTTATTTGTGCAGTTGGAATGGAATGGGAATCTAAAGCTCAAAATTTTTTAATTGCCATAATTGTTGGCGCTATATTTGATTTTCTTATTGGTACTATAATTGGTCCACAAGCTGACGTTGAAAAAGCTAGAGGTTTTACCGGATTTAATTGTAAGTTTAAATTTAATTACTACATAAAATGAAACACATTACAAAAATAAAGTTTTCTAAAATAATTTCTAATATTAATTATTATTAATTTTATTTTAGATGAAGTATTTTCTAAAAATTGGGGCTCAGATTTTCGTTACCAGGATGGTGTAAATTATGATTTCTTTCAAGTATTTGCAATATTCTTTCCTTCGGTGACAGGAATTCAAGCTGGTGCAAATATCTCAGGGGATTTAAAAGTAAAATTCCTATTTAATTACAAAGTGCAATATTACTATTAAATAATATTTTAGGATCCAGCATCAGCAATTCCAAAAGGAACATTATTAGCTCTTTTAATATCGATGATATCTTACGTAGTTTTTGTTTTATTTGCTGGATCAGCCTCAATGAGAGATGCAAGTGGTAGTATTGCAGATTTAGCCAATAAAACTTTGACAAGTTGTACTGTAGATAATAGCTGTCAGTACGGACTCTTCAACAGTTACTCGGTAAGTAAATATTTCTATAACAAAAATATTTTGTGATTTGTGTATGAAAATATATGAATAATGTAAATTATGATTTGAAATCTAAATCCAAATAGTACTATGCAAACTTAATGTTTTGAAAATTAAAGCACCCGTTATTATTTCTTCATTCAACTAAAATAGAACCACTCAAGTAAACCGTAAAATTTATCAAGGTAACCTTGGTTAAAACATATAATGTTTTGATTTATATGTGATTTATAAAAGGAAACGCAAGATTTGCTTATGTAAATTTACATCGATTGTTTCGATCACTCAATTATTTACAACGTAGTCTATAATCTGTGATGACATTATGGTCAAGTGTTTACACCTCTAGAACCCTCAGACTACATCAATATTATTAGGAATACTTTTTTTTATAGAAAGCAAAGATAGTAAAAAATTAACACAGTTTCTATTTCGGCAAATTGTTTTATATTACATTAATATTCTATTTAACAGTATTTTGTAATTATTACAAATTTTTATAATTCTATGACAATTATTTTATGGATATAATAATATAATTTCTTTATTATGTTTTATTTTCCTAAATACCAAAAAAGCTTCCGTTGAGTTTCTAAACGGCTTATAATGCTTATATTTTAAATAATCTCATCAGTTTTAAAGGATTGCAAGGAATTAATTTTTAATCAGTTCAGAAAACTTATTTGATCGCTAACATTACTGTTAGAATTAAATCCAAACTAAAACATTCAAATAATTCAAGTAAACGCTTAACGCAGTTTCTGGATATTGTAAATTTTATGAAACAAAATAATAAATCATTTAGCTTTTACTATTTTGCTAAAATTTGCTTTGATGTAAAATTTATGTTTTTTGTCAACTAAAAACCTATATTATTCAATTCTTCAAAAGTTTCTGAAAGAAAATCTTATATAAAAATAAATTTGGATTTAGAGTTTGTAATTTTATAAATTGTAAAAATTATGAAAAAGTAAACGGATGGCCGAGATATTGGCTACTACAGCGCTTTCAGACGGCCACATCTACTAAGTTTGAAAACCCGACAGTACGAGTGCAGCCTTTTAGACAAAGCCAGTGTATGCACGAACTGAAGTGAGGTGTAAAGTTTACAATGTTAAATAAATTATATTTAAATTATTAAATACTATATTTTGCTCGCAATGTAACAATGTACATGGTCTAAATTTTTGCCTTGAACCGAAACTTGCAAATATTTCAAAAGGTTCAAAAGCAGAATATTATATTTACATATTATATTTTAATTTCTTTATTTTATAAAATTAAACTTGAGATGAGTAAAAATAATACAAGCAAAAATAAAATAATGTAATTCAATCGAAACCCTTTATGATTGATTAATTAATTTTTAAACAAAGCTTGTCTGGTTTTTCCGGATTAATGTAAAACTTTACACTACTGATTAAATAAATAAAAAGCACTTGAAAAAATAAACGGACACTTAAGCTACAGTTATCTCAAATATGATTAATATACGTATGTTAAATAATTTTTTTTGTTATCATTACAATCCACTTATACATGGTATAAGTTAATATTATTATTAGATTAAATATTATTTAAAATTTATTTTCGCCTTATTTAGATTATCTTTATAGTTAACCCGATAAAAATAAATTATTTACTAAAATATTCAATATCATCATATAAATTTAAATAAAAAGTAATAAAATAGGTAAAATATATGTATAATAATAAAAAATATTAAAATCAATTATTGTGAATTAGTAAAATTCTCATTTTGAGTTATAAAAAATGACAACAGCGGATTTAGATTTTTTGTATAGATAATTTCTGTATTCTTAATTAAAAAAAATTTTTAAATAAAAGTTTGAAATAGAGCATTATTCGTCAATCCGAATTCAACCACGAGAATCCGCAATCTGTAGCTATAAGAACCTAGCTTACGGAATGTCTTATGTTAGTTAATCTTTCGAGATATACTCGTATATAAAACCAAAAATAATCTTCCTAAATTTACAAAGCAGACACCTCGGTTTAAAAATCAATTGAGCAAAAATGTAAACTTCTTTGTGATAAGACCGCGTATTTGAAACAATGGAGCTTACTGGGACTTGAGCTATAAATGAGCTCGACATGTATATTAGTGCGTAGAAGTCAGTGACTAGAGAAAATTGAATTTTAAAATAAAAAAATATATTGTGTTATATTTTGACTTAGGTCGAAAACCAAGTTACCAAGTATGAGAACCTATCAGTGCCATATCCACAATGCAGAAAGGCACAATTTTATTTTCTGATTTAATATTTAATAAAAATTACAAATTTTTTGTTTGTTAAAAAAAACTAAAAACTTTCTATTTTTTTACTATAGCAATCTTATTTTATATATAATAATCCAAGTAAAGCACATTGATAGGGAGTATATTGTAACAAAAATTTATTTAATTCTAAAGGGCTAATACAAGTATATACAGATACGGTTTATAATAATAAATTAAGTACTACACTAAGATTAACACTACACTAAATTACACTACAATTTATTTACCACTAAGTCTAAGTCTAAGTCTATTTAAACACTCGGTATATTGTTTATTACTTCACTATTTATTTACACTTTATTTATGTTAACACTTGCACGTTCAAACTGGAATTAATTCGTCACTAGAAATCACTCAGCATTTATATCTAAATGCAACTTCCAGAAATTTCCATATTATTCCTTACGTTTCTATACGTTTTGAGCAGTGTCTAGACGGTGCAAGCGAAGCAATATTTGAATGACTAATGATATTATCATGTATGACTCATCATACTGACGTCATACATTAGTCATCAAATATAATTAAACGTTCTTTCGTAACAATATTATATTATATGTATTAGGTTGTAGTTGTAGCCGGTGTGACCGTAATGTAGATTTAATCATGTAGTATGTAGTACTTATTTACAAGTAATAGTTCAGTATCAAATATTAATCTTAAAATTAAAAGTAAATTTAAACAGTTCATTTTATCATTTAAATAAAGTCAATAACTACTCAGGTGAATCAAGTAAACCTAACAATTAACCAATAAGGCAACACCAAGACAAATACCAAAAGTTAGTAAGTATCATTTAACGAGTAATACTAACTGATTTTTCTGTTTGTTCAGTTATCATAGGGGATGGGGCATTTAATACTTTTGAGATCCAGTCGTTGAAGAACTTTAACAGGATCTCAGTTTACGAAACTTGTTTTTCTTATTTTGAAATTTTCTTTTCTTGGTTCTAATTTTGATTTGATGAAAAAATCAAAAACTTAAAATATATTTAAAAACATACCAGTGATTCAGTGTGATTCCTGGTTGAATTACACTTCAGGTATTTTTTATATTATGTATCCTGCGGAAAACTAAGGGTCATAAAAGTGGTTCGAAAACAATTTTTGTTGCTCAGACTTGTTTAAATAAATTAATTCTAATTAATTAAGTAATCTACTCTATTCTAACGGAAATTTATATTTTAATTAAAAATATGCATGAATATTTGGTCACGCACATTAGAATGATGCCTCTAAATTAAATTATACCTTAAATAATATTCAATAACTTATTATTAATGCACAAATATTTTCAGATAACATTTTTTTTTTAATTATTATAAAATAAATGCTTACTATATTTAATAATACTATTAATTAATTGGAATGTAAACAAAATTTTTTCCCTTGCTTATTCTTAATAAATTAGACGAATATTGGGTGTAAAGGGGAAGCAAATCAAACAAATTAACTGCTGGCCAACGTTTTGGACTATTATATTAATCCATCCTCAAGGCTAAAATATAAAAACAGAGGTGCTACAATGTTTTAAAATAAGAGTGTCCAGGGGGACGCAAACATACCTAACAGTTGGTGATGGTAAACGCTTGAAAAAGCAGTGTGTTGTCGGGAATTGACATGCATACACAAAAACAGTTACTTCAACGATCGTCGTCAAAAAGAATAAAAATCTAACAAAATTGCCAAATAAAACGTGTAAAAATAAAATTAGAAAACGCAATTGTAGTCAAAAATCTTTCTCATAATAAAATAAAATGCACGCAATGTATAAGTACTATCTCTTCTGCAAGATAACCGATAGAGACAGTTACATTTACGTCCAATAAAATACGATCTATACACAATTTAAAAATTTCCCGTAAAAACAAAATTTAAAACACACCACGTCAAAAGGAAAAGTTAAAATCAAAATTAACAATATAAAAAATAACATTATACGTCAATCTCGGAACACCCTCATAGTACTGGTTTAAAAACAATATATAAAAATCCACACATAGCAAAAAAGAAGACAAACTTAGCAAACAAAAAACAAATACGTCCACCTGCTACCGGCCACTATCACCGTCGCTGCAAAACACCCATCTTCTGTTTGTGGTTCTTAAAAGGTTAGAATAGCCATTGTTGATTCTCTTGTAATCAGTTTGAATATTAATATTATTATCACTGGTGGAAATAAAGGACGCCTCCATAAACAAACGCTTATCCCAATGTCTTTGGGATGCCAATATTTCAACTTCTTCATCTTTGAAGTTATGGTGGTTTTCTACCGTGTGCGCTGATAGTCCTGTTCTAAATTTACAATGCAGGATATCGTAACGATGTTGGTATATTCTCTTTGATAGTAGTTGAGAAGTTTGTCCAACATATTCTTTTCTGCATTCTGTGCACGTTATCCTGGATACCATTTTCAATTTTTATAAAGTTTACTCTAATCTTTTTTAAAAATATTTTTTATTCTTTACTTGAATATTAATTTACCTGTAATTCAACAATAAAATTTTGTCTTAACTTTAAAGTTATAAACCAAATTTTAGATGTATTTTTGTTTAATATAGGAAATTGAACCCATACCCATGAAAGCAAACTTTATAAAAATGATAATGATATAATATAATGTAAAACGTCCATAAACAATGAATTATTATTATATCGTCAAGTTGGAGCTGGTTATTGTAATTTGATCCTGAATTATTTCTATTGTGAAAAAATTATAGTTTTTTATAAAAAAAAAAACATTTTTCCGTTTCTCTGTTTGTTTTGGTAAATTAAAATAATTTTTTACAAAAATATTATAATTTTCTTTATAATAAAATTTATCTGGGATCACAAAATATTATATAATAAAAACGCATTCGTTTAGTGTAAGGATATAATAAATTATATACATTATATAATATTTTGTAGTTTAAATATAAACAATTAGTAATTACTCATTATAACTATTCAAAAGAATGTTTTAGTTACATTTCTCTCTATTTTTTTACCGAATAATTATATTTGCGCATTATAAATTATCATATTTATTTGAAATTTAAAGGGCATAGTGGAAAACGTAGGTTAGTTACTTCTTTTTTTATTTTTGGTTAAGCATCTAGTTAAATTATTATTTTGAACTTTCCAACATTATTTTTTATCAAAAATACTTTTTTACTCCGGAATTTCAATACTTTAAGTACATATCTATTCATACCTTGCAATGAATTCTAAATCCGAATAGAAAGTATTATTAACACATTTCCACAACTTGAAAATCAATTTCTGAAGAATTTCAAAAATATAAAATAAACATATTATGAGTTAGTGACTTTTTCCGCTAGGTCTTTTAATTTTCAGTTAGTTTAAAGAGATATTTGAAAGAATATTTCTTGTTAGATTTTAGTAAGATAAAGTCGGATAAACCTAGTATAACGTTATACTTAGTATAACCATTATTACCAACAATCGTTATACCGAGAATAACGTTATAACCGATTTACTCGCCTATCGAAAAATCGACCCTTATAATAAATTATAAATTTTAAATAAACGACAGCATATTTAAGAGACATCTACCAATTTAAACGACTCACTCTGATTTTAATTATACAGGTAATGCAATTAATGTCTATATGGGGTCCATTTATTTACGCAGGATGTTTTGCTGCTACCTTGAGTACTGCACTTACCAATTTACTCTCAGTGCCAAGATTAATTCAAGCTCTAGGAATAGATAGAATATATCCTGGTTTAATATTTTTTTCCAAAGGATATGGAAAAGCCGGAGAACCGTATCGTGGATACGTATTAACGTTTTTTGTCGCTGTTGCTTTCGTTTTAATTGGTATGTATACTACAAATTTAAATAAAACTGGTTTATGTAATGTTTCGAAAGCTACCTAACATTAATATAAAAATAGCAATGGTAATCGATTTTTTAGCACTTCGAAATACATAAAAAGCGATGTTCTATTTTTAATTTAATTCCTTAAAGACATATTAATATTCATTAGTTTATTAAGTTCTTGTAAAATGTGAAAATAATAATTTTTATTTATATTATAGCTGATTTGAACGCAATTGCTCCCTTAATTTCCAATTTTTACTTGGCATCGTACGCTTTGATCAACTTCTGCACATTTCATGCTGCTCTCATTAAACCATTGGGATGGAGACCCACATTTAGAGTATGTTGAAAATAATTTTAAAATAAATTTCTTACAAATTAAATTTTTCAGTACTACAACACATGGTTGAGTTTAGGAGGATTTATTATGTGCGTTGTAATTATGTTTTTAATTAATTGGCAATCATCGTTAATAACTTTTATAGTTATTCTTGGCCTATATTTGATTGTAGTTTATAGAAAACCCGGTAAGTTGTTATTTGTAAATATTATTCACATACAGCTGTATAATTTTAAATTTAAAATTCAAATTTAATTAGTTTAATTTTTATAATTCTTTCAGATGTAAATTGGGGTTCTTCGACACAAGCGCAAACATATAAAACAGCCTTAACCACGTCTCATCGATTGATCAACATAGGAGAACATGTAAAAAATTATCAGCCACAAATTTTATTACTCTGCGGAAAACCATCATCCCGCCCGCCGTTATTAGATTTTGCAAATCTAATCACAAAAAATAATTCCTTACTCATTATAGGGGAAATATCAGATGTAAGTAAGAGTACGTTCTTGGACGACTTTTAAAAATCGTTTAAAAATAAAACTCAAATTAATTGAAATAGTATGCAAATATACTTTTTAATTATTATTTTCATTTTAGCAAAAATTAACTTATCGAACCAGGGCAAACAAAACTAAAGCAGCTTATCAATGGTTGCGCAATCATAAAGTGAAAGCATTCTATACGTTAGTCGACGATATGAATTTTGAATGTGGATCAAAAGCTTTATTCCAAGCTTCTGGAATCGGAAGGCTTAGTCCAAATGTTGTCATGATGGGATATAAAAATGATTGGAACACTTGCAATATTAATGAACTGGAAGAATATTTTAACGTTTTACAGTAAGAAAAATATATCCAGCTATTTTAGCAATAATAATATAAATATTTTCTTTAGCATGGCATTTGATAATCGTCTTTCTGTTGCCATTCTTCGCGTACCCGAAGGTCTTGATTACAGCAAAATATTTGACGAAGAAGACCAAGGAGCGTTATCTAGTTGTGAATTGACGCTTTCACAACCTCCTTCTAGAGCAGAAAATTATTTGCATACATCTGCTTCAGCGCACATGATGCATGCCGATTCTAATCTAAATATCGCTCACCTTAGTGTCTCAGATAGTATTTCGTCGTCTCCATTTCCATCCATAAGTAAGGAAGGTAATGCTGAAATTCACAATTTTACAATTGTATATTATAGATTTATTAAGTCCAACAAAGGTTAACAACACAGTAACAAAAAATTTAAAAAATAAAAAACGTGCGTTACCTGCAAAAATTCTATATACTTCCCCATCTGGTCAAGAACTTCCCAGATCAGTTTTAGACAGCATGTCTATATTTAAGAAAAAACAAATAAAAGGAACTGTTGACGTTTGGTGGTTATATGACGATGGAGGTCTGACTATGCTTTTACCGTACATAATCTCAGCAAGACATCATTGGTCTCATTGTAAATTAAGAGTTTTTGCGTTAGCAAACAATAAACAAGAACTTGAAACTGAAGAAAGAAAGTAAGAAAATTGATTTCTGCAAATAACATGAAATAATTAATAATAACATTTTTAGTATGGCAAATTTGTTGTCCAAATTTCGACTTGACTACTCAAGTTTACAAATGGTACAAATTTCTGATAAACCAAAACAAAAAACTCAGGAATTTTTTGATTCAATTATAGAAGATTTCAAAATAAAAAATGATAAAGAGAGTAATGGTATGTATATTATTTTTAACAGCGTTTTCTAAGAAACTGATTGTTATGTGTTGGAAAATGTATTATTTATTATTTTTAAGAA
This sequence comes from Cantharis rustica, assembly GCA_911387805.1. Classification (NCBI taxonomy): domain Eukaryota; kingdom Metazoa; phylum Arthropoda; class Insecta; order Coleoptera; family Cantharidae; genus Cantharis; species Cantharis rustica. The sequence continues at coordinate 35,796,762 of OU426879.1, forward strand.
TGAAAAGATTTGTACTTTTAAATTATGCGTGTATTTAAATTTATTATGTATCTATAGCTTTGAAAATGTTTATATGTTTAAAACTTTTAAGTTTTGAATTTTAGAGTGCACGATATCAGAAATTGAATTGGCAACACTCCAAGAGAAAACGAACAGGCAGTTAAGGTTACGAGAGTTATTGCTCGAAAACTCCAGTCAAGCGACGTTAGTTGTAATGTAAGTGTGTATATTTAGTTAGTAAATTAACTTTGATGATGTATTTATATTACATGTATAGGTCTCTTCCGATGCCAAGAAAAGGTTCGATATCCGCTTCACTATATATGGCATGGTTAGAAGCGTTAACAAGAGATTTACCACCATATCTTTTCGTAAGGGGAAATCAACAGTCAGTTCTTACGTTTTATTCGTAAATTGATATCAAATTAATAAATTATTATATTAATAAATTCCAGTTTATAAGTTAGAAATGTTAAATTTCATTAGTTCTGTCTTATAAGCACCTTTAAAATACAACGATCGCGGTAGACTTATATCGAAAGGTTTATTAGGTACTTAAAAATACCTAAAATTTGAAGTTTGCATGGTGAACGTAAAATAATATTTTTCGAAAAAATCTTTTTCCTTTCAGTTCAGTCCTAGATTTTCTATAAATTTTTTTATTAGTCTTTCATTAGAGTAGATGTAATTATTATTAATTATAATTATATTATACGTTTAAAATTGTCTCATTAATTTTTAATATAGTAATTTATATTTATTTTATCGTTTTAGTTTCATTTTGTAAATTATTGTTACTACCGTCTAAGTGAAATTTATTATAAAAGATAATAATTATATAATAAATAAAAAATAAAAAATATATATATTTTTTCATAATTTGGCACGTAATTCTATTTGAAAATTAAACTATTGGCAAATGCTTTCAGGATGAGGAAGTACTAAAATTAATGTAGTATTTGGAACAGTGGCTAATAACTTGATAAGAAAGAAAATCAATTTTGTGGTATTAATATCAAGTTCTAAAAATTAAGTTACTTAAAACTTGAATTTTTAAACTTTCAAGTTTATGAAAATTTATCACTAAATTTTATTTAAAAAAATGTACCCATGTATATAAAATTTTAATTTTAGAAATTGTAGTTGGTTGCCGAATTTTCTAAGAAAACAAAACTTAGATTATTTATCTAAAAACAAACTAAAAATATTTTGTGATGATAATTAAAAATTAAAAATAAGGAAATTTATGTTATATTCATTTCATTCCGGTAATAAAATAGAGACCGACCTCATTTTAATAATTTTAGAATTATAGGCGAAGATATTGTAGTGTGAAATTTCTACTGTTTAAAATACATTAATAATTATGCAGGGTACCTCGAAAGATATATAAACGCTTTACCGCATACCCATTTTCAATACCAAAATAAAAATTATTATTAAATATTAAAATAAAATAATGTATACGGAAAATTAGATTCAAAGCTTACATGCGTTATATAAATAAAAGATGAATAGAAGAACTAAGAAAAACTTGCGAGTCAAACATCAACAACAACAAATTCATCCATTCTACAAGACCCGCCAACTAATATATTTAATTTATAATACTAATATATTTATAACTCCCTCAGTATATTTTTCATCCAAGTATCTATAGGTAGGTACCTAAATTATTAAAGTAAATACATTTTTTATCTGGCGCTATTTTAAAAATTTCCGAAAATTAACAAATGTCTTTGTGTTTACACAGTAAAAAATACAGAGTAAATATTTTACACTAAAAAACACTAGCTTTGTGTTCATATAGGTCCACTCAATTTAGTGTAAATTTTTCACTAAAAGTTTTAATCGAGTCTAGTGTAGAGTTCACTAAAATTTGTTAAAATTTCAACCTTATTTCGGGTACACAAAACAAAATTTAGTGTTAAAATAAAATGAAAATTTAAATTAATTTTCACTATTTTGTGTATATATTAGATAAACATATTAGTTTAAACACACTAAACAGATAATTTATTAACTCTAGTATAGGTACTTTTTTAGATAAATAGATTGAATTAAAACACTAATTAGGGTATATTTTAAATTAATCTAGGGTTTAGTAATACACTATATAAATAAAATACATATTGTAGTGTAAAAATTTCTTTATTTAGATGTAAAATTTACCTGACCAAATGTGAATTAAACGCATTATTTAGAGTACTTATTACTATAAATATATTACACAATTAAACAAAAAATAATTCTTATCTAAAAATCCTAAAAACAGTTTTTATGTCGCATATTTGTGAAATTTTAAAATAGAACAGATTAAATCGTAGTGCAATGTCAACATTCTAGCAACTTTCTGCTATAATACACCAGTCAGGTCTGGGTGGTTGCCCGATTTGTGTGAAAAATAAAAAAAAATGTTTGTAACTGCAAACGGACTCCATTTTCAATAGAAGAAAACATCAGAAAAATAATTGATATCACTGAATTTTTGATTATAATAAAGGATATTTTTTGCTTGTAGTCATATTCCTTCAGCCCGTTCTTCGTGAAAGTGATAATAATACTCGAATGATAACTTTAACCATGATTCTAATAAGCGGCGTCCACTGTATTTTACAATAACTTGCAGGTTGCAGAGTAATTAATTTGTCCGTCAGCGTTGCATAAGTTTTGATACGTTTCCTCTTATTTTTTTACTTGGAAGAGAAATAATACTTCAGTTGCCCTATTCCAACAATCTAAAAAAAAATTATTCATAAATCTAATGTTAAAAATAATAACAACTTCACATACTACTGAATTCCATTTCATATAATTATGTTTCACACACGAATAATTATATTTTTAAAAAGATTTATTTAATTTAAAGTTACAAAAATACAGTCATGAATGTTACAAGCTTACGCCTAAAGAACAAAACAACAACTAACTTGAGGCTTGATTTAACATCAGCTTTTATAATAATTACATACTGTTTATAATGTGCATTTTGGATATGAAATTATACAAATGCATTATAATACTAAAATTATACAGATGTGTTTAAATATTAAAATACAAAAGTGGTTGTAAAGCTTATCAAAAAGAAGTGGTAATAAATTACAGTATCAAAGGGTATATCTTAAATGATCATGATGGATGCTTCTATTTATTAGGTCATTAATATAACTTTCTATTTATGTGATTTGAATAAATGCAATTTATTATAATTAGGTAGGGCGGATGTAGTACGCTTCCTTCAGGTAGAAGATATTGGTTCGATAGAAGTTGGTGGACATAATTATATTATGAAATAACTGTAGGGTTCTGGTATATTACAGTCGTTTCGTATTTTTAATAATTTTATCTATATCTTGACCAAATATCTCTTCAAAATTTATTTGAATACCTGGATATAATTGTTGAAAATCTTCCTCGATCTAAAGCAAAATTTTATATTTCAGTAACAGTACAAACACATAAAGATAATAAAACTTGCACACCACGAATGATGGAAAAATCTTGGAAATTCTTTTAATATGTTAAATACCAACGATTTTCCATTAATTTCCAACACTATAAAAAAATATTTGAACTGAAACACTTGAACAATATTAACTGCACTCGGATGAATGTGATTTTATATTTGTTATGTTCTTCAAAGATACAATGTTACTTGGTTAGTACAACGAAATGTAATGCTTTATTTTCTAAGCCAACTATATGTACATAATAACAATCTAACTGAAAACCCCGCCATATTCAAATACATAACAGTTCTCCCCACTTAGTTAAAAACAAAATCATTGAAACGCTCCGGTATTCGACGATTTCGACTCGATCTTCTCAATGACTCCACTGCTGGTGGTTCGGCTACTTCTACCGGTACCTCGTCGGCTGATGCCTCGAATCGTTCTATGTCTGTAGTTGGGACTGCTTCCGTCAGCTGTCGATTCTGCCAGTGCTCGTGTTATCATTTCACCCTCTCGTGGAGTAGTTTCTTCACTTGCCTCATCTTCTTCATTTCCCATGCAAGTCTTCTTCCGCATTTGATCTACATGTCGTCTCATGTTTCCTGCCGCTGTTGATACCACATATGACACTGGTCCTGTAATATTGATTACTTCGCCAGCGATCCATTTATCTCGAGACAGATAGTTTCTTATGTAAACTTCCTCTCCTATTTCAAATGTTCTTATTGTCGCCTTTTGTTCCGGAATTTCATTTTTGATTGTATCTGGATGTAACTTATCCAATGCAGTTCTCAATCTTCTACCCATTAACATTTCCGCTGGTGTCTTCGACGTTGTTTGGTTGGGTGTCGTATGCTGTTTAAACAGTACTCTAGACAGTTTTAACTCGAAATCGCCCAACTTCAGTTTTTGTAGCTCTGCTTTACCATATTGCACCATCCGTTCCGCTTGCCCATTACTACTTGGGTGATAGGGTGCAACGGTATACGCCTTAATTCCGTTTTTTTCGTAAAATTGTTTGATCTCCGCAGACACGAACGCCGTTCCATTATCAGATAAGATAGTGTCGGGTATTCCGTGGGTTGCAAACAATTGCCGTAAACATCTTACAACTTCTGACGATGTTTGAGATGTCACCAGCTTAATTTCTAACCATTTTGACATCGCATCCACTACAATTAAAAATACTTTTCCTTGATATGGCCCTGCAAAATCTAAATGCAATTTTGACCATGAGTTTTTGGGTGGTTCAATAAATTGAACGGGTGCCCTTTTTGGCTGGTTACGATGTTCCTGACAGTTTTCGCATCTTGCCACTGTTTCTGTAACGTTTTCATCCAAGGTTGGCCACCAAACATAGCTCCGTGCCAACGCTTTCATTGTTACGACCCCTGGGTGATTTGCATGTAACAACTCCAAAACTTTCTTTTGAGCTCTTGTCGGGATAATCACGCGACTTCCCCATAGTAAACATCCCTTGTGCACTGATAACGAATCCCTTTTTCTATAATACCTCGTATACTCTTCGCTGGGCATCTCTTCAGGCCATCCGTGTAATACCCAATGTCGTACCCGATCTAATATCTTATCTTCATTTGTTAATTTCTGAATTTCTTTGGCGCCAATTGGAGGTTCTTCTATTGCTTCCAACAGTAATATATCTCCCGGAGATATGATTTCATCCACTTTTCTGGGTATTGGTAATCGGCTCAACCCATCCGCATTCCCATGTAATTTTCCTGGTCGGTACTCGACGGTATATGAATAATTTGCTAGCATTAAGTTCCATCTTAGCATTCTTGGTGAAATCATCGTAGGCATTTGTCGTTCTGGGTTTAATAGACTCACTAATGGTTTGTGATCTGTAATTATTTTGAATTCTCGTCCTGCCAGGTATTGATGAAAATATTTCACGCCGTATATAACAGCCAATGCTTCCTTGTCCAATTGTGCATAATTTCGTTCGCTGGAACCCAATGTCCTTGAAGCAAACGCAACTGGTGGTTCCGTTCCATTTGTATTTCGGTGCGCTAACACAGCACCTACGCCGTAAGGTGATGCGTCACACGACAGTATTAATGGTTTCGCTTGATCGTAATGCACTAAAACTTCTGTCGATTTTAATAATTCTTTTAATTCTTTGAATACTCCCGCATGTTCCTTCGTCCATCTAAATTCTACATTTTTATCTAATAGTCGGTGTAATTTCTCAGCGCAAGACGCTTTGTTTCGTAAGAACCTATTGTAAAAATTTATCATCCCTAGAAATGATTGTAGTTCCTGTTTATTATTAGGTTCGGGTGCTTGTATGATGGCTTCTACTCTTTTCTCCGTGGGTTGAATTCCTCTGCGCGATATTTTAAATCCTAGGAATTCGATTTCATCCACTCCAAATAAACACTTTCTTTTGCTTACCGTTAAATTTGCATCCCTCAGTTTTGATAACACTGCTTGTAATGTCTCGTCATGTTCTCTTTCCGTTGTTCCTGCTATGATAATATCGTCAAGGAATGCTGCCGCTCTTTTTATTCCCATTAACAACGTATCCATCTTTCTTTGAAATATTCCAGGTGCCGCCGACACTCCAAAAAGTAACCGGGTTACGTTAAATAGTCCTTTGTGTGTATTTATTGTCAATACTTTGGATGTTTCTTCATCGACCACTAATTGTTGATAAGCTTGCGACAAATCTAATCGCGAAAATACTGTCGCATCTTCTCCCACCTTTGCAAAAATTTCGTTTGACGTTGGCAATGGATACGTATTCTTTTTAATCATGCTGTTCACCGTACTTCTGTAATCGCCACACAATCGATACGTTCCATCCTTCTTCCGCACGGCTACCAATGGTGTTGCCCATTCCGAATATTCGACTGGTTTATAAATTCCTTGACTTACCAATTTATCAATCTCTTCTTCTACGGCTTCACGCAATGCAAAAGGTACATTTCTAAATTTTTGAAATTGGGGTCTTGCGTCGTCTTTTAGCTGTATTTGCACCTTTTCACCTGTATGTGCTCCAAGTTCATTACTAAAAACAGTTGGATATTGATCAATAAGTTTATTTACATTACAACATATTCCTTTAAACTCAACAACATTTACACCTTGTAGTGATATTCCCAATTTGTCAAACCAATTACGTCCCATTAAATCGCACCCTTTTCCTGCTACCACGGTAATCGGTAAATTGCAAGTTACTCGGTCTGTCTGAACATTTACTATTGCTGTTCCTTGTACTTCCAATCGTTCTTTCGACCAGGTTCGTAATACTGTGTTTTCGATCTTCAGCTCTGAGGATCCTTTTATTTGTGCCCATGTTTTTGCACTCACAATTGAACACGATGCCCCCGAATCCACCAGCATCGTCACGGTCTTGTTATTTAAACGTATTGTTGCAGTAACAGAGTTCTCTTGCCGCACTTCGTGCATTGCATTCAGAGTATGTATGCCTTCTTCGCCCTCCTCTTCTTGATCCTGCATGTTATTGCATTCTTTGTTTCCGTTAGTTCGCTCTTCATTCGTACGTTTATTTTCTTCATGCTTCTTTTTCATGCATGCTGCTTCTATATGACCTTTCACTTTGCAAAAACGGCAATCTACATACTTAAATCTGCACCAATTGGCATTATGTTTTCCATCGCATCGAAAACAGCTTCTGTTTCGTCTATTCATAGATCCCCCTAGAGCCATTACCTCTCCTCTAACCGTATTATGTTCGCTTCGAATGTCGTTTACATTTCTTCTCGCCATCTCTCCTGCTACAGCCAAATCGTAGGCTCTTTTTAAAGTTAAGTTGCTTTCCGACAGTAGTTTATTCTGTATTCCTTCGTCTTGTACCCCACATACTAGTCGATCGCGTAACATATTTTCTAATTCGGTGAATTTGCAGTGTTCGCTTAACTTTCTTAAATCCGCAACAAAACTCGAAATGGACTCACTTGGTTTCTGCTTGCGCTGGTTGAACCTGAACCTCTGTACAATTTCATTCGGTTTCGGATTAAAATGTGCATCCAATTTCTTTATTATATTTCCCCATTTTTCAGTTATTGGTGTTTCTGGTGTTACTAACGACCTTATAACGTCGTACGCTTCTGCCCCAATTGATGATAGTAATACTGCCTTCTTAATTTTATCGTCTATAATACCATTTGCTTCAAAAAAAAACTCGGCGCGTTCCTTGTATGACACCCAACACGTGTTAACGTCATACTTTTCGATTGCTCCTATTACTCCACTCTTTTCCATCACCACCAATAACCATCTAATTACAATCTCGTATTCACAATTATCCTCGTCGCCAGATTTGTTATGTTCTTCAAAGATACAATGTTACTTGGTTAGTACAACGAAATGTAATGCTTTATTTTCTAAGCCAACTATATGTACATAATAACAATCTAACTGAAAACCCCGCCATATTCAAATACATAACAATATTAACACCAGGGTATGATTCCTTATATAGGAAAGATGGAATCAGTATGAATGGCCTTAAAACGCCACCCCACACGTAGAGATGGCGCTGAAAACCAGTTATTATCCTTTATTTGTATATTTTGTCTCTGTTTTTTGCGCAATTTTCTCTACAAACAACCAACGATCGTCCATTTTGTTACACTTTTGTCTGCTTTTGTCTAAAGCGAATACGTTCTGCAAAAGTTATCAAATATTATCAAAACTAAATAATTTTATAGATAAATATATATTTTATATTATTGTGTTATTTGCAAGGTATTGTATTTGTTAAAAGGTATTATTGTTTAATTTTTAGTTTCTACTGCTACCTATCTTAAAATTTTAAGGATAATTTTTTTTAATCATAATGGGTCGTCGTTCTTGTTGCGTTCCCAATTGTTACAGGTCTTCATCGATTTTGCATCGGTTCCCAGATCCTGTTCTCGACGAACAAAGATTTAAGTTATGGGTCGCATTTTCTGGGAACGAAGAAATTCAAGCATTGGAACCCCATAGGATACGTGAAGGGAAAAGAATATGCCATCGTTATTTCAAGAAATGTTTCTTCAAGCAGAATAACCGTTTACGATTTGATGCTTTCCCAACTGAGCATTTGCCAAGTAAATATTACGTTTTATTTTACTGTTATTTGATTCAAAATAATTTTTCATAACATTGAAAATAATGTTTGATTTTAGTTGTCAGTATCAAGGAAGAGGAAGATATCGACATGATAACTGAATATGATATTCTACCAGGATCAGAAGGTTAGTATAAAATTCAATGTGAATGCCAATTTATGAAAAATTATTTTTTATTTTAGATTATTTAACCAAGATCTACAATATTTTTAACCACATATTTCCTATTATTTGTTATTTAGGGAATATAGTGCAAAGAATTGCTATAATTATCGGGGAAAATGTGAAATTCCCTTTTACTGATGACTGCGGACATAATAAAGATGTGGAAAATTTGGTAATTCAATTTTTCACAAGAATTTTAATATTACACAACATTAAAACTTTAAATAATATTATGCTAGGAAAATATTGGAGAAATATTGATAAAGCTAATTCTATATACGTATAAGAAAGCAGCAGAGATGTTTAAAAAGTCTGAAAAGAGATAGTGCTATTAATGTTGATGGTTAGTAATGGAGTAGTGAAGCGCAATATATAAGCTAAGAACACATTTATCCCACGCCACGCCACTCAATGCGATGCGCGTGACTCGACAAAAACGCGGCTACATTTACCCCACGCCACGCCACTCAACGTGGAATAGAGCATTCGAGCACAATAAATATAGGTAAGCTTCAATGCATCGCAAACACACTAGCCCCATGCGACTCCACACCACGACCGCGGTGCAATTGAACGTATGGTATATCTGAAAACTCAGATCTGCTCGACGCCAGTGGAAACCTTGTTTCTTCCCCGCATTTCAGATTACAGGTAGCAACTGCAGTTTCTCTATTTATCTAGACCACGCAAAGTGAATTGAGATCCATATTTTGTTTACAAATTTAATAAGTGAAAAATGGAATGTGTCAGCAGTAGTTCTTCAGACGAATGGGAACAAGAATTGGAGGAAAGTTGTGCTGCGTTTTATATTTTAAAAAGTAGGAACAAAAAGCATTGGATTCACGAAATAAATAAAACCCGTGAAAAATATGGTGCCTTTCATACGTTAATTAAAGAACTAGAATTGAATGAAAACCGAAGTCGTTATCATATGTACTTTCGGATGAACAAAGAACAATTTGATTATCTTCATGACTTATTAAAAGAAAAAATAAGCAAATGTACCACAAAGTTTCGCAAATCCATCAGTTCCAAAGAACGGCTAGCTATTTGTTTAAGGTGAGTTAAAATTTTGTTTTCTACTAAAACTATATTCGCCTAGAGCAGATACAAAAGTGGAGGAGAAACGGGGAAACTACCCCTTCCGCAACCTATAAACAGCCAATAAAATCTACTACATTGGATTAAAATTTTGAAAATATACCTAAATTCTTATCAATAATATATTTAATTTCCCCTCCCCAGCTTCTGAAGGTGCCTTCAGAGATAAAAATGTTTATTTTATTTTCCAAAAAGTATTTAACTTTTTTCTCCCATTTTAAAGCGTTATAATAATCAAAACTATTTTTTAAATTAAATAAAAATTTCTTGTCGCTGGCTGTAGCTTTCTATAAATCGTGCAATCACATTATGGGTCACTCTTATTAGCCCCTCCCCTCCCTGAACTAATGTATGAACTCGTAGAAAAAAAGTATAATATCAGGTAATAAGTTTAATATATAAGAGGTGAAATGTTTAAAAATAATAATTAAATATAAATTTGAATAATATCAACATTAGTTATAAAATAATATATTACAATAACTTCATATAGTTTGAACCTTCAGGTAGACCAGTACCTCCAGGTACTCCAGAATCTCTAAGTACTTCAGAATATCTGGGTATTTCGGGTGCTTGAAATATTTCTGGAATTGGAGTTGGTACGGTATCCTGATATTGTACCGAAGATCGAGACACCGAAGAAGCAAACGAATTAGAAGAATTCGACCGTTCACATAACATCGCTTGATTTTCTAAATGACGAATTTCAGCCTGTTGCATTAAAGTACATAATTCTAATTTGATCTTGGCCTGATCTATTGCTGGCAATCTTTTGGCTTGTTGGGACATGCTTAAATAAAACATGTCGGATTCGTCAAATTTATTTTTAGTTAGTTTATTTTCAGATTGTAATCTACGGTACTCAGCATTTGTTTTCATTATTTGTACCATTTCGTCTGCTGGCGACAGCTTTCTTTTTATGGGATTCCTTGATTCTTTAAACCCTTGATGTCTCTTGGGGGATGACTGAAATAGTTCTTCAGATTCAAAAACAACTTCTTCGTCGCTTGGTTGACCTTTTTCAGGTTCATCATCTTCATTTCTTACATTTGAGGTATTTTCCTCGGCACCTAATGTATTTTGAGAGCTTTCTCCCAGATTAGTATGAGTACTGTAATAATTACGAAATAATATTATGTACAAAGTTCATACATTATGTAATATTTACTCTCGATTATATAAAAAGGGCTGAAGAAATGACATTTCCTGTTCATATTTCCAAGGCGCTAATTTTTTCGCTGCTTGGCCACTTTTTTTTAAACTGCGGCGTTTCAGCGCATTCATATAGCAATTCCTTAGTTTTGCCCAAGTATCTTTTACAAGAATCGCTAAAAAATTATGTATTTAATAATATGCAGTTAAATCTTTATAATAATAAATTATAATGATAATATAATGCAATACTTTTTACACACTGTTAAACCTTTTTTTATAGATATTTGGCTACAGGAGCTTCATTTAGATCTATTGGATTTAGTTTTAGAGTGGGATTTAGTACAGTTCGTAGCATAGTTTCAGAAGTTTGCAAAGCGATATGGGAAGAGTTGAGTCCCATTGTAATGCCAAAACCAACAGCAGAAAATTGGAAAAAAATAGCTAGCAGTTATAGAGATAAGTGGAATTTTCCCAACTGTATTGGGGCTATCGACGGCAAGCATATTAACATTCGTTGCCCTATTAATGGAGGTTCTGCATATTACAACTACAAGGGAACTAATTCAATTGTTTTATTAGCCCTTGTAGATGCAAACTATAAATTTATAGCAGTGGATGTTGGATCGTATGGCCGAAACAGCGATGGAAATATTTTTGCTAAATCTGCGTTAGGAAAATCTTTTGAAGCCGGTAAGCTAAATGTTCCAGCTGATGAACCCTTAGAGGAAAATCAAGAACCTTTGCCATATGTAATAGTAGGGGACGAGGCATTCCCATTAAAACCATATTTGCTTCGCCCGTACAGCAGGCATACGATCGTGGGAAATGAAGAGAAAAAAATATTTAATTACAGGCTATCAAGAGCAAGACGTATATTCGAAAATGCTTTCGGTATCTTGGCTGCCAGATGGAGAGTGTTTACAAAAAATTTCGAAGTGCAACCGAAACTCGTTGATGAAATAGTTTTGGCATGTTGTTGTCTTCATAACTTACTTTGTACAAACAGTAATGTTGTAGAAGAAGTAAATAGTTTCGGTACTGCCAATTCGTGTTTAGGTAACATTGCTCCAATAAGACTGAATTCTGCGCAAAGATCTTTTTATGTTAGGGATAAGTTTAAGGAATATTTTAATTCACCAATTGGTAGTGTACCATGGCAAACAGATATAGTTCGCAGGGGAAGACGTCATAATCCAAATAATCAATATTAAACCATAAAATAATCGATTGACACATAGTTTAGTTAGTGTTTAAGCTAAGTACATAATTCGATAGTCTATGAGCTTAGCTTTAACACGATATTAGTTAGAATTATCAATATTTTAGAATACCCAAAAAATGCGCACAGTTTTAAGTGATAACTTAACAACATTTTAGTTCTAAAAAGTGAGTGTGCATTTTTTCTATTCTAAAATATTCATATGTTTAAATTGTAATAGTTATTAAAAATATAATCAATAATTCGGTACATTTTTTCTAAATTAATTTTTTTAAATCTTATAGCACAAATTTAAAAAAATTAACATGTAATTATTCTAGTTTTTCTTTACCCGACAACTTCATTTCTTTCCCGATTTCTTCCCAAGCTTCGTGCCGCATATTCTGATCTCGGTAAATTTTGGAGTGTACATTGAAGAGACAATCATAATGTCGTACCTTTTCTATTAATAATTGCTCATCCATTATGAATTCAATATAATGTCACTAGAGAGACTGAAATTACAAATTGCAGCACAAGTGCAAGCAGATTCGCGAGGAAGATCTGTTCAACACACGTAGAATCTTGCTCTCTTCAACTCTCTTGTTTCCTGCCTGTTTCCTGGCATTTTCCGATTAATTAATAAAAACATCGATTAAAATTGAGCGATGTTTGATCAGTGATAAGAAAGTTCTTGATTATTTATTTAATTTATATCAAATTAATACTTAAATAATCAAAGTATCAAATAAATACTCTACTCTTTCTCATCAAAAAAAAATATTTTTTTAACGTTATTAACCGATTATTGTTACCAAAGGTATCCTTGTTCCACTTGTCTGTTTAGTTGCGATACATGCAAGCCAGGCTAGAGGGAAAGAAATGTGCTATCCATGCGATTTCACGCGTCGAGCAGACCTGGATTTGTAGGTAAGGATCAAGTTACTTGACACCACGTGGAGTGGTGTGGAATCGCGTGGGACTAGTGTGTTCGCAATACATTGAAACTTACGTATATGTATTGTGCACGAATGCTCTACGTCACGTTGCGTGGCGTGGCGTGGGGTAAATGTGTTCTTAGCTTTAATCGTTCATAACCATATTAGGGTCATTTTCGAACAAAACACGTTACTCAAAGAATTTCACATTGAACTGAGAAATTTATATGATAATACTAATAAACATTTGCGGTCTCTTAATAGTAAGAGGAATAAAGGAGGAGGAATAAAGAGGAGTAATAGTAAGAGGAATAGTAGAAGACTAAAAATTATCTTGTTATGTCTGCAAGGAAAATCATATGATTTATAAATGCGAATCGTTTTTAAAGTTAGATCATAAAAATCGTATTGCAGAAGTTAAAAGATTGAAGCTATGCCTGAATTGCTTAAGACCTTACCATATGTCGTGGAGATGTAAAGCTGTGAAATGTTTTAAATGTCACAAGCCTCACAATGTTTTATTACATTTGGAAGACGACAGTGAGAAGCCGAATAATGGAACTAGTGAGTCATTACAGAAACAACCTCAAATAGTACATTCAGCAGAAATTCTCCAAAATATAGAAAAAACAGAAGATAATAGTGTAACTTTAAAGACGGCAGTTAAGAATTCGCAAGTTTTATTGTCGACAGAGATGATAAAAATAAAAAACGGAAATAATACGACAGTATGTCAGGCGCTTTTAGATAGTGGCTCACAGAGTCATATTATTTCAGAAAATATGTGTAAAAGATTAAAATTAAAACCAGAAAAAATAAGCCATCTGATAAAGGGTATCGGTCAAACATTACCCAACATTAAAGAGCAAGTTAATGTATCGATATTGTCTTTCTACGATGATTTTAGTTTAGATATAAAATGTTTAGTGTTGCCAAAAATAATGGGCAAATTACCATCAATTTCATTTAAAAAAAAAAATTTTAATATTCCACATAACTTGAAGTTAGCGGATCCCACATTTAACAATTTGAGACCAGTTGATATCCTGTTGGGTGCCAATACCTTTTGGACAATCATGTGTACTGGCCAAGAACGACTCGGGCCTAATTTACCTGTCATGCAAAATATTCAATTAGGTTGGATAATTGCAGGTGATTTAAATTTGAAACCGAGTCCAAAAACATTCGTCAATTGTTTGAACTCAGATAACAATGAATCGTTAGCAAATAAGTTAGAAAAATTCTGGAATATAGAGGAAGTGGGATTACACAAACCACTGCTATCTATAGATGAACAATATTGCGAGACGGTGTTCAAAAATACAACGAAAAGAAATGCAGAGAAAAATTTTATTGTTGATATTCCTTTTAAGTTAAAGCTGAACAGGTTAAGAGAGTCATATGGGCAAGCACTACGTCGATTTGAAATGTTAGAAAAAAAATTAATTAAAAACTCAGAATTAAGGGCAGATTATCTGGCATTTATGACAGAGTACGAAAACTTAAACCATATGCGATCAATTCAAAATCACAAAAATAAGCAAGTTATACTACATTTCTCTCTTTATGAGTTTGCAATGGCCAGATTGCCCCTTTGAATGCCGGTAGTTGGTGCACCGAACAGCTACGCTTTGATCTTTTCGATCTACAGACCGAGAGCTGGGACGTTTACACGTTTCGTGAATCCTTATTTTGTAGACACTGTACGACAACCACCTGAAAAGGAAATGGAGTTGCCACTAGACGCCAGTCAACTTAAATAAAATCTAAAGAGAAAGAATTAAATTATTTAATTGACAAAGAAAAGAACAAAGAACAAACGTAATAAATAAAAAATATTAATATAAAAGATCCTGAAGGAATTGTAAAAACGAAAAAGAACAAAAATGGAGTTAAAGACTCAAATGGTTGGAAGTTACCCACTCGCAAAAATCTGCCAGCAAAGATGCTATCACTCAGGCAAAAGAGCAAAGGTGCTACTTGAATATTTTCCAATAGACAAGTAGGAACTTTATATATAACGAATAAAACAATATTTCGGTAAGCTAATGTCACTTATCCATCCACAATCGCAACCATCAACATCTACTCTAAGGGTTCTTTCGTCAGACAAACCAGCAGCTACCAGGATTTCCTTCGAACAGACTTGGTGATTTCGATTCTGCGGATATCTATATGGATAGATCTGAAAACATTAAACACACCGAAACACGTTTGATAAATTATATACAAACTGCTGCAGTCTGCACAGACAGCTTTACGAGTTGTAATCTTCCAACTTACAAACTTGAAATCAATAATAAAATAGTTAAAAAATAAAGGTAAATTTAGTGATCTTCTTCGGGCCGATCGCGCTATTGAAAATTATTAATAATTTTTGTTTTCGCACCACGAATCCAAAAAAACCAAAACCAAAATATATCCGTTTCTTTTTCTTTAATTAAATCTTCTAGTTTACTCAAAAATTTCAATTCATAGCTTCTCAATATACTGTAGTGGTATTCTCCAAAAAATATTGGAAAAAGCCTTTACTATCTTTTTTTCTTAGTTTACCTCGGCTAGCTCTTCAATGGTCGGCAGCATTGAGCTCTACTCAAGAGTCGGTTGCTATGGCAGTTACGGCAGTTATTCAAATTAATATCTCCAATCGCATACAAATCAAATTTAACAATTCAATGTCAAATATTATTAGGCTCGTACTTTTGATTTTACGCTTATCCAAATCGCCCGCTTATCAATATAACCATTCCTACAAATGCAATAATTTTTACACTTTCAATTTAAAACAATTCAGGTCCAACTTATAACTTGCAGTTATTTCCCTTCCAAATCAGCGAAACCAATCAATCCACTACCGCTCGGTAGCAACTTATCAAAAATTATCCAAATCTCAAAAAAATATACCTCCAAAATAACGCAATAATGTATACGCACCAAATCAATTTATTTAAATCAAATCAAATTAGAATACTACTCACAATTCTCAGAAAATATCAAAAATCTCAAAATTCAGCGGGCATACAAATTTTCGCACCCGCTGTCGGTCATAGTTGGCCAAAGAAGCCTCTATCTCTATCTTTTAAGTCCCCACTCTGGACTTTTCCAATTTAAACGTTTAAAAATGAAATTAACAAATTTTTACAATTTAGCACAGGGTGGGTCGAAACATTTTGTTTCACGACAATACAAATGTGTTAATTATATTATTATATCTTCAAATAAATATTTTTTGAATCTTTTTCGTAAATTCACCTATCGCTATTTTTTAGGATTTCGATTACCAATTAATTTGACGTTTCTCGTCGGAGCCCTCTAAAAATTTCGGTTAGAGGTATACGCCATTACATGCAAAGGTAATGCTACAAAGTTGTAGATGGCTTCTTTCCTACCACACCATGCGGTGATAAAATTCGGAAGCCTAATCAAAAAATGTCGTGTAGTATTTGATGCGTCGCGTCGGCAAAAACCAGCAGCGGGCTTTCATTAAATGATGTACAACATGTAGGACCAACATTACAACAAGACCTTTTCTCCATACTTCTTAGATTTCGAAAATATAAATACGTAATGACGGGAGATATCTCTAAAATGTACAGAAAGATCGTCGTTAATCCTAAACAAATAAAATATCAACGCTTATTATGGAGAAAAGACCCCAGCGAAAAGATAAAAACTTATGAAATCAATCGGGTGATTTATGGCAACGCATCGTCACCATATCTTGCCGTAAGATGTTTATTTCAATTAGCTTTAGAAAATGAACGTGAATTTCCAGTGATGAGTAAGATAATAAAAAATGATTTTTATATGGATGATGTTTTAAAGGGTGCTAATACAGAAGCGGAGTTACTTGACATTCAATCCAAACTAGTAAAAATTGTACGGAAAGGAGGTTTTGAATTACGAAAATTTTTATGTAACAGCAAGGAAATCTTAAAGCAAGTTAAGGTTATAAATGACCTGGATCTTAGTATTCTCCAGATTGAGGAAAACAAACAAACTAAAACACTCGGAGTATATTTGGAACGCAAACAAAGATTTAATTAGGTTTCATCACAAATTTATTAAACTAAACAAGTTAACAAAAATAACAATATTATCGGTCATTTGTCAGGTTTTTGATCCGTTGGGTCTATTGCGGGTCCAATAATAATAGTTGAAAAACTAATTATGCAGGAATTGTGGCAGTTAAAATTAGAATGGGATGAAGAAATACCAAAAGACTTGGCAAAGAAGTGGCTAGATTTTCAAACTGAATTACCACAGATAACGGAGTTTGAAATTCCACGACAAACTGTTTTGTCAGAATATATCCAAAACTAGAATTCCATGGTTTTTGTGATGCATCTGAGAGAGCATACGGTGCATGTTGCTATGTTCTCTGTTGTTTATCAGAAAACAGATATATTTCAAACTTATTGTGCGCTAAATTGCGAGTGGCGCCGTTAAAAAAACTGAGTATTTCTCGTTTAGAACTATGTGGCGCAGTACTGTTAACGAATTTAAGCAAAAAGGTCATGAAGGCGTTAGAAATAACATTCGACAAAAAATATTATTGGTCGGACTCGATGATCACATTAGCGTGGATACAAGGTTTGCCAAATAGATAGAAGGTGTTTGTGGGCAATCAAGTAAGTGAAATACAAGCACTTACAGAAATTGAAAGTTGGAAACACATACGCTCGGAAGAAAACCCCGCCGATTTATTGTCACGTGGTGTTTCGACTAATAAGTTAGTAGAACAGAAGTTGTGGTAGCAAGGATCTAAATTTTTAGAAACTAAATTTTTCTAAATCTAAATTTTTAGAAACTTGAAGATTGCAAGCACGAAGGAGAAATTCCAGAACAAAAATTGATTGTGAATTTGACACAAACCATAGAAAATGAGATATGTCATGTCATACGCAGAATTTCATCATTGAATAAAATGCAACGCGTAGTGGCATACGTATTACGTTTTATTATTAACGCAAGGTTAGAACATAAAGAGTTACGAAAAAAGGGGACTTTAGAAACCCAAGAACTAATTGAATCACGCAATGCACTTATTAGACAAGCGCAAAAAGAGTGTTTCGCGAAAGAATTAAAAGACTTAAAAATTGATAAAGCGATTAATAAGCACAGCACTATTATAGGTCTTAATCCGTTCATACAAAACAATTTATTGCGGGTGGGGGGGGGGGGGCAATAAAGAAACGCAAATATATCATTTGATAAAAGGTACCCAATTATTTTACCTAGAAGTCACAGTTTAACTTGTTTAATTTTAAAAACGGAACATGAATGGTTGTTAAACTGCGGACCCCCTCCGAGTGTTTGTAACCTTGGCGTGGTGAGGGGGCTAGCGTGCTTTCAGTGAAGCTGCAGGCATGTGCTCAAGGGACGAACTGTGGGGAGACCCCCCACAGGGCGGACGGGAGGCGGTCGGGGCCGGCCGGGACTTAAAAACTCTTTGTGCCCGGTTCTTGCCGTCTTCTTAAAGGTTAGGATGGCTGTGGCGGAGAGAGCCTGACTAATTGGCAAACACAAAAATCAAATCGTAAACCGCCTGTGGGCTGCAACGACTCCCATAGTGGATAGCAGTGATAGGGGGCACGAGGGCCTTGGCTTAATCGCCTGGGCTGCGTGGATAAGGTACCACTATAAAACCCTCCCCATTCCCACGGTACTGCGACGTCAAAGGGATGCAAGGCCGGAGGGAAGTTCGGTCTCTAGTCGCAGAAACCTCGGGGCACCAGGCGCACCCCGTTGTATTAATGCCTTCTATCGTGCATGGGGCTCTGTGCGATGGTGACATTCTTTACCCCATTACTCGTGGGAACAATATGGAACCACCAACTACGAACTTAAACACGGGGGGCGCTTCCGAAAGGAAGGAACCACCCAGACCTTCGGGGGCTGCAAGAAGGCGCTATAACCGACTCCAAGCAGCAAAAAAGGTAAAGGAGGCAGGGACGGCAACAAAACCTACTCCTGAACCAAAACCAAGCACCTCGACCGGGGGGCTAAAGCAAAACCGGTCAGATGCGAGTACACCTGCAAGCGCAGGTAGACCAAAGAAGTGAGGCAAGGGATCAAACCCTACCTTCTCTTATAAGTCTGTCCTGACAGACATTAGGGTGGCCATCATACCAGAGGGCTACCCTATAAACCTCCTTAGTGGGGAGCAGCTGGAGCTGGTTAAAGAGATGCTGCTCAGTGCCCTTGACACTATCAAGGAGGAAGACAAGGGGCCTAAGTTCACAGAGGTCAAACCCAAGGGGGGACTCCTGGTAGCCTCCTGCGTTGACCAAGCCACTAAGGACTGGTTGGTGCGGGTGATAGCCGGGGGAAAACCCTGGGAAGGAGCGAAACTTGGCGTCATTGACGCTAAGGACGTCCCCAGGCCTGTAAAGGTCATGACGTGGGTTCCGGGACCCTCTGTGAAACCGGAACTCATTATCAACAGACTGAAGGCCCAGAACCGGGGGCTCAGAACTGAGACCTGGTCTGTGCTGGAAAGAAAGTCTGATACTAAGGGCCAGCAACTCATATTGCTGGTTGATGAACTTTCCTGGAGTAGAATCCAGGAAATTGAAGGTAAGCTTTACCTGAACTTCTCCAGGATCACCTTCAAGGAACTGGGGAAGAGGAAGGAGCAGGAGCGGGGAGAGGCTATGGGGGAGGGCGGGGGGGACCTAGAGTTACCCCTGCCATCTGCTCCTCCCGGCGAGTCCACGTCTGCGGCTGAAGACGCACCTTCAGCCGATGGCGACGGTGACGGGGCTGCGGGAGAAGCCACTCTTCCAACCGGATCGTAGGTGCGATGATCCGGTTAGTACAAGTAAATCTTCATCATTGCAGGGCTGTTTCGGCGGCCCTGCAAAGGTTCATAATTAAACACGACATTGACGTGGCCTTAATCCAGGAACCCTGGCTAACGGGGGGCCGGATCAGGGGGCTCACTTCTTTAGGAGACCGGGAGCTGATTAGCCCGGGAGATAATCATCCTAGAGTATGCATCATTGCAAAAAAGAGGCTCTGCCTTTTGCCGCTATGGGGGCTCTGCACAAGAGACCTAACAGCAGCCAAATTTAAGATATCTATGGAAGAGAGCTCAACAGACCTCGTGGTAGCGTCTGCATACCTTTCATATGACCAACCGGGACCACCTTCTCCAAAGGAGTTAGAGAATCTGGTACTGGACTGCGAAAGCAGCAAAACACAACTGGTGATCGGCTGTGACTCCAATGCACACCACATAATATGGGGGAGCAAGGACACGAACAGCAGAGGCGTATTCTTACTTAAATTTGTCTTCAGTAATAAGCTGGAGATAATGAACAAGGGAGAGGAGCCTACCTTTGTTATTGTGGCAAGGGAGGAGGTAATTGACATAACGATAGGGACTTCCCTCGTGAGTCAGGTGATCAGAGACTGGCACGTCTCTCGGGAGGAGTCACTCTCTGATCACAGATACATAAGGTTTGACATAGAAACCCCACCAATGGTGGAGGCCTCGTACAGGAACCCCAGAACCTGTGCTTGGGCTCTCTTTAATGAGAGTCTGAAACAGGGGGTGGGGGAATGTCCGTCGAGGGTTACAAACACAGCGGAGCTGGAAGTGATGAACGACGCAATAACGTCGGCCATTATCACAGCCTTCGAAGAAAGCTGCCCTCTAAAAGAGAGGAAAAGTAAGCGGGAAACCATTTGGTGGAACCGTGAACTCGAATCTCTCAGGGCAGAGTCTCGAAAGTCTTTTAACAAAGCTAAGAGAACAGGAGACTGGGAAGCTTACAGAGGCTCCCGTCTGAAATACACGTACGCCATACGTAAGGCAAAGGAAGACTCATGGAAGAAGTACTGCGGGGAAATCGAAAGAACTCCTGAATGTGCAAGACTCCAAAGAGTGGCCACGAAAAAGTGGGCACAATAGAAAAACCACGGGGAGGGTTCACATCATCGGGGGAGGAGACTTTGGGGCTATTGCTCCGGACACACTTCCCGGGATGTGTCCCCAAACCCGATGATGGCTCTAATGGCCAGGGGCACCAAGCCATCCCGACAAGTCGGGCAAGCAGGAGCAACTGGAAATTAGCAGATAATATAATTAACAAAACGAGAGTTGAATGGGCGATTAACACTTTCAAACCATTCAAATCTCAAGGCGAGGATGGCATTTTCCCCGCATTATTACAACAGGGGATGGAAGTACTAGCCACCCCTCTATGTACATTGTTCAGAGCCAGCCTGGCGCTCAACTATGTACCCCAAAGCTGGCGGATGGCAAGAGTGGTATTTATACCCAAGCCAGGGCGTGCATCATATGCCCAGGCTAAGTCATTTCGTCCAATTAGTCTGACGTCTTTTTTATTAAAGACACTGGAAAAACTGATTGATAGGCACATTAGGGATAGTGTATTGGTTAATTCACCTCTACACAGACACCAGTATGCCTATCAATCGGGCAAATCGTGTGAGCTTAGTCTACACGAACTAACTCACAGGATAGCGGGGGCTCTTGGCAGTCAAGAAATTGCTCTGGGAGCCTTTCTAGATATAGAAGGCGGTGTTTGATAACGCCTCTTTTGACTCTATAGTAAGAGCTGTCGGAAGTCGTGGAGTCGACCCGGCTATTACGGGTTGGATTAGCTCTACCCTCAGAAACAGGAAAATCAAAGCTAGTCTGGGACAGACGACTGTGGAGGTGTCTGCCGCACGTGGGTGTCCGCAGGGGGGGGGGTTCTCTCCCCGCTGCTGTGGTGCCTGGTGGGGGATAGTCTTCTACGGAAGCTGGAACAGGCAGGGGTACATGGACAGGGATTTGCTGATGATATCACAATCCTTGTTATTGGGAAATTCGGAGGAGTCGTGTCTTCGTTGATGCAAAACGCATTCAGAATCGTTGAAAGATGGTGCACAGGAGAGGGGCTATCGGTAAACCCGAGCAAAACCTCTGTTGTGGCGTTTACACAACGCACTAAACTTCAGGATGTGAGGACTCTGAGGTTGCGGGAGGAGGAGCTGCCTCTGCAGAAGGAGGTCAAATACCTGGGTCTAATTTTGGACAGCAGGCTGACCTTCACACCTCACATCCGTCACATTACGAACAAAGCGACTAGGGCCCTTTGGGCCTGTAGGAGCATGATCGGTAAAACGTGGGGACTAAAACCTAAAATGGTACTTTGGTTGTACACCAAGGTGGTGATACCCACGATCACATACTCAGCCCTGATCTGGTGGCATAAAGCCAGTAAAAGAGAAAGTATAAACCGGCTCAACAGGCTGCAGACTGGCGTGCTTGGGTATTACGGGGGCAATGGCATCAACGCCCACCGCTTCCATGGAGGCTCTCCTGGGTCTTCGACCTTTACACCTAGTCGTGGGGTCCGAGGCTCTACTTGCAGCCTACAGGTTGAAAATTAACGGTAATTAATCAATCCTAGAAGGGGGCACCACACCATGATCCTAAACTCAATTAAGAGTAACGGCCTGCTCAGCATGCACCCTGACAGAACTAGCACCGTGAGGGACTTTAGAAAGCCCTATAAGGTCATAGTTCCGGATAGGGATAAAATTGAAACCTCACAAACGTTGGGGCTTAGGTATGATACCAAGGTATACAGAGGTATACAGATGGATCAAAGACTGAGACGAGTACTGGAATAGGTGTGCGAGGCAGAAGACTGGGGGATGCTTATAGCATTAACCTGGGACCTCTCGCAACTATATTTCAGGCAGAAGTAACTGCCATATTGGTCTGTGCTGAAGAGCTGGTATGGAGGAACCTTGTAGAGAGGAGAATCTGTATCATGACTGACAGCCAAGCAGCTCTAAGAGCCTTAGAAGGAGTTGAATTACACTCCAAGGTTGTCAAACAATGCAAAGATGCTCTGGTAAAACTTGCTCTCCGCAACAGCGTCACACTGATGTGGGTGCCGGGACACCGGGGCATCAAAGGCAACGAAAAAGCGGATTCTCTAGCTAGGGAGGCCGCTTCCGCAAACCTAATGGGCCAGAAGCCTTCCTGCGGGATTGCTTACTCTACCGCAAAAGAAAGAATTAGGGATATACTAGCAGAACAATACCTTGCACGCTGGGTGGACCTACCTGGACTGAGGCAATCGCGTACGTTCATAAGGGTACCGTCCAGTGAGGCCAAAAGGAACAAAATACTCATGTTGAGTAGGAAACAACTTCGAAGGTTAGTGGGTCTCTTCACACGGCACTGCTGCCTCAAAAGGCACCTCAGCATTATGGGGCTGGCAGAGGATCTTATTTGCAGGATGTGTGGCGAGGAGGATGAAACCCCACTCCACATACTATGCCAATGCCCGGCCTTGGCCAGGAGCAGGCGGCGTTACCTCGGTTTGCCCTACCCAACAACCGAGGAGATAGAACAATCTCCCTTCAACTGTGTTCTCGACCTGGTCGAGGAGACGCAGTTGTTTGAGTAAAAAACTCGGATGGGTGCACAATAAGCTTAAGCTTCAGTGCAGTGGGGACATACCCGTTACCATACCCGTTACATACCACAGCCCGTTACTAATAATAATAATAATAATAATACACTGCGGATCTCAAGCGTTGTTGTGCTCTATAAGAGAAACTTACTAACCAATCGGAGGTTGTAGTGTTTGTAAACAAGTCATACGAAAATGTTTTAATTGTTTCAAGGCAAAGCCTACAGAAACCACTTACTTAATGGGTGATCTACCTAAGGCGAGAGTAAATAATTATTCCTTATTTTTAAATGTTGGCGGACCATTTGACCTAAAGTACCGAAAAACGCGCGGGCTAAAAATATTAAAGGCATATATCTGTCAGTTTGTTTGTATGAGCACAAAAGCGTGCCATATTGAATTAGTATCGGAACTGACCACCAAAGCATTTCTGGCTGTATTAAGTCGATTTACGGCTCGACGGGGAAGACTGGCTAATATCTACTCAGATAACGGATCAAATTTTGTTGGAGCCAATTATGAGCTCTCCAAGTTATTTAAATTTGTCAATCAGAATTGTAATGTAATTAAAAATAGTTTAGCGAATGAATTTATAAATTGGCATTTCATACCTCCACGGTCCTCAACATTTGGTGGAATCTGGGAAGCGGGTATAAAAAACGTAAAACACCATATAAAAAGAATTGTAAATTTTCCAATTGGTTTTGAAGACTTCAGCACATTATTAGTAAGAATTTTACACTCCCGTCCTTTATGTCCCTTAACCGAAGATCCTGATGATCTTTCAGCCTTAACCCCGGCTCATTTTTTAATTGGAAGAACACTGTCAGCATTGCCCGAACAGTCTCTAATGAAAGTACCAGAAAACCGCTTACGGCAATGGCAACACATTAAGGCCATGGCGCAACATTATTGGACAAGGTGGAATAAAGAATATTTGGCAGAATTGCAGACCCGAGTAAAGTGGAGAACCAAGGCTTGCGATTTAATCAAGATTGGCGCACTAGCATTAATAAAAAACGAGCATATATCAAGTATGCAATGGCAGTTGGGAAGAATCGTCCGCGTGCATCCTAGAAAGGATAATGTTATTCGCGTAGTCAATATTAAAGTGCATCAAGGTGAATTAACGCGAGCGGTCAACCAAATATGTATTTTACCTTGCGAATAATTGTAATTTTTTAGTTTATTAATTGTTATTTATTTAATAACGTTATTAGTTTTTGAAAAACTGGGTTTTTCAAGGCGCCCGGCATGTTCAGTTCAGATTTTATATATGTTTTTTGATCTAGTTGCTTTAGAACGACAACAAAGTAGTAGTTTTTAACGTTGTATTAAAAAATGAATAAATAATGAATTTGACAACAAAAGGTTTTCCATAAGTTAAAGGGTAATTAAGAGAAAAACCCCAGTTTTAAAATACAGTCCACAAAAAAGAAGGAAGGTACTTCGTACTTCAACAACCTAACCCCCTTTTTTTCGTAGACCAAGTCACATATATAGAATATAATTGAATATAATATTATTAATATAATATAATAATTAAAATATTTTTACTTATATTACAGCTTCAATGATGTATGTATGTATTGCTGCGACCTTATGCGCGCCTCTTATCTCGTCAATGGGATAACGTAGGTTCTCGAATGTGAAAGATTGTTATAAGTAAACAATAAAATAACGGTTTTATAATTTTTATTTGCAAAGTTAAAATAAACAAAAATAGGAACAAAATTTTAACAATAGCAAAAACTCACGCAAATAGCCGACCCCAGCTTTTCTATACAGTTATCTTCCTTCTTGAATTTATTCTTCACCGACCGCTCTGCTAAATATCTGACTAAACTGCCTTCAAACCTTCGTCGACCGACCGCTTTACAAATCTTCTTCTGACTAACTGCCTTCAAACTTTCGTCGACCGACTGCTTTCAAATCTTTTTTTGACTAACTGCCTTCAAACCTTCGTCGACCGACCGCTTTACAAATCTTTTTCTGACTAACTGCCTTCAAACCTTCGTCGACCGACTGATTTCAAATCTTT
This sequence comes from Cantharis rustica, assembly GCA_911387805.1. NCBI lineage: Eukaryota > Metazoa > Arthropoda > Insecta > Coleoptera > Cantharidae > Cantharis > Cantharis rustica. The sequence continues at coordinate 35,822,356 of OU426879.1, forward strand.
ATGTGACTAACTGCCTTCAAACCTTCGTCGATCGACCGCTTTCAAATCTTTATGTGACTAACTTTTTTTTTTTGATTAATTCTTCTATCGCCTTGGATATCCATTTTTAAACTGTCTTCTTTTTTTTTACATCTAGATTTTTATTATTTAAAATATTGCTGTTGTTGGCATTTACGTGAGTCATAATACAAACATAAAATAAAAATCAAATTCGAAACAAAAAAACTTACTAACTAGACAAACATAAAATATTAAACAAACACTGAAATCAAAATTAAGAATATATAAAAATAAAACACACACTAGTAATAAAATGTTAAAATAGAGTTTTGCTTTGTATTTCCTCTAGTTGCAAATACCGTCATCTTATTGCTCAGTTCGCAACCCATTTTCATCACTTAGTGCGGACACAACAGTATATACCTGACTTACTTATGCATATGATGACGATTACAACTTTTCCAACTTTTTGAATAGTTATATCTCATAAACGGTGGTTCTTAGGGAAAAAGTATTCATTTATTTTTTATAGATAATTATATGATCTACAATTTTTGTCTGAACCAATTTTATGATAAACTTACCGTTTTGCAGAAAATCGCGAAATGTGTTTCTGGCTTATTAGTCGTCATCAGTACCGCTTACTTGATGTTATCACTTAATTATGTGCACTATACCAGCTACTGGTTCACACTTTATGTGGACTGCTAAACGCGATGTCACTACACAAAAATTGGAACCGCGCCAACGTGCGTTATCGAGTAAAACTCTAATCAAATATGAAATATAAAAATATTGCACCCATCGTGCATAAAAGTTTAAAAAACTAAAAATCCAACACAATTAAGGTAATCATATCAAATTTTGTGTTTGTGTTTTGTGCATTTTTTGGTTTATGCTAAAATTTGATATGATTAATATCGAGTTACACTACTTAAACCACTTATCTATTGATTACAATTAAGGTAACTAATGACGACTAATGAGTCAGAAACACATTGTGTGGTGGTTAGACGGTCGAAAAAGCAGGCAATGTGTCTACCGCTCTTACCTTAATTGTGTTGGATTTTCAATATCAATATGTTTCCCGATTCAATAAAGAAATCAATAATAGTAGTTGCTACACTGACTAATCTACAATGTTTGCATTATTTAAAACATTACGATCCGTAATTGATAGTAGAGCTGACTTAAACTTTGTGATTATATTATGTTGGTTGTCGATGCTTTTTTATTGTTCTCCAACAGTTATACATAACTAAGCAATTTATTCATTTAATGTACTAATATAATCTTTTATATGTTTAATACATTCCAGTAGAGTTGCTTTAAATTGCCTTTAAAATCGTATACTTACTGCTTGCGATATTTTCTTTGCAATGTCAACTTTGGGTATCATCTTGAGTAACGATTATCTTATTTTATTAAATGTAATAACTCCTAATAGAAGGGAATTTAAGTTTTTAAATTAAATCTTTTTTATTAATTTACATCAAGTTAATTTGACAAAAAGAAGGCTTTAAATTTCATAACACTTTTTGACTTTTTTAATAATTACTAATGTGCGACTTTAATTATTCATATTTTTTGTAGATTGTTTTTATAAAATTGCTGTGATGTGACTGTAAAAATCGTGATTTTTTTATCTCTCAATTGGCTTTTTTATGCTCACTTTCCTTGTAGTTTATGGCAGGGTGTATGGTACATATTTATAAATATTCAAATACATATTTCAAACAGTGCAGAGGTGGATTTACCATATAAGTATATGCAAATCATAAAAAACTTATATTTCATAATTTGATTGGTATTGATAAAAAGATTTACTATTCTTTTCTACAATTCTGTTTAACATAATATTATATTACATTTGAATTCTTGTTAATTTTCATCAGCTTTGATAGCTAAAAATTTATTATTTTTAATATCATGGAAAATAGTTAGTGATTCTCATAAATTTATGTTTGACTTCCTGCGATTAAAAATTTATTTTGCTTAAACAAGCATTTAAAAAAAATTTAATTTATCTATTTATCTATGTCATATTTATGACAATACAATATATCTATTGTTATATTTACACACCGTAGAAAGCACTTACAGTGTTATTTTGGTTATTTTTACTTTTGTTAGTGGCGGCATGTTTGAATGGTTGTTTATTTATGTTTATGTTTATATCAGTTTTTTGACTTGTTTTACGTGTTACTGCTAGTGTGTTTGATATTTTGCTACTTACTGTTAAATGTTTATATTTTATGACAGCTTATTGCTTATATTTTATATTTAGTACTCTGTTTATTCTCTGTATGTTAAGAAAATTATCGCTTTATACTCTAGTGATTGTTATACCGTTGGCCCATGTCGATTGGCTGTCCTCTGTAGCCACCTCACATGTAACCAAACTTTTTATATCTTTTTGCGTTTTGGTGAGTACAGCTTAATTGTTTGTTGAGGTTTGCCAATGTAACCATTTGTTTCTCCCCATTTCAGCCCTGATGATGGGGGAATAAATCCCTCGAAACGTTGGCTTAACGTAAGTTTTTGTTTGATTTCATCATCCTGACAACCCGAGATTATCCTTTTCATTCACGTGTACTGGAGGAGAATTATTCGTTTATTTATCTATGTAATATAATATCCCAAGTCTGTGTATCTGTGTATCTCTCTGTCCCGTAATGCACCTCTCATTGGTCGGTTTTTTTACCTGACTTTAGGGTCGAACAATTATGGCTTTCAGGTATACTACCTATATTCCCCCTGTAAGGCTGTGTATTTTAAGTCTGTGCATCTTTCTTTCTTGCCGTAACGCACCTCTGATCTGTTTTTTTACCAACTCAAGAATTAATCCATTAATGTGATAAGTACATAAGCACTATCGAATCCTTCCGGACAACTTCAGGGTTGAACAATTATGACTTTCAGGTATACTATCGATATTCTCTCTGTGAGGCCAAATGCTAAACAACTATATTTGACATAGTCCGAAGCCTAAAGGCGGCCGCTACTTCAGTGTGCTTGTGATTTTCTTGAGTGAGGCCGTAGACCGAACAATTATATTCGACACAGTGTAGATGGCTAAAGGCGGCCGAAGGACGCCTGTGCCTGCTAGTTTATAATATAATAGTATCCCAAGTCTATGTATCTGTGTATCTCTCTTTCCGGTAACGCACCTGTAATTGGTAGGTACTTTTTACCTGATTTTAAGGTCAAACAATTATGACTTTCAGGTATACTACCGATATTCCTTTTATGTGGCTGAATATAATATCCCAAATTTGTGTATCTGTTTATCATTCTTTTTTCTTTCTGTCTTTCCCGTAACGCATCTCTGATTGACCGTTTTTTTCAATTTAAAAATTAATCCATTAATCTGATAAATAAATAATTACTATTGAATTGCTGCGAACTACTTTAGAGATTTTATAGGGTCGAAACAATTATGGCTTTCAGGTATACTGCCGATATTCTCCTTGTAAGGCCGAAGGCCATACAACCACATACGACATAGTCTAAATAGCTAAAGGCGGCTGGTGAGTCAGTGTGCTTGTGATTTCCTTGAGTGAGGCCGTAGATCGAACAACTATATCCGACACAGTATAGATGGCTAAACGGGGCCGGTAGGTCAGTGTGGTTGTGATTTCTCTGAGTGAGGCCGAAGGTCAAACAATTATATCCGACACTGTCGAGATGGCGAAAGGCGGCTGAAGGACGCCTCTGCCAGCTAGTAAATAAATGATAGATGGTTAGGGCACGTCCCCAGGCTGCAGGAAAATAGAAGTACAAGAAAAGCAATAGAATGAAGACTTTTAAACACAAGAAGATGACTGATGCGATGGAAATGAATTTGAAATTACTTGTTGTTAGTGGATGGAAAGAGAACGAACAAAGTAAAAATTATGGAGAAGCGTAGTGCAACAAGCTTTTATAACTTATATAAAATTGTTCATGAATTAAATATGAATTAAATTATTTTTCAATTTCATGTAACACGTAAAAATTAATTTTATTAAAAAAAGAATAACATAATATTTAAAAACCACTAAAATGACTGATAATTTTTGTCATTTTAGTGTTTTAGTGTAATATTAAATATTAAGTTATTAGGATTAGAAAATGTTTAGATTAAGTTGCGGATTTTTCAGAGGTATAATTATGTGTGGAGTTAATTTAGGTTAAAAATTTTGCATAGTTTTGTTTTACATCACTAGTTCCATGTCGCTTTGATTTCACTTAACTTATCTTCTAATTAACAAATAGAAGATTAACATACTAGTAGATTTTTTTTTAATCTGGACAAAAGCAAGATTAATTTATTTTACTAACGTATCAAACTTTGTAAATAAAACAAACAAAATAGGTAAGTTTTATGCAACGAGGCAATCAAAGACAGCAAAAAGGCACAATTACGGTACGAGTAGGATGTTCCGTAGACAATATTTTCACAAAAACTTAAAATAGAAAAAAAAGGGATACAGTGGAAGGAAGCATCGAAGAAGAAGAAATAAGGAAAAACAGAAATTAAAATAACAAGAAAAAAAAATAAATCTTTTTACTTTATTTAAAGTAAATATAATTCATTATAAAATAAACAAACTAAACAAAATGTTAAAATAATGAATTTTAACTGTATATAGAAATAGACAAAATAAAGCTTTCTTGTACGATATTAGGTAGTGTTTGAATGAAAATATGTATTTCATTATAATGTTAATTTCTGTACAAATAAATGCAAAATTTTTTAATTTTTAATTTAGAAAAATATATTATTGTTTATTATTTTAACAACCATTAAAATTGTTGAAAAGTTAAAATTACTTAAAACAAAAATTCAAAGTTTTATTTTGTTTTATTTAGTTGAATTAAAATTTATAATTTTAGTTTTAATGTCTTCCTGCTATGTTGCGTATATGAATATTAAGAATAAATTACTTTTTGTTTTTAAATGCCTATTTTGCTTTTTTGCAACTTATTTTTGCATTTTTAATGCTTATTATAAGCGCTTTTTAAAGAAAAGTAAATGATTTTTTATCCGCACTCTACTGATGCTGGTCGTTGTTATTTTCTATATACCCAACATTCCTAATGGATTATTTTTTTTCATTGGTCCTTCCACGATTTTTTTATTTTGACTTTAATTTAGATTTTTATTTGTAGTCATTTTCTAAATCAGTGTTACCTGTATGTCGGCTGTGCTGTTCTGTTCTGTGCTGGCTGCATGTTGGTGAGTCATAACAATGTCAATAATTAAAAATATAAATAAAACTTAATTTAAAATTAAATTAGTAACTAAGACGGAAAACAATATAAACTAAATAGTACAACATAAATAAACGAACAAAATCAAATGGCGCATCAAATAAATGCAAAAGAAGAACAGAAACGTAAATCCCTGCTTTTATTGTTCTTCAGGTTTCAAAGTCAATGTTTTATTTCTAAACACGCAACCCATCTCTTACCGCTTGGTGTGGACACAGCGATATATATAAATGACTTCAATAGGCCATGACGCCCCAGGCTTGTAGCACTACGCTTCTCCATAATTTTTATTATGTTCCTTCTCTTTCCATCCACTAACAACAAGTAATTTCAAATTCATTTTCATCTCATTAGTCATCTTCTTGTGTTTAAAAGTCTTCATTCTATTGCTTTCCTTGCAATTCTATTTTCCTGCAGCCTGGGGACGTGCCCTAACCATCTATCATTTATTTACTAGCTGGCAGAGGCGTCCTGTCGGATATAATTGTTTGGCTTTCGGCCTCACTAAGAGAAATCACAACCACACTGGCCTACCGGCCCCGTATAGCCATCTAGACTGTATTGGATATATAGTTGTTCGGCCTTTGGCCTCACTCGGGGAAATCGCGACCACATTGACTCACCAGCCGCTTTTAGCTATTTAGACTATGTCGTATGTAGTTGTATGGCTTTCGGCCTTACAAGGAGAATATCGGCAGTATACCTGAAAGCCATAATTGTTTGGACCCTATAAAATCTCTAAAGTAGTTCGCAGCAATTCAATAGTGATCATTTATTTATCAAATTAATGGATTAATTTTTAAATTGAAAAAAAAAACGACCAATCAGGGATGCGTTACGGGAAAGACAGAAAGAAAGAAAGAAAGATAAACAGATACACAAATTTGGGATATTATATTCAGCCACATAAAAGGAATATCGGTAGTATACCTGAAAGTCATAATTGTTTAACCTTAAAATCTGGTAAAAAGTACCGACCAATCACAGGTGCGTTACGGGAAAGAGAGATACACAGATACACAGACTTGGGATACTATTATATTATAAACTAGCAGACACAGGCGTCCTTCGGCCGCCTTTAGCCATCTAGACTGTGTCGAATATAATTGTTTGGTCTTCGGCCTCACTCAGTGAAATTGTAACCACACTGGCATACCGGCCTCGTTTAGCCATCTATACTGTGTCGGATATAGTTGTTCGGTCTACGGCCTCACTCAAGGAAATCACAAGCACACTGAAGTAGCGGCCGCCTTTAGGCTTTTGACTATGTCAAATATAGTTGTTTAGCATTTGGCCTCACAGAGAGAATATCGATAGTATACCTGAAAGTCATAATTGTTCAACCCTGAAGTTGTCCGGAAGGATTTGATAGTGCTTATGTACTTATCACATTAATGGATTAATTCTTGAGTTGGTAAAAAAACAGATCAGAGGTGTGTTACGGCAAGAAAGAAAGATGCACAGACTTAAAATACACAGCCTTACAGGGGGAATATAGGTAGTATACCTGAAAGCCATAATTGTTCGACCCTAAAGTCAGGTAAAAAAACCGACCAATCAGAGGTGCGTTACGGGACAGAGAGATACACAGATACACAGACTTGGGATATTATATTACACAGATAAATAGATAAATTTAATTTTTTTTAAATGCTTGTTTAAGCAAAATAAATTTTTAATCGCAGGAAGTCAAACATAAATTTATGAGAATCACTAACTATTTTCCATGATATTAAAAATAATAAATTTTTAGCTATCAAAGCTGATGAAAATTAACAAGAATTCAAATATAATATAATATTATGTTAAACATAATTGTAGAAAAGAATAGTAAATCTTTTTATCAATACCAATCAAATTATGAAATATAAGTTTTTTATGATTTGCATATACTTATATGGTAAATCCAACCCTGCACTGTTTGAAATATGTATTTGAATATTTATAAAAATGTACCATACACCCTACCATAAACGACAGGGAAAATGAGCATAAAAAAGGCAATTGAGATATAAAAAAATCACTATTTTTACAGTCACATCACAGCAATTTTATAAAAACAATCTACTAGTATGTTAATCTTCTATTTGTTAATTAGAAGATAAGTTAAGTGAAATCAAAGTGACATGGACTGGTGATGTAAAACAAAAATATGCAAAATTTTTAACCTAAATTAACTCCACACATAATTATACCTCTGAAAAATCCCCAACTTAATCTAAACATTTTCTAATCCTAATAACTTAATATTTAATATTACACTAAACATGTTTAATTACTAATTACGTTTTTTAAATATTATGTTTTTGTTTTTTTAATAAAATTAATTTTTACATGTTACATGAAATTGAAAAATAATTTAATTCATATTTAATTCATGAACAATTTTATGTAAGTTATGAATTAAATTATTTTTCAATTTCATGTAACATGTAATAATTAATTTTATTAAAAAAATATTATCACATGTTAATTAATAACCTTAACCATTTTATTATGTTTTTGTGTAGCAATGTATTCTTTACTTAACAGTTAACATTTTTTATTTTAACATTTGTTAGGTTTGATTATTTTAACATAACAACATAACATAACTAGTAAATACCACAAATTACTTAAAAATTCATTTTTTAAGTTATTTTCTATTTATGATAACAAAATGGATTAACAAAATAATAAAACTGTATTACCCTTTATAGGCAAGTGGTCTGAGAGTTCAGTACTAGATCAAGAAACCATGCGTTTGAATCCCAGCTAGGTAAAAAAAAATAGATGAGTAAAATGTTAATATTAGTAAATTATATAAAATTCAAATAATAATTTAGGTATAATAATTAAAATGTTTCAGATATCCGGACTCAGTGTAAGAAACCAAATGATTTATATTGTAATGGTATTTTCATGGAAAATTTCCACACACTTTATTTACCTCGGGTAACTCAGGATTGCGGGAGCAATTGTTAATTTTCAAGGGTCGAAGGTTCTTGCGTTTTCAAAATTAAAACAAAAGAAATTCTTTCCAATGCAAAACAAATTTTAAACACTCCAAAATAAATCTTTTTGAAAAATAAATTATCCAAATTTAAATTACATTCAATGTAATATAAAATTTTACTGGGCTCATACGTTTAACTTTATGCGTATCCAAAACGTCGGCTTATCTATCATGTGGCCACACGCTCGTACAAATGTAAATTTTAATTCTTCGAACTTTAACCAATTTTCAAATTTTATAACTCCAATCCTTACTTCTAAAGCAATCAAAACCATCAAATCAACTACCGTTCAGTAGCAACGTATCAAAAATCATCCAAATTCCAAATATCAAAAATAATTACGCAATAATGCAAACGCATCCAATTCACTTTATTCAATCAATATCAAAATACTACTTACAATTTCAAAAAAATAATATCAAAACTCAGCGGGCATACAAAAATCTCGCACCCGCTGTCGGCCATGGTTGTCACGAAAAGCCACGAATTTCGTGTCATTGGTTCCCACCTAGCAAATCTTACAATCTTACAACTTAATTATTAAAGCTAAAATTTCACCAAAATGCATAGGGTAAGTCGCAATCATTTTGAAACACCACCATATACATATTGCCATGTTTTGAAACCATAAAAACTTTAATTTTATAAATTTGTAAATACTCTGTAAAAAATTTTAAGTTTGAAAAATTAAGGTTGGTAACGTGAAGGGATTGAAAAAAGAACGACGAGTGGCTTAAAGGTACTCACATAGGTCGTAGAAGTCAGAGAGACGCGGTGTACGTTGGCTGCCGGGATGACGGAATTATTCCCGCTACGTCAAGTTTTAATTTTGATCTTTATAATTTTAATAATAAATGTGGTTTTTAATTTTAATTAAATTTGTTTTAATTAAGTTGAAATGCTTATAATAAAATGAAAATTTATGAATATTTGGATAAAATTTGATCATTTAGAAAACTAACAAACAAATTTGTTAGACCAGCGATCATTATGTGGAGCAATATCACATGCAAGGCCACATTAAAAAGTAACAAATTTTTAACGTAGCAATCAATTTATTCGACACACTAAAAATAAAACGACGCAAAAATTTAAAATTTAAATTCAATTAAGAACAATTAAAAGTCTCAATGCTTAAATTAATAATGAATGTATCCAAGCAAGAATATTTTTGGAAAAGTAGAAATTGATAAATTTGTACAGCTTGGGTTATTGCAATATACATCTGTAATATAAAATAGTAATAATCTTTATAATTGAAAAATATACGTCCAAATGTTACGCTTTATTTGCGAACTATTTTTATGAATAATATTCATGCGTCCAATACCTTTAATCTATGTTTTTAATATACGTTTTATTTACGTATTATTTTTACAGATAGTATACGTGTTAAATACGTACATTATACCTTCAAAATATATGTCTACTATCGTGATATTAGCACTTATAATCTACGTTTTTATTATACGCTTTATTTACGAACTACTTTTACGGATTATATATGTGCGTGAAATACATATTGTCGTGTTTCGAAACCATAAAAACATTGTTTATAGTCGTAGTACACCATCATATTTTACATGTAAATGTACATGTACTAGATGTTGAATGTAGCGTATACTACACTAAAATTGCACTTGTATTTATACATGTATTTCTACATGCAAAAATTGACGGAATAGAACAGGTTCTATTTTTGAAGGTCATACACGTGTATTTCTGGTGACTATTGGGGATTTTACACTTAGGGGTTGGCGTTTCACTTGTTGCACTTAAAACAAAATGGAAACGCAACTGAAATAAGAAATTGGTGACAGTTCTTTTAGTGATATTTTATTTTTCCAACTATAGCCAACATTACTATTTTAAAAACTATATCATTTTTAAGATGTAAATATGACAGTGTACTACAGTACAGCGTACATGTAAATTTACATGTATTTTATCATATATTTTTACATGTATAAATATAATGGTGTACAACCGCTTTTAGTTAATTTGTAAATTGATCTGAAGTTTGTTTTGTTTTTTTTGTAATTATTTATTTGTAAGTACACTGTACATAAAGATTTTAATTGAAAAAATGTTGTGTTGGTAACCGTGCTGAAGATAATGAAGGTAGAGCGTGGTTTGAATGAGTTTACTTAGATAGAAACGTCGTAGCGCCAGCAGAACAAACCAGTGAGAATGTTTAGTATGCTGCAAATTATTTTGATAAATTTTGATTTCTGATGTTTAAAATACAAAGTGAAATTAATAATAGATGTCTTCTAGCGAAGAATATTTTTGGATTAAGAAAAAATTTTACAATTTACGTAGATAGGGATATCTCATTAAATGGCGCAGACAACGTGGAGCTCGAAAAAAGCGACCTACATTAGACCCTAGAATTAAGAATACAAATTTTAATAAGCAAAACAGTAAAAATGGAAAAAACGAAAATGTCAAGCATGGATAAAATGCTACAAATAATGGAAAACATGAACCAAAACATAATAGAAAAAATGGATAAAAACAGAAGCGAGACGAAAGAAGATATCCAACATTTAAATAAAAAAATTGGTCACATAGAACAAAAACTTAATCAAGACTATGAAAAGTTAAACAAAAAAATAGACAAAATAATACAAGATGGCAAAAAAATAAGAGGGGAAGTAGAAGAGGAGATTAGTGCGGATAGTAATAAAATAATAAAATTAAATTCAAAATTGGACGGTGAAGAAAACGCAAATGATAAAAAAGTTTTGAAAAAGAACAATTGGGTTAAAAAAATTAAAAATTAATAAATTAATTAATAAGAAAGGAAGAAAAGTTTAAAATTATTAGGTTGTTTCCTCCACAAAAGTTAATGAAGATCGTTAAAAAACGCTGCATTGGGAAGTGTTGCGGCGATTCCTCACTTTATATTTAGGCAACCATTTTGTCTTTCTCCCGCTTCTTAGCATGACACAAATATTTTATGTTCAGTTGAAGCACTGACTTTGACCACAGCAGATTGCTTGACGTGTGTGAACTTAGCCTCGCACTTTTATCAAAAATAATTTTTGAAAGTTGTTCCAGGTTGTTCTAGGTTTGCTCTATATTGTTCCAAAAAATTTTTGCGCAAATCAAAAAAATAACGCAAAAAATCGCGAAAAACCGTTTTTCGAGTTAGCCCCGCACTTTAAAAAAAAATAAATTTCTTTTGTTGTTCCAGGTTGTTTTACATTTGTTCTATATTGTTCCAAAATATTTTTGGAACACACAAGAACACGAAAGCACACAAAACTTTGAGGTTGCGAGGGGGGGGGGAGCTGCCTTTGCAAAGGGAGATCAAATACCTGGGTCTAATTCTGGACAACAGGCTGATCTTCACACTTCACATCCGTCATAATACGAACAAAGCGACTAGGGCTTTCTGGGCCTGTAGGAGCATGATCGGTAAAACGTGGGGACTAAAACCTAAACTGGTACTCTGGTTGTATACCAAAGTGGTGATACTCACGATTACATACTCAGCCCTGATCTGGTGGCACAAAGCCAGTAAAAGAGAAAGCATAAACCGGCTCAACAGACTGCAAAAACTGGCGTGCTTGGGTATTACGGGGACAATGGCATCAACGTCCACCGCTTCCATGGAGGCTCTCTTGGGTCTTCGGCCTCTACACCTAGTTGTGGGGGTCAAGGCCCTACTTGCATTCTACAGGTTGAAAATTAACGGTCATGGTGAGATCAATTCTAGAAGAGGACACCACACCATGATCTTAAACTCAATTAAGAGTAATGGCTTGCTTAGCATGCACCCTGATAAAACTAGCACCGTGAAGGACTTTAGAAAGCCCTATAAGGTCTTAGTACCGGATAGGGATAAGATTGAAACCTCACAAACGTTGGGGCTTAAGTATGATGCCATCTAGTATACAGATGGAGCAAAGACTGAGACAAGTACTGGAGTAGGTATGCGAGGCAGGAGACCGGGGGATGCTTATAGCATTAACCTGGGACCTCTCGCAACTGTATTTCAGGCAGAAATAACTTCTATATTGGTCTGTGCGGAAGAGTTGGTATGGAAGAAACTTGCAGAAAGGAGAATCTGTATCATGACTGACAGCCAGGCAGCTCTAAGAGCCCTGGACGGAGTTGAATCACACTCCAAGGTTGTCAAACAATGCAAAGATGTTCTGGTAAGACTTGCTCTCCGCAACAGCGTCACACTGATGTGGGTGCCGGGACACCAGGGTATCAAGGCCAATGAAGAAGCAGACTCTCTAGCAAGGAAAGCCGCTTGTACAAACCTAATGGACCCGGAACCTTCCTGCGGGTTTGCATACTTTACCGCTAAGGGAAGGATTAGGGATATACTAGCAGAACAACACCTTGCTCACTGGGTGGACCTACCTGGACTGAGGCAATCGCGGATGTTCATAAGGGCACCGTCCAGTGACTCCAAAAGGAACAAAATACTCATGTTGAGTAGGAAACAACTTAGAAGGTTAGTGGGTCTCTTTACAGGGCACTGCTGCCTCAAAAGGCACCTCAGCATTATGGGGTTGGCGGAAGATCTTAATTGCAGGATATGTGGCGAAGAAGACGAAACCCCACACCACATACTATGCGAATGCTGCGTCACCTCGGTTTATCTTACCCAACAACCGAGGAGATAGCACAATCACTTTTCAACTGTGTTCTCGACTTGGTCGAAGAGACGCAGTTGTTGGAGTAAAAAGTCGGAATGGGTGCACAATAAGCTTAAGCTTCAGTGCAGTGGGAACATGTACCACAGTTCTTTTACTAATAATAATAATCCTTTCATTCCTTATCTACATTTTCACATTTGTGAGAACAATGCTCTTTATATTATTATAAAAAATGGAATGCGAATTAAAAACATTAATTCAAAAACGGGGTAACTTAAAGAAACTCTTGACAAGATTTAAAACATATTTCGAAAAAATAAATATACATGATCCTGCAAACATGCAAGAACTGCGTATACGCACAAATACAATTGAAAATTGCTTAGCGGATTTCAATATTTTGCAAGATCAAATCGAAGAAAATAATTTTGACAACATGGATTTACATGATACGGAACGCGAATCATTTGAAAACAATTACTTTTCTTTAAAAGCTAGGGCAGATGTTTCATTATTAAATGCAACGGATGTTATCGCAACTTCAGATAATGAAAGCTTGTCTAGTATATTCAATCTTTAGAGGTTTCATCCGAAAATTATGAAGTGGCATGGGAACTTTTAAAAGATAGATTTGAAAATAAACCATTATTGATAAGTACACATGTAAAATCTTTATTCAATTTAGAAAGCGTATGCAAAGAATCACATTCTGCTTTGCAAAAATTATTAAATAATGTGCAAAAACATTTACGTGCATTGGATGCTTTAAAACAACCTACAGTTGACTCTTTAATTATTCATTTAATGGCAGATAAATTTGATCCAATCACAAGGCGGGAATGGGAAAAGGTAAAATCTGAATTACCGGTCATTCAGGAAGTGATCAGCTTTCTCACAAAAAAATGCTAATTGTTGGAGATTAAATTCACGACAAAGTCATTTATGTACTAAAAATTCTTCTTGTAAAATTTGCAATGAAGAACATCAAATTTATTTATGTAAGAATTTTCTAAATCTGTCAATTTCAGAACGGATAAACGAAATCGCTAAATTAAAACTTTGTAAAAATTGCTTTTCCTCTAATCTTCTTCTTCTTTTTCTTCTTTAATTAGGTCTGCGACCTGTTTTTACTTAACAGCAACCTCGGTGATGTTCCGAAGTTACTATTAGTGCTATGAGCATATTTATTGTTTTACTACCAAGTAGCTTGCTAGGCTTATCTCAGATGTGGCAGTAACTCTGGTTTTTGTTGTTGATGAAGGCAAGTCATCAACCCAGAGAGACCGCCGGCTTTACGTGCCCTCCGAAGCACAGAGACGATCATAAGAAATTTTAGAATCTTCCCAGATTCGAACCGAGTACCTTAATGTAAGCAGTTATTCAGCTAACAAACTAGGCTAATGATCGTCTCTCGCTCTAATCATTTAACTAAATTTTGTAAATCTTCTTCGTCTTGCCATAAATGCAAACAAAGACATAACACTTTGTTGCATTTAACTACTGAGAACAAATGAGCAGTCTAAGGTGCCGGAGTCAAATTCTAACCCACCCATTGCAGAAACGGTTTAGTCTTGCCAGAAATCACTCAACACCTGCCACAACAATCCTTTTCAAAAACCAATATAAATTTACCTCAAAATTTAATTATCGCTGATCCCGATTTCAACAAAACAGGCGAAATACAACTGTTGCTGGGAGCAGAAGTTTTTTGGAAAATCTTATGTATTGGTCAAATACCGCCAGGTAAAAATCTACCCATCGCGCAAAAAACGCATTTTGGCTGGGTAATTTTAGGTGTCATAGCATCATCACAAGGGCATTCTAAATCACATTCATTCACGTGTTGTTTCACATCTACAGAAAACGATGACAACGCGGCAATCTAAGAACAATTATCATTGTTTTGGACAATTGAAGAAATAAGAACACCCAAGGCAAACTCCCCAGAGGAAGATGCATGTGAAATCTTGTTTAAAAATACAACCACTCGTGACATTCACAGTAGATTTATAACATTACCATTAACCTTTAACTACACGCGCCCTGATATTTAACATAAGTACTCGCGCGGTGTACTGAATACACCATCATCAAAATGCTTCCAAAACAGCTATAATTAATAAATGCTAGATATATTTTTGCTTAATAATTGTTTATTAAACAATAATAAAGATAATATTTACAAAATAAAATAAAATATTTTTACTTTTAAAAAATACAAAACAGAAAAAATAGTCGCATTCTTGTAACGGCTACTCTTTTTCAGTCTCGTTATCGTCCTTATTCTTACATTTTGTACAAATAGTAATTGCATGATCTCTGCATATCGATTTTTGAGACACTTTGGATTTTTACCTGATACACGATTCCTACAAATTTTTAATTTTGATTAAGAAATGTTTATATTTTTTACTATGAACATAAAATATATGTATAATATGTGAAAACAAAATATTTTATGCGAAATAAACAACTTCAAACTTGAAAAATATACTTACATTATTATTAGCTTATACGTTCAATATAATAATGACTATTTTTTATATAATTACAGTGGTGAAAATAGCTGTAAGGACACTTTAAATTTTTGTAATACTTTCAAGATCTTGATGCTGCAGAGTAATGGTTTGTATAGTTCACTCGCATTTTATTATAATATTAAAACAAAGTCAACAATAATTATTCCCAGAAAATTAATGCTGTAATGCATTTATACGATTTTATATCAGTTATGTCTATAAATTGTATGGAAATTGATCTAAAAACAGGTGTTAAATTGCTGGACTCGCGCGGTGTATTCTATACACCGCATGCAATTCTTAGAAATTAAAACCAAATATCCAACTTATTGGTACAGCTATAACAACGAAATTTACCAGGGTCGTTCTGAACACCTCAATAATAGGTTAGGTGATAGCGTAAATGCCCAAAATGCAATTTAACACAAATTGCAGAGTCTTAAATGCGACTGGTGTACTCAGTACACCAGCGCGTGTAGTTAAAGGTTAAAAGAAAATAGCCCATATTTAGGTGAGTCATATAGTATTGCTTATCGCCGATTCTTATCATTAGAAAAACGTCTCACAACTAATAAGCAACTTACGCCCAGATTCATAGACAAGTATTAAGTGCTAAGTAAGACCAATAAGGTCGAATTTGTTTTTATTGCAACCTTATTTACTAGGTCAATAAGGGTCTATTTTAAAAGTCGTTTTTTAAGTATAAGTAAGGCATCGTTTATGAATACGGCTGTTAATAACTTATATCGCAAATTCATTCACGAATACGAAGCCTTGAATCACATGACAAAAATAAGTTACACAAGGGAGCAAAGGGACGTCGCATATTTTCTTCCGCACCATGCAGTTTTAAAGGCAGATAGTCTGACGTCAAAAATACGCATAGTCTTCGACGGTTCCTGTAAGAGCTCATCAGGAGTATCTCGAAATCAAACACTCATGGTTGGTCCTACCATTCAACCTGATCTAATTTCAATTCTTCTAAGATTTTGAGCCCACTTATACGCATTTACAAGTGACTGCGAAAAAGTGTACCGCCAAGTCAAGATTTATAAAGATGATCGTATCAAACAAAATAATTACAAACCAAACCAACCAATTAAACACAATCACCTATGGCACAGCGCCTGCATCTTCTTAGCAACCAGGTGCCTACGTCAAATATCTATTGAATGCGAAAACGAATACCCCGATGCATCAGCCATAATAAAAAATGATTTTTATGTTGATGATCTTATCAACGGTGCCCCTACTCTTGAACTGGCCATTACAATGGTCAACCAAATAAACAAATTATTAGCATCTGCTGGTTTTACCTTAAGAAAATGGTCTTCAAACAATCCAAGAATACTAACGAATTTAAATAATACAAGTAATGTAATGCAATTGAGTGAAAATAATTCTATAAAAATCTTGGGTCTAGTGTGGAATTCAGAGTCCGACATGTTTAGTTACCCAGTGACATTGGAAGGTTCTATTTTGGTTACTAAACGTACCATATTATCTACCATAAGCAAAATTTTTGACCCATTAGGATTAATTGGTCCAATCATAATCATTGCAAAGGTCATGCTTCAAAAATTATGGAATCTAAACTTGAGTTGGGATGAATCGGTTCCAACAGATATTTTGACGTCATGGTCAATGTTCAAAGATGATCTTAAACATCTAAATATGATAACAATTTCTAGACATGTTTTATGTAGTCAACCTTCAAATATACAAATTCACTGATTCGCAGATGCGAGTGAAAGGAGTTATTGTGCTTGTATCTATTTACGATCCACCAATGCAGATGGAATTACAGTAAGATTGTTGTGTGCCAAAAGTAAGGTTCCGCCCTTAAAATGCATATCTTTGCCACGTTTAGAGCTAACCGCAGCGCATTTGCTTGCAAAATTAATGTATCAAGTTAGTCATTGGCTAAAATTAAACATTGATAAGTCATACCTTTAGAGTGATTCTACCATTGTACTTGCATGGATTAATAAAACTCCAAATCAATTAAAAACATTTGTTTCCAATCGCGTTTCCGACATAACTCGTATATCAGAAAAGGAACATTGGCATCATGTTCGCAGTCAGTGGAATCCTGCTAACATTATTTCTCGAGGCACTACTCCGCAAAGCCTAGCTAGTTCCACTTTACGGTGGCACGGACCGACTTGGTTATCAGATGACATCACTTTGTGGCCAATTGAACTATCAAATTTAAATTGCATTGACCTACCAGAAATAAAATCTGTTGTTGCGACGGCAACAAAAACTGACTACGATGAATTTGTTTTAAAGTTTTCAAATCTAACGTTTTTTTAACAAACTTGTACATACTGCCTAAGATTTATAAAAAATTGTTCTATAACTAGAGATATTAGAATATACGGTTCTTTAACTGTCACTGAACTACAGAAAGGTATGAATGCTCTTGTAAAGCTTGTACAATCTTCATATTTTTCTGAAGATATATCTAAACTAAAATTCAATAAAAAATTGTCCTCGTCTAGTAGGCTATTACCCTTAAACATATTCTTAAATAATTCAAATCTTTTAAGAATCGGTGGAAGATTAAAGAATTCTAATCTTAATTATAAGACAAGATTTCTATTAATATTGCCATCCAAGCATCATTTAACGACTCTTATCGTACGACATTTTTATGTAAAATATTTTCATGCTGGTCCACAGGCCACAATAAGCGCGTTAAGACAAGAATATTGGCCTCTCTTTATTACTTCTGTAACTAAGAGTATAATTCGTCATTGCGTAGTTTGTAAGCATTTAAATGCCAATGCAATGACACCGATCATGGGTGATTTACCCAAAGCCATCTCGTCCATTCTCAAATTGTGGTACAGATTTTGC
The DNA here is from genome assembly GCA_911387805.1 of Cantharis rustica. Lineage (NCBI taxonomy): Eukaryota > Metazoa > Arthropoda > Insecta > Coleoptera > Cantharidae > Cantharis > Cantharis rustica. Next base: position 35,840,608 of record OU426879.1, read on the forward strand.
GGGTTCTTTTAACTTCCGCGATTCAGTAGGCCGCAATCGTAGAACTTGCAAGGCTTATCTTTGCGTATTTGTGTGTTTTGCCACGAAGGCTGTTCATTTAGAAGTTGTCAGTAGTTTGAGCACCGCAGTCTTCATTGCATGTCTAAAACGTTTTGTAGCTCGACGAGGCATATGTCATACGATCTACTCCGACAATGGCACTAATTTTGTTGGGGCTGATAAAGAATTAAAAAATTGGTACAAACTTGCGTCGACTGAGCAACATAACGAATTAATTTCAAATTTTTTGAATCAAAAGAGTATTACCTGGAAATTTATTCCAGCACGTTCTCCGCATTTTGGTGGTATTTATGAATCCGTAGTTAAATCTTGTAAGAGACATCTTTATAGAATCATTACAAGTCAGTCATTTACTTATGAGCAATTGAGTACGTTGTTTTCACAAATAGAATCCATACTCAACTCGAGACCCTTAATTCCATTATCCTCTGATCCTGAAAATTCCACTTTCCTAAGTCCAGGACACTTTCTAATAGGTGACAGCTTGATGACCATTCTTGAGCCAACTTTACTTGAACTTAACTCTAATAGGCTAAGTCATTATCAACTGGTCCAACAGCTCCAGCAACAGTTTTGGAAAAGGTGGTCACATGATTACTTAATCACTCTCCAACGTCGTCCTAAATGGTATCGAACGACTAATGGATTGTCATTGCAGATCGGAACCTTAATTTTTTTCCGTGACAGCACACCACCATTGATTTGGCGCATGAGTCGAATTACAAAGGTGCATCCAGATGCAGATGAAGTGGTGCGCGTTGTTTCAGTGCTGACTTCTACCGGACTAGTAAGGAGAGCCGTGACTCAAATTTGTGAATTGTTGAGTGCATAGTTTAGGTTTATTTTGTATTTATATTATTCAGTTTATATTATTGTATGTATTTTTTAAAAGGGACTTTTCTTTTTCAAGGCGCCCGGCATGTTGCAGCGATTCCTTTCTCTATATTTAGGAAACTATTTTGTCTTTCTCCCGCTTCTTAGCGAGGCACAAATATTTTATTTTCGGTTGAAGCACTGACTTTGACCACAGCAGATTGCTTGATGTTTCTAATAAACACCTTATTTACTGTTACGAAAGAATTTTTAATTATATTTGATGACTAATGTATGACGTCGTGTATGATGAGTCATACATGATTAGTCATTCATTAGGCATTAGTCATTCAAATATCGATGAATGTACGATCTAGAAAACGCGAAGAAGTGACTAGAAATTCCTGGAGGGCTATGGAATTTTCTGCGATTTTTAGTGACGAATCAATTCCAGTTCGAACGTACAAAAGTGAACATAAATAATAGTAAAGTGATAAACGATATACCGAGTGTTTAAATAAATCCGGACTTAGTGTT